>OZ038510.1:30297661-30327661 GCA_964036315.1 Acanthosepion esculentum | reverse complement strand
GGTTTTAATTACATTTATTTGGAAATTCTTGGATTTAAATTACATTTTCTGGACTTATTCACAAATGGATGTAATCATTTTTTAAACTTAGCCTTTTTAAAAAATGTTGGTAAAAATGTTTTTCTTTTCACCTATTACACGCAATTTATTGCATGAAAATTCGAGAAATTTTGTAAGGCTTTATATTTATATTATTTATAAGGACAAGTCGTCAAGGAATTTAAAGGAACAAATTTATTTAGTCAAACAGGAAACATATTATTTATAAGGACAAGTCGTCAAAGAATTTAAAGGAACAAATTTATTTAGTCAAACAGGAAACATTATTTATAAGGACAAGTCGTCAAAGAATTTAAAGGAACAAATTTATTTAGTCAAACAGGAAACTTATATTATTTATAAGGACAAGTCGTCAAAGAATCTAAAGGAACAAATTTATTTAGTCAAACAGGAAACATATTATTTATAAGGACAAGTCGTCAAAGAATCTAAAGGAACAAATTTATTTAGTCAAACAGGAAACTTATATTATTTATAATGACAAGTCGTCAAAGAATTTAAAGGAACAAATTTATTTGGTCAAACTTGACCCTTTGTTACAGAGTCTTCTCTGAATTGTAAAATAAAAATTCAATAAATCTAAAATATTATTTAATTAAAAAAAGCTTTTAATTGCTTTTATTTATAAAATATATTATGTCTATAGAAATTTTATTTTTTCGATGAATAATGAATTTTTACAAGAATAGTTTTAATTTTTTTAAAATTTTTAATTAGGATAATGTAAAAACTAAATCTTCTACAATTCTTTATTAATCTGTAAGGTTGAAACGATATTGCTATGATATACAAATTGTATTAGCTAAGCATAAATAGACAAGCTAACTGCAATTCAGCTACCTCTTATATTTTTAAAATGTTGATTTTTTTGTGTGTATAAACGTGATGTTTTTTTTTTAAAATACGGACATCCATTATCAGAGAATTAGATCGGTAATTATTGCAAACTGAAAATTTATGAGAAATTTACAAATCATTTCCTAAACTAATGTCACCGTAAGTAAAGCTATAAAGGCAAAATACCTAAGATTCAATAAAATATAAAAATGCTTAAATATTTAAAATTTTGAACATTACTGGAAAGGTTAAAAAATATATAAATCTATCTTAAAAGCCACCCAATCGAACAGCATTTAAGCTATCTCCTGCGGAGGACTCTCGTTTGTGATTGCGTACATATTAAATTTTATGAAGCTTGAACAATATTTTTCAAACAATTAACAGTTTTCATCAAAACAATGATATAATTTGTCTATTTCTAACTTATTGCAAAGCTGCATGATAACATTTTTGGTTTTCCCTTTCGGGATCAGTACATATAGCTTGTTTCTATTACCAACCCTTGAACAATCAACATAGATCTGGCCATGAGAAAAGCAGGGTTTCATCACATGATGTCCAGTTACTTTCAATAATTGTCCTTAGGATTTATTGATTGATATTGGATAGCTCACTCTCACTGGAAACTTAAGTTTTTTGAACTCAAAAAGATCTGGAGGAATTAAGGGGATTCTTGGAATTCAAACTCTTTCCTGGACCAGTAAGGATCTCTGCTTCCAAGAGATGAGGAAGCATCTTCTTAACAATTAACCTTGTTCCATTACAAAGCTTTGGAGTATCCAGATTTCTTAATAGCATAACTGGCATATTTTCTTTCAGTTCCAGCTTGTGCGATGGCATCCCAGGAGGATTCAATGAGTTCAGGAACTTTTTTGGATAATTCATTACCTGCTCTTGTTCAACCACAGTGTCAATGGAAACGTACTTCATGCTTTCTTTTGGAATTTTTTGGAGAAGCTTCCAGTTAATGCTAGCGACAGTTCGATTCTTGGGAGCTAGTGTAGTCCTCTCACAAAGCCAGTTTGATCAATGAAATACTGTTTAATGTTTGGATAAACATGGTTAAGCAAAGCTTGGATACTTAAGACTGAAACTCCACAACCATTTGGGAGTGAAATATCTCCATTTTAACCGATTTTGATGGTTCCAAAGCAGCAAACTTTCCTGCTTCAAGGTCACCTGTGATTCTAACTCTTATGTTTGTTTTCCACTGAGTCTTTGAACATGACTCCAGATGTAAGAATCTTTCAGAGAGTTTTGTCCCTTTAATTGAAAAAGTGTCACACACAGAGATATTTTTGCATTTATTATATACGAAGACGTTTACATTGTATTCTTCATACAATTTTATGTCCATTACCTCCGCCCCTTACAAACGGTGAAACACCAGATCACTGAAGTTAAGCAGTATCGAGTCTGTTGATGCCTAGATGGGTGACCATTTGGGAATACCAGGTGCTGTAAGCTCGGATGTGCGGATGGTGTAGTGTTTAATGTCTCGGAATTGTTAATCGGAGAGTCGAGTTTCGATTTCAAGTTGGGTTCGTTTTATTCACTTGCGCGCAAATACCCTTGGAAAATGTATAAATCCATCTCTCCCCCCCCAGATATGTATTAATTAGTAAAACTTGTATTACTAAATCCTTATTATCTCCCTCACCCCCCAAAATTCTTACAATCTAAAGACCGTAGAAAACAAATCAATTAAATATACAGGGTGGTCCAAGGTAGGTGGACTGTATGTGGAATAGGTTTGAGTATTTGATGAAACATTTTCTGAGAAATGGATTAGCGGAAGAGGTCCAATTGATTGTCCGGCACGTTCACCAGACTTGACCTCAATGGATTTCTTCTTTTGGTGAGTACTCAAGGACAAAGTTTATAGTCGAACACCAAGAAGTGTCGGTGATTTGAAAAATTACATAAGAGATGCATTTCAAGAAATTAATACCCAAAAAGACACGTGCCAAAAAGTTTGTCGAAGGAAAAAAGTTTGAGCACCTGCGTTGATAAAATTTAAGGGCTTTTGTATTATTGGTCACAATAAAATTTAAGGGTTTTTTGTATTATTGTTCACAATAAAATTTCAGGGCTTTTGTATTATTGTCACAATAAAATTTAAGGGCTTTTTGTATTATTGTTCACAATAAACTTTAAGGGCTTTTGTATTATTGTCAATAAAATTTATGGGCTTTTTGTATTATTGTTCACAATAAAACTTAAGGGTTTTTGTATTATTGTCACAATAAAATTTATGGGCTTTTGTATTATTGTTCACAATAAAATTTAAGGGCTTTTATATTATTGTTCAGAATAAAATTTAAGGGCTTTTGTATTATTGTTCACAATAAAATTTAAGGGCTTTTGTATTATTGTTCACAATAAAATTTAAGGGCTTTTATATTATTGTTCACAATAAAATTTAAGGGCTTTTGTACTATTGTTCACAATAAAATTAAAAGGCTTTTATATTATTGTTCACAATAAAATTTAAGGGCTTTTGTATTATTGTTCCCAATAAAATTAAAGGGCTTTTGTATTATTGTTCACAATAAAATTTAAGGGCTTTTGTATGATTGTTCACAATAAAATTTAAGGGCTTTTGTATGATTGTTCACAATAAAATTTAAGGGCTTTTGTATTATTGTTCACAATAAAATTTAAGGGCTTTTTTAATATTGTTCAGAATAAAATTTAAGGGCTTTTGTATTATTGTTCACAATAAAATTTAAGGGCTTTTGTATTATTGTTCACAATAAAATTTAAGGGCTTTTATATTATTGTTCAGAATAAAATTTAAGGGCTTTTGTATTATTGTTCACAATAAAATTTAAGGGCATTTGTATTATTGTTCACAATAAATTTTAAGGGCTTTCTATTATTGTTCACAATAAAATTCAAGGGCTTTTGTATTATTGTTCACAATAAAATTTAAGGGCTTTTCTATTATTGTTCAGTATAAAATTTAAGGGCTTTTGTATTATTGTCACAATAAAATTTAAGGGCTTTTGTATTATTGTTCACAATAAAATTTAAGGGCTTTTGTATTATTATTCAGAATAAAATTTAAGGGCTTTTGTATTATTGTTCACAATAAAATTTAAGGTCTTTTGTATTATTGTCAATAAAATTTATGGGTTTTTTGTATTATTGTCACAATAAAATTTAAGGGTTTTTGTATTATTGTTCACAATAAAATTTAAGGGCTTTTTATTATTGTTCACAATAAAATTTAAGGGCTTTTATATTATTGTTCACAATAAAATTTAAGGGCTTTTGTATTATTGTTCACAATAAAATTTAAGGTCTTTTGTATTATTGTTCACAATAAAATTTAAGGGTTTTTGTATTATTGTTCACAATAAAATTTAAGGTCTTTTGTATTATTGTTCACAATAAAATTTAAGGGCTCTTATATTATTTTTCAGAATAAAATTTAAGGGCTTTTGTATTATTGTTCAGAATAAAATTTAAGGGCTTTTGTATTATTGTTCAGAATAAAATTTAATGGCTTTTATATTATTGTTCAGAATAAAATTTAAGGGCTTTTGTATTATTGTTCACAATAAAATTTAAGGGCTTTTGTATTATTGTTCACAATAAAATTTAAGGGCGTTTGTATTATTGTTCACAATAAAATTTAAGGGCTTTTGTATTATTGTTCACAATAAAATTTAAGGGTGTTTGTATTATTGTTCACAATAAATTTCAAGGGCTTTTCTATTATTGTTCACAATAAAATTTATGGGCTTTTGTATTATTGTTCACAATAAAATTTAAGGGCTCTTTGTATTATTGTTCACAATAAAATTTATGGGCTTTTGTATTATTGTTCACAATAAAATTTATGGGCTTTTGTATTATTGTTCACAATAAAATTTATGGGCTTTTGTATTATTGTTCACAATAAAATTTAAGGGCTTTTGTATGATTGTTCACAATAAAATTTAAGGGCTTTTGTATGATTGTTCACAATAAAATTTATGGGCTTTTGTATTATTGTTCACAATAAAATTTATGGGCTTTTGTATGATTGTTCACAATAAAATTTAAGGGCTTTTGTATTATTGTCACAATAAAATTTAAGGGCTTTTGTATTATTGTTCACAATAAAATTTAAGGGTTTTTGTATTATTGTTCACAATAAAATTTAAGGGCTTTTGTATTATTGTTCACAATAAAATTTAAGGGCTTTTGTATTATTGATCACAATAAAATTTATGGGCTTTTGTATTATTGTTCACAATAAAATTTAAGGGCTTTTGTATTATTGTTCACAATAAAATTTAAGGGCTTTTGTATTATTGCTCCCAATAAAATTTAAGGGCTTTTGTATTATTGTTCACAATAAAATTTAAGGGCTTTTGTATTATTGTTCACAATAAAATTTAAGGGCTTTTATATTATTGTTCAGAATAAAATTTAAGGGCTTTTGTATTATTGTTCACAATAAAATTTAAGGGCGTTTGTATTATTGTTCCCAATAAATTTTAAGGGCTTTCTATTATGGTTCACAATAAAATTCAAGGGCTTTTGTATTATTGTTCACAATAAAATTTAAGGGCTTTTGTATTATTGTTTAGAATAAAATTTAAGGGCTTTTGTATTATTGTTCACAATAAAATTTAAGGGCTTTTGTATTATTGTTCACAATAAAATTTAAGGGCTTTTGTATTATTGTTCACAATAAAATTTAAGGGTTTTTGTATTATTGTTCACAATAAAATTTAAGGGCTTTTGTATTATTGTTCACAATAAAATTTAAGGGCTTTTGTATTATTGTTCACAATAAAATTAAAAGGCTTTTATATTATTGTTCACAATAAAATTTAAGGGCTTTTGTATTATTGTTCGCAATAAAATTTAAGGGCTTTTGTATTATTGTTCACAATAAAATTTAAGGGCTTTTATATTATTGTTCATAATAAAATTTAAGGGCTTTTGTATTATTGTTCACAATAAAATTTAAGGGCTTTTGTATTATTGTTCACAATAAAACTTAAAGGCTTTTATATTATTGTTCAGAATAAAATTTAAGGGCTTTTGTATTATTGTTCACAATAAAATTTAAGGGCGTTTGTATTATTGTTCACAATAAATTTTAAGGGCTTTTCTATTATTGTTCACAATAAAATTCAAGGGCTTTTGTATTATTGTTCACAATAAAATTTAAGGGCTTTTCTATTATTGTTCAGAATAAAATTTAAGGGCTTTTGTATTATTGTCACAATAAAATTTAAGGGCTTTTGTATTATTGTTCACAATAAAATTTAAGGGCTTTTGTATTATTGTTCAGAATAAAATTTAAGGGCTTTTGTATTATTGTTCACAATAAAATTTAAGGGCTTTTGTATTATTGTCAATAAAATTTATGGGTTTTTTGTATTATTGTCACAATAAAATTTAACGGTTTTTGTATTATTGTTCACAATAAAATTTAAGGGCTTTTGTATTATTGTTCAGAATAAAATTTAAGGGCTTTTGTATTATTGTTCACAATAAAATTTAAGGGCTTTTATATTATTGTTCACAATAAAATTTAAGGGCTTTTGTATTATTGTTCACAATAAAATTTAAGGGCTTTTGTATTATTGTTCACAATAAAATTTAAGGGCTTTTGTATTATTGTTCACAATAAAATTTAAGGGCTTTTGTATTATTGTTCACAATAAAATTTAAGGGCTTTTGTATTATTGTTCACAATAAAATTTAAGGTCTTTTGTATTATTGTTCACAATAAAATTTAAGGGCTTTTGTATTATTGTTCAGAATAAAATTTAAGGTCTTTTGTATAATTGTTCACAATAAAATTTAAGGGCTTTTGTATTGTTCACAATAAAATTTAAGGTCTTTTGTATTATTGTTCACAATAAAATTTAAGGTCTTTTGTATTATTGTTCACAATAAAATTTAAGGTCTTTTGTATTATTGTTCACAATAAAATTTAAGGGCTCTTTGTATTATTGTTCACAATAAAATTTATGGGCTTTTGTATTATTGTTCACAATAAAATTTATGGGCTTTTGTATTATTGTTCACAATAAAATTTATGGGCTTTTGTATTATTGTTCACAATAAAATTTAAGGGCTTTTGTATGATTGTTCACAATAAAATTTGAGGGCTTTTGTATGATTGTTCACAATAAAATTTATGGGCTTTTGTATTATTGTTCACAATAAAATTTATGGGCTTTTGTATGATTGTTCACAATAAAATTTAAGGGCTTTTGTATTATTGTCACAATAAAATTTAAGGGCTTTTGTATTATTGTTCACAATAAAATTTAAGGGTTTTTGTATTATTGTTCACAATAAAATTTAAGGTCTTTTGTATTATTGTTCACAATAAAATTTAAGGGCTATTGTATTATTGATCACAATAAAATTTATGGGCTTTTGTATTATTGTTCACAATAAAATTTAAGGGCTTTTGTATTATTGTTCACAATAAAATTTAAGGGCTTTTGTATTATTGCTCCCAATAAAATTTAAGGGCTTTTGTATTATTGCTCCCAATAAAATTTAAGGGCTTTTGTATTATTGTTCACAATAAAATTTAAGGGCTTTTGTATTATTGTTCACAATAAAATTTATGGGCTTTTGCATTATTGTTCACAATAAAATTTATGGGCTTTTGTATTATTGTTCACAATAAAATTTAATGGCTTTTGTATTATTGTTCACAATAAAATTTATGGGCTTTTGTATGATTGTTCACAATAAAATTTAAGGGCTTTTGTATTATTGTCACAATAAAATTTAAGGGCTTTTGTATTATTGTTCACAATAAAATTCAAGGGTTTTTGTATTATTGTTCACAATAAAATTTAAGGGCTTTTGTATTATTGTTCACAATAAAATTTAAGGGCTTTTGTATTAATGTTCACAATAAAATTTAAGGGCTTTTGTATTATTGTTCGCAATAAAATTTAAGGGCTTTTGTATTATTGTTCGCAATAAAATTTAAGGTCTTTTGTATTATTGTTCACAATAAAATTTAAGGGCTTTTGTATTATTGTTCACAATAAAATTTAAGGTCTGTTGTATTATTGTTCACAATAAAATTTAAGGGCTTTTGTATTATTGTTCACAATAAAATTTAAGGGCTTTTGTATTATTGTTCACAATAAAATTTAAGGTCTTTTGTATTATTGTTCACAATAAAATTTAAGGGCTTTTGTATTATTGTTCACAATAAAATTTAAGGTCTTTTGTATAATTGTTCACAATAAAATTTAAGGGCTTTTGTATTGTTCACAATAAAATTTAAGGTCTTTTGTATTATTGTTCACAATAAAATTTAAGGTCTTTTGTATTATTGTTCACAATAAAATTTAAGGTCTTTTGTATTATTGTTCACAATAAAATTTAAAGGCTTTTGTATTATTGTTCGCAATAAAATTTAAGGTCTTTTGTATTATTGTTCACAATGAAATTTAAGGTCTTTTGTATTATTGTTCACAATAAAATTTAAGGGCTTTTGTATTATTGTTCGCAATAAAATTTAAGGTCTTTTGTATTATTGTTCACAATAATATTTAAGGGCTTTTGTATTATTGTTCACAATAAAATTTAATGGCTTTTGTATTATTGTTCCCAATAAAATTTAAGGGCTTTTGTATTATTGTTCCCAATAAAATTTAAGGGCTTTTGTTTTATTGTTCACAATAAAATTTAATGGCTTTTGTATTATTGTTCGCAATAAAATTTAAGGGCTTTTGTATTATTGTTCAAGATAAAATTTAAGGGCTTTTGTATTATTGTTCGCAATAAAATTTAAGGTCTTTTGTATTATTGTTCACAATAAAATTTAAGGGCTTTTGTATTATTGTTCACAATAAAATTTAAGGGCTTTTGTATTATTGTTCGCAATAAAATTTAAGGGCTTTTGTATTATTGTTCGCAATAAAATTTAAGGTCTTTTGTATTATTGTTCACAATAAAATTTAAGGTCTTTTGTATTATTGTTCACAATAAAATTTAAGGGCTTTTGTATTATTGTTCACAATAAAATTTAAGGGCTTTTGTATTATTGTTCGCAATAAAATTTAAGGGCTTTTGTATTATTGTTCAGAATAAAATTTAAGGGCTTTTGTATTATTGTTCAGAATAAAATTTAAGGTCTTTTGTATTATTGTTCACAATAAAATTTAAGGGCTTTTGTATTATTGTTCACAATAAAATTTAAGGGCTTTTGTATCATTGTTCACAATAAAATTTAAGGGCTTTTGTATTATTGTTCGCAATAAAATTTAAGGGCTTTTGTATTATTGTTCGCAATAAAATTTAAGGGCTTTTGTATTATTGTTCACAATAAAATTTAAGGGCTTTTGTATCATTGTTCACAATAAAATTTAAGGGCTTTTGTATTATTGTTCGCAATAAAATTTAAGGGCTTTTGTATTATTGTTCAGAATAAAATTTAAGGGCTTTTGTATTATTGTTCACAATAAAATTTAAGGGCTTTTGTATTATTGTTCACAATTAAATTAAAGGGCTTTTGTATTATTGTTCACAATAAAATTTAAGGGCTTTTGTATTATTGTTCACAATTAAATTAAAGGGCTTTTGTATTATTGTTCACAATAAAATTTAAGGGCTTTTGTATTATTGTTCACAATTAAATTAAAGGGCTTTTGTATTATTGTTCACAATAAAATTTAAGGTCTTTTGTATTATTGTTCACAATAAAATTTAAGGGCTTTTGTATTATTGTTCAAAATTAAATTAAAGGGCTTTTGTATTATTGTTCACAATAAAATTAAAGGGCTTTTGTATTATTGTTCACAATAAAATTTAATTGTCAATGTAAAAATTGTGTTAGTAAATATAATTGTATGTATATGGAATCTCAATATAAATGTAATTTAGTAAATTTACTGTCCACCTACTTTTGGACCACCCTATATATATATATATATATATATATATATATATATATATATATATATATATATATATATATATATGTATGTATGTATGCATGTATGTATGTATGTATGTATGTATTACGTATATGTAATCTTAAAATAAATGGAATTATTTACTGTCCACCACACTCTTTACTTTAGTACGATATTTTTTCGACAGATGGCATTACCTTCATGGCTGTAGCATCAACAGGTTCTAAAGGGTGATGTGTATCGCAGAAAACCGACTTCATTATCAGCCTTTAGAGAAGGAATTGAAAATGCATGTGCAGAAATCCCAACGCTGCCCAAGCAGTAGTTCGCCGTACTTATAAATGCCTTGAAGGTAAAGGCCATGATTTTGAGCGTCTCTTGTTATTGTAGAGTCCTAAGGTAACTTGTATTGATCTCACGATGTCTTAATAAATTTAGTATTACAAAATCTATACAAGTTTTTTCCTTTCATGAAGTGGGTATACATTTTTGGGAGCGGATACTGTATATATATCATTGTGTTGCTTTTCTGACATAGAGTAAAAAAAACAACTACGTAAAGTGCTCAATACACTAAGTAGAGCAAAACATAAAATAATCCCAAGGAGCCAGGCAAACCTACCTAGGTTTCACCTAAACGGATCGTCAGAGTAATTAGGATTAGGATTATCTTGTATATATATATATATATATATATATATATATATATATATATATATATATATATATATATTTATATATATATATATATATATGATTTGATGACGGACACGGTGACCGTAAATTCCTAACTTGGAACCTTAATTTCCATGCTTTATTTCTGTCATGTGGTTAATGTTTTTTCGTACTGATCACATCGGTACCCTTTCGTTTGCCTTTGTTTTATTAGGTAACCTATCTATTCAATTATATATATATATATATATATATATATATATATATATATATATATATATATATATACATGTTTGTATATATATATACATATATATATATATGTTTGTGTGTAGTGTAAGTGTAAATACAAAGTAAAATATCTGTTTGTTCGCATACAAGAATGTCCATCTGCAAGAGTGGTTAGTCAATCCCTGTTGCAGACGCCTGCTCAGCCACATTTTTGTTTGATCAACTTTTTCATATTTTTTTTATTACTTATTCACACACACAACCGTACACACACTCACGAATACCCGTTTTTTTGCATATATATGTAGAAAAATATGTATATATATATTTCATTTCATTATTAACCACTTCATCTTTTAACGATATATAAAAGAAATACTTATGTGAATCTAAAGGTTTGATTTGTTAAATGATGGCAGGATTGTGTTGTTTGGAAAATAATATCCGATATTGTTTAAATCATTAAATTTTTTTATTTATAATTTTATATATACTTAGATTTTCATTTTATATATACTTATAATTTTATTAGGCTGTTTGGAAAATAATATCCGATTTTAGAATCACCATTTATTCCTGAATTAACCTATTGTTTAAGTCAGTCAATTCTTTTGCTTATAAATTTATATATACTTATATTTTAATGTTATATATACTTATAAATTTATTAGGCTGTTTGGAAAATAATATCCGATTTAAATCAGTCAATTTTTTGTACAATAAAACTCTAAAATATAAATTTAATTGAATGAAAACATATGTAAAGAAACAGCAAACATTTTTATAAAATGTTCAGAATTACGAAGGTCTAATTTAATAGCCACTTTGCTAATTTCAAGTACTGGGTTTACCAAATATATGTGGACGGCCCCTGTAGTATATTCAGTCACTAAAAATGCTTATACCAACATTTAAAAGGAACAAAAAATCAAAAAAGAGATAATTCTAACAAAGAGTAAAAATGTGTTGCATGACTTCACCCCGACGCTGAAAAGGAAAGCTAGCGGATATTTCAAAACCTGTCCTTACTTAGTATTATGGCACGTCATGTTGTAAGAAACTGTGTTGTACCCGCGTGTCAGGAAAGCATCTTCTCTTCGCCTCGTCTACAGGGAACCGTTCTATAGAGACTGGGCTTCACTAAATGGTCGTTAAGGATCACATGACCGGTGATGCGCGGTGCATACCAATTACGGTAGAGAAAGGAAAGTTAAGCCAGCTACGTAAGGCTGAGTTGATGAGTAAACTGTAAACATATAACAGAATCCTCGCCCAACGAACTACTGACCAACCCATGACTAATCCATGTTGGATATCCGTTCTCGTTTGCATCAGAACTGGAAAATTCCCGCTGCACGTTCACAAAGAAACATTAGGTGAAAACAAACACTACGGCGGAAAGTGTGAATTCGAACCCTGTTTTCAATATATTGAAGTGTTTTATTCAGGGCTTCACTTGCTTGGTAAGGATTGGTCAGGAGGTGATACTTGGGAAAACTTCTGCCATGTCAGTCTAACAACACAGCTCTTCCGTCCTAGCAACTCTCTGTCCATTTAAACATTATGACTTGTTTATTTACATTATTCGGACTATTGTCCTCATCTTTGTCGCCATATTTATTATAACGTTTCGGCCGTTGTACGCCCCGTCCATCTTCAGGTGGTTGGAATGTCGAACTGAACCCTTTATTTCTCTCACTGGGGTAGACTGTTCTAGTTCCACGTGCCATGTTTTAATGGATGTCAGTTATCAGCTATCTCCTGTTAATTTCCCTCTGAAAGTTCCCCACTGCCTTAACCGGGTATTGAACTCACACTCTTTGTGTCCTGTCACTGGATCTAACTAACGCCTCTATCTACTGTGCCATGTGTCCTTGGGGAGATAACTGATAACTGACGTCCATTAAACATCCATAAAAACTTTGGTCGAAATGCGCCCGGCGATCGTTAATATGCGATGACTGCGACTCAATGACTAAAACAATCATGTAATATCGAGGTCCTGTACGCAATTCTTTCTTTTATTTATTCTTTTCTCCCTCTTTAGTCAGGTGGCTGACTCTTAGAAAGCCTGACATCAAAGACCACTATCCGCCGGTCATTAGACAGAGATCAAGATAATCACGCGTTTTTATGTAATTAAGGGATTATGGCCTACAATTCTCATGAGGCATATATGCTCCTACCTTGAGTAGGCCTATATCATAACTGGTTTATATCAAAGAATAAAGACACTGTGGCTTTCATATTACACCTATTCATTCTTCAATATTTTCTAACAGAATTAGAGACAAAATCTTTGAAAACATATAGAAGAAATTAGAATAAAAATAAAAATGCTATAATGTAAAACTTTTTACAGATTATATATATATATATATATATATATATATATATATATATATATATATATATCTTTGCAAATAATGAATAAGGAAAGAACAAAAATAAAACTACTTTATAACAGAAGTTGAAATATAATCTTTTACAGGATGTAAAAAGACAACAAAAATAAAAATTCTATAATGTATGTTTTTTTTTTTACATATATAGTTTCGCAAATACAAAATAACTACAAGAAATAAAATGACTTTAAAAAAGAAGTTGACATGAATTTCTTTACAGGAAATAGTAAATATAGACTAGAAATAAAAATAAAAATTCTATAATGTAAGACTTTTATATGAAGTGTAAATTCAACTGGAGTCCGAGTCGGTAAAACTATACCAACTGCGACTCTGACTCCAGTGAACCTTTACTTTCTTCCGACTCTAACTCCAGCTCCAAGACTCCAACTCCGACTCCTCACACCTGGTTTAATAACCTCTGAGGTAAAGGTAAAACCATGCTGGATATTGCTAAAATGATCAGCAGGTATTACCGAACAATAAAGAACTTCGTGAAATATCCTCTAAGATTCCGATGCAGGGCAAGTTGACGACTTTGTCTTGGGTATTTTATGTCCCGCATCATCATGACACTCCACGCATCTAAGCTACATGACCCTCATACATCTAAGAGGCATGACCCTCACATGTCTAATCTGCATGACCCCCACACATGTTGCATGACCTCCACATATCTAAGCTACATGACCCTCATACATCTAAGAGGCATGACCCCCACATGTCTAAACTGCATGACCCTCACACATGCTGCATGACCTCCACATATCTCAGCCACATTACGACCATACATCTAAGAGGCATGACCCCACATGTCTAAGCTGCATGACCCACACACATGCTGCACGACCTCCACATATCTAAGCCACATGATGGCCATAGATCTAAGAGGCATGACCCCCACATGTCTAAGCTGCATGGCCACCACACATGCTGCATGACCTCCACATATCTAAGGCACATGACGACCATACATCTAAGAGGCATGACCCCAACAGGTCTAAACTGCATGACCCCCACACATGCTGCATGACCTCCACATATCTAAGCCACATGACGACCATACATCTAAGAGGCATGACCCCCACATATCTAAGCTGCATGACCCCCAGACATGCTGCATGACCTCCACATATCTAAGCCACCTGACCCTCATACATCTAAAAGGCATGACCCCCACATGTCTAAACTGCATGACCCCCACACATGCTGCATGACCTCCACATATCTTCATTTTTGAGGATATTGTCCAGTATTCATTGTCATATAAGAGGACTGATATTACGTAATAGTTCAGTAATCTTTTCTTTCTGTTGCTTCGTCTCTTCATCTTTGAGGAGATTGTCCAGTATTCACTGTCATATAGAACGACTTATATTACGTAACACTTCAGTATAATTTTCTTTCTGTTGCTTCAAGTCGCTTCTTCATTTGTGAGTAGATTGTCCAGTATTCACTGTCATATAGAACGACTGATATTACGTAACAGTTCAGTATAATTTTCTTTCTTTCTGTTGCTTCAAGTCGCTTCTTCATCTGTGAGGATATTGTCAAGTATTCACTGTCATATTTAGGAGGACTGATATTACGTAACATTTCAGTACACTTTTCTTTGTTTGTGATGCTTCAAGTCTCTTCTTCATCTTTGAGGAGATTGTCCAGTATTCACTGTCATATAAGAGGACTGATATTACGTGACATTTCAGTACGCTTTCTTTCTGTTGCTTCAAGTCTCTTCTTCATTTGTGAGTAGATTGTTCAGCATTCACAGTCATATGGGAGGATTGATATTACGTAACAGTTCAGTAATCAAGTCTCAGTCATCACATATGCATGCTAAAAGTCAAAACTTGCACTGAGTGAACAGGTTTAAATTGCGCTTGAATTCTCTTAATTACGACTTTTTCTTCGTTCATTTAATAGATTCCGTGTGTGAGCTCAACGAAGCTGAAATAAGCGCCACTACATACGCATTCACATTCAGTAAGAACGGAACACGCAGGCGCATGCTCGACCAATCAAGGAACAGAATTTAGTGTCACGCAAAATTTCGAAGATGAAATGTTAAAAACATGTGTATGTGTGGTCTTTTCTTTTTAATATACAAGCTGTTACGCTTTTAACCTTCACAGGAGTTATTTACTCACCTCCCAACACACAAACATATATATGCACATATACACACATTCATAATGGGTGCATTTGAGAAAAAAAAACAATATGGCAACAACAAATGACATGTGAAAACCCGATGTAAAAAAAACAAGGAAAAAAAGGATATAACGTGTGAAGACGTGAGATTTGAAAAAAGCTGAGAATGACAGAGCACAAAAAAACAAAATCTCTAATAAAACCGAAAGTAATAATACGTAGGAGAAGAAAAATTTAAACTTTCATTGAAAACGAATAAAACAATCCCACAAATATAAAAAATAAACATTCTTAAAATACTTTTGTTGGTCTTTATCCAAGCTAATATATATATATATATATATATATATATATATATATATATATATATATATATATATATGAAGAAATATAGTTTTAAGGTTTGCTATATTTATGGGATAAAGTGGTCAATATCAGAGATAGAGCGTATGTAAATATAAATATAAAAGTGAACATTGAAGTCAACACTCAGAGGCGACAGGCTGTTTCATGTTAGGCGTAATCAGGCGGCCTGACGATTGCGCCTAGCATGAAACAGCCTGTCGCCTCTGACTGTTTAAAATCAATGTTCACTTATATATATATATATATATATATATATATATATATATATACTCGTGGCCTGACGATTGCGTCTAGCATGAAACAGACTGTCGCCTCTAAGTGTTGACTTCAGTGTTCACTTTTATATTTACACACGCTCTATCTCTGATATTGAGCATTTTATCTCATAAATATAGCACACCTTAAGACTATATTTCTTCATATATATATATATATATATATATATATATATATATATATATATATATATATAAAACAATATATATATATATATAAAACAATTAAATATAGGAAAATGTATCCACTACACACACACACACACACTATATATATATATATATATATATATATATATATATATATATATATATGGTGCAGTGTATAAATTGTCGTCTAAATTACGCAAAGATGAAAATGACACTGACATCTCATCTTAACAGATATATTTACCAAAAATTCAATAAAATCGCCATTGGCTTCAACCACGGCTTCCAGATGACTTCGGAATCTCCTGCAACTCTTCTGGATGGTATCCTTATTTTATTTGGTGAATGCTGCCATAATCCTTGCCTTCGGTTCGTCTTTGATGTTACAAGGTCTTTTGTTGGTCTTTCACTCAACTTCGCCCCCCACATAATAATCAAGGGGGTTGCAGTCTGGGTAATTAGGTGGCCGTATATAAGGAGTGGTTTGATCGCAGAAATTGTCTGACAGCCAGCCATGGGTTCTCCCGTTTGTGTGGTATGGTGCAGAATCCTGTGGCCAGGCATGGGATCTTCCAGCAGCCGCCCTTTTGAATCATCGCGGTACTACCTCCTCAAGGCCTCCGTGTTGAGTCTGAGGCACCACCAACAAATTCTGGAATTCTTTTCTTATCAGTACGATCAGAGTGAGTTTTCCTAGCTTCCGTACCTTCGTAATCGCTATTAAACTCTCGAACCCTTTCCGTATCCTCTGCACTGTCCTCGGATTGACACCAAAATACTCTGGAATGTTCGTATTAGAGATTCCGGTGCGAATGCCAAGCAGTATACCATGCCGTTTTCAAATTTCTAGCGGAGTGAATTGCGTCATGGTGGTGTTTTTTCTTACAGACCGTGTCTAACCGACCCTACTATACTGTGAAGTCGACAAAATCAAAAACAAACAACGCGCATGCGCGAAATGAAAAATATTAAAGGGTTACAATTTACCCATCGCACCCTATTATATATATATATATATATATATATATATATATATATATATATATATATATATATATATATATAAATAAAATTAATGCGAATGCCAGTGTGTCACTGCGTCACACATTTTCAACTTTATTCCTAGAGACCGTAGCCCATCATATCATACCATTTTGGAATCAGGCCGAGTTCACGAGCAAATTAAAAACATTCCAGGTCAGATCCGGATCCTTTAACCTGAAATTTATGTGATATTTAGTGATTCTTTTACGCTGCTAATAACGATTTATTAGGTAGAAAAGTGCTACCGTTCCATTTTCTGTTGCTTAGATTCATCTTATAGTTGTAGTAGTGTCTTTTCCATTTACCTTCGGCAGCTCCTATGTAGTATTTGGTTTCGCCTTCACTAATACCCATAAACAACATCGATTACCGAAGATGCTCCGTTCAAAGGATATTCATCTCATTACTCTGCAATTACATTTGTGGGCTTCCTTACTATCAAATCGCTCCACCATTTTTATAATATTGTTTACTATATTTTTGTATAATGTCGGTGTAGCGATAGCTCACCTTCAAATTCTTCTGTTGAATAGCTTTTTACGTCTAAGTCGTACGACCTTCTCATTTTTCTTTTTACCTGCGTATAGAATTCAGTGTTTGTCACTGAGAAAATCTCCATTGTTTACAGTACCTAGTTTCGTATCCGCGCCTAAAATAATAACATTTAACCGCTTCATTTATTGCTTTGTATTGTGGCTTAATCTATAGTAATTTGAAAAAGATAAAACATGGGTGGGATATTACTGGTTGCATTGTCGACTGTACAGCTTAAAATGAATCCACATTTGATAACAGTATAAAAAAAGTAGATATTGAAAAGAAACCTTAGAAGTACTAGATAACAAACTCATCAAAACTCGCTTTGGTTTTCTAAAGACGTTATTCAAAGCCGAAAGCATAAAAAGTGGGAATAGCTATAAAAAAAACAACAACAAAAAAACGAAAAACGAAGCCAACTTTTGAATAAACAATTGAAGTAGGTTTATAAAGAACTTAAAGAAAACAATCCATAACGTTTCTGCTTTTCTACTCTCCGGCCTTCTTCGGGTGGAATTTCGAACCGAACCCTTTAAGACACACACAGTAAAAAAAAAAAAAGACTAATGGTAACTAATAACGCAAACGTGGGATCCATGAAACTTAATAAAATTGTGACTATAATCCCGGCTATTTGCCATATATACTCGTGTAAAAGTCGATTTCATGTATAGTGCTATCCCAGAATAATTTCGCATGAATTTTAATTCCTTTAGAAAAAAATATTTGTGTATAGTGCAACATTGTGACCATAATCCCGACTATTTACCAAATATACTCATGTAAAAGTCGACTTCATGTATAGTGAGACTCCTGGGTATTTTCGCATGAATTTTAATTCCTGCAGAAAAAATTTATCTGTGTATAGTGCTAACAGTCACAGAAAATACATGATTTTTAATCCCTACAAAAAAATTATCTATGTATCGTGCGACCTCCTATTTTCTTGATTTTGCAATTTGTAAAAGTTAATCAGTAATATTAATCGAGAAAAAAATGTCTGACTATATTTCTGAGATGAGGTATTATAATTATTGACACTATTTACATTGTCTGGACTATTGTTCTCATCTTCGTTGTCATATTGACGACGTTTCGGCCGTTGTACGCTCCGGCCTTCTTCAGGTGATGGAATTACGAACTGAACCCTTTATTTTGCCCACTGGGGTAGATTTTTCTAGTTTCACGTGCCATGCCTCTTCCAGATGTCTCAGTTTCAGTTATCTCCCTCTAACTCAACTCACCAAGTTTTTGTTTCCCTCTGCTGTAGCCAGGTATTGAACCTACAACTCTTCGGGTCAAGTCACTGGATTACTTTAACCAACGTTTTTTATTCACTGGGCTATATATCATCTGAAGAAGGCCGGAGCGCAACAACAGCCAAAACGTCGTGAATATGACAATAAAGATGAAGACAACAGTCCGACTAAAGTAAATAGTGTAAATAGTTATGATACCTAATCTCAGAAATATCGACAGATTTTTAAACTGAGATTATCCAAAAAGGCATGGCACGTGAAATTAGAACAATCTACCTCCGTGGACTAAATAAAAGGTTCGATTCGAATTTCCAACGTATATGAAGAATATTAGTTTAATATCTGAACAGCGGTTTGTTGATTTAAACCTAAATCGTCTTTAATCTCATTTTGGTAGTAGTTGCTTAGCTCCGACTTTTAAATGGGCTGATACCTTTCGAACATCCAAAAAATATTTAATTTGGCCAATTCTTACAGACTCGTAGACATATATAATTAGAATCGTTAAATCCTGAGGGGAAAAAAATCCCGTGTTTTCCGTTTTTCTCTTAAAGACCGGTTGAAAAAAAAAAATCATTTTAGAGAACCCCCTACAGACATTGGAAGAGGCCCAGTAATTAGGTATCACTCCTACTAAGTTTTTCGTGTCATCGAACTTCATTTTATTTCCTCTTTTTAATTATATATATATATATATATATATATATATATATATATATATATATATATATATATATATATATATATATATTGGCTACGAAAGGACAGGTTGCATTGTTGGAAGCCTGTTTTGATATGTCTTGGTTCTGTCAAATTACCTAATATCTAATGGCATATAGGTATTTAGCCGCACAATAATATACTTTTTTTTTTCTTTTAATTCAGTCATTATCATGTTTTTTTAATCAATTCACTCCAAGCAAGGCGATAATGCCACTAAGACGCAAGAGGCTACTGAGTGCGAAAGAGGGTGAGAAGACTTTAGATGGAAATAGAATCCCAATACTGAACAAAGAACACGGGATAAATTTCTATTCCTGTTCAGAAAGGCAGACAGATGTTTGAACCGCGCGGACGATAGGTAAACTTATCTTGTGTATAAATAAATGTGAATGTCACTGTGTCACACTTTTTCAATTTTACGCCTAGAGGCTGGAACCCAACATATCATGCCATTTTAGAATCAGGCCAACTCCGTGAGCAAATTAAAATCATTCCCTGCCGGAGTCGCAATTCTGAAATTTGGGATTCCCAAGTTTTTAATTACTGCGATTGCTTTCCGCGATTTTTACGTGACTTTGGCGACGATAACAATTTTTATAATTTAGAAATAAATTTGGGAATAATTGAAATGAATTGCGAGGTCCAGCGAAAATCACGCATGAAATAAAAGTAATTGTACGGAAAGTAAGTATCTCTGTACATCAAATTGTCTTTAAATTAAATGGCGGCAGAAGAATTATTGTTGAACTTTTAAAAGATAAGCTTAAATATTGATGCAATACTTAAATAAAGCGAACGATTTTGAGTTCCTCTGTAGTTTATTGTTGCCTATCGCATACGGCAGCAGAATGCCTCGCAACAGGAAATCTCCGCCAACAGAGGAGCAGATTGCAATCAAAAGAGCCAAGACTCCAGCGAGGAAAAGAAAGTCCCGTGCAAATGAAAACCCAGATCAAACGGCAGCCAGGAGAGCTTCCAGTGCTGAGAATATGCAAAGAGTTAGGGTCTCTCGAACTCCTGAACAAGCCGAAGGCCCAAACAAGAACCCTCCGCAGGAGCTAGCTTAAATGTCGCCCGAGAGAGCAGCTTATAAACTAGTTATGCTTTAAAACCACTATTGGATTCGCCATGCATTGAAAAAAAAACTAAAAAGAAGAGATTTAATTAAACATTAATCCTAATTGTCAGCAATAGAGACAAATCAAGATGGGCAAACTGCGGCCCGCGGACCACCGGTGACCCGATTGGTATTCTGAATGGCACACCTAATTTAAAGAACAAAATAACGTTATTAAAATGTTTATTTCCTTTCGTTCTCACTTATTTTCTTTCTCTCTCTTTCTCTCGCTCTCTCTCTCTCTCTCTCTCTCTCTCTCTCTCGTGCATAGCCACGCATATAAACAATGATTAAGTACAATCTTTCTTGAACTTTGTAATTTTTTGTTGAAGATAAAGTTGTCAGCATTTTAAACCGTTGGTGATTTTCACTGAGGAAGATCATAAGTGTAAACACCTTCTCATTCAGAAACAAAAGATGTTAATGTTAATTATTTTCCTCTGGCGAATAAATAGATTTCTTTTAAAAAATGAAATAACTTTTAAAAAATCACACGAAATTGTATGTTAATTACTGTCAGAAGTGATAATATTCTACCAAAAATTCAGTTTCTTTTTTTTATTATAGAAGGAATGTTTTCACAAAAGAAAAAAAAATCGACTTTTTTCCATTTGTAAGGTAGTGGCTAATGCGCATGCTCTTTTGTTGGGAAAATGGCTGCCCTACCTTTTAATGATAAATTACTTTGATCTTTGCTTATTTTAGAAGGGCGTCCCACCATATGATGAACAACGACTCCTGTGGCCCACTGTTCGAAAAGGTTTTCCCCTGACTGCCGTAAACCCTACTGCTGCTATGTGTGTGCTTTGACCAGCGCGCGAGTCTGTGTTAAACTGTGCGTCCTTTAACTCCCTACACTACCTTTTTGAAGAACAAATTGGATGGAATTTAAACTCGGTTCAGCGATTTTAATCCCAACATCGATAACCGTTAAGCTACCCGAATATTTGTTCGAAAAGGTTTTCCCCTGACTGCCGTAAACCCTACTGCTGCTATGTGTGTGCTTTGACCAGCGCGCGAGTCTGTGTTAAACTGTGCGTCCTTTAACTCCCTACACTACCTTTTTGAAGAACAAACTGGATGGAATTTAAACTCGGTTCAGCGATTTTAATCCCAACATCGATAACCGTTAAGCTAACGGAACATTTGTTCGAAAAAGGTTGCCCATGCCTGTGCCAGACCATCTCCTCATAAATGGAGATGATAGCAGAAGCGATAGAGGATAAATAAATTTCTTTTAAAAAGTGTTTTTTGCATCGTCAAATGAATAACTTAAAAAAGCACATGAAAGTGTGTGCTTCTTCCTGTCGGCAGCGTGTGTGAATATCTTTGTCGTCAGTGATAATATTATATGAAGATTTCAGTTTTTTGTTAATTATAGAAGGAATCTTTTTTCCGAAGAAAAAAAAAAGACTTTTCTCCATTTCTAAGGTAGATGTGCGCATGCTCTATTGTTGGGAAAATGGCGGCCCTATCTTCTAATGAAAAATGACCATGACTTTTTGTAAAGTAGTGCGGCTCACCTTATGATAAACTTTGCCACATGCGGTCCACTCTTCGAAAAAGGTTGCCTAGTCCTGTGATAGACCATCTCCTCACAGATGAAGATGATAGAAGCAATATAGATGTTAGTCTGCTGCTGACGAATTTTAAGTATACAGTTGGCCGAATACATGAGCTACGAGGAAGCCTTGATAAAAATCAGGGGCAACAACGCATCTGACACATAAAATGATCCGAAACGTTTTCATGTACCTAGCATGATTGATATGTCTTTTTTTCAAGACCCATTAAGTGTCACCTGTGATGAAAAAAAAAAATGTCTTTTTTTTCTCTCTTTCCGAAGAAGAGATCGGTTGAAATTTTCTGAACAATGTTTTGTGTGCTCATGACAAGGGTCCGGCAACCTACGGCACGCGTGCCACACGTGGCACGTCAAGCAAGTTCCAATGGTTCTGTCCAAGATTGACCTGGGAATAGCAGCAGTTAAGAGGTGCTCCTCAAAACTTCCAATCTCCTGATCAGATGCCTTGCTACCAGATGCAGTTTATCGTCACACATCAGTCATCTCCTGTTAATTCCCCTCTCCATGTTCTCCACCTCCTTAATCAGGTATTGAACTCACACTCTTTGGGTCCTGTCACTGGATCTAACTAACGCCTTTATCCACTGTGCCATGTGTCCTTGAGGCGTTGGAGAACTTGTAGAGGGGGATTAACAAGAGATAACTGATAACTGACATTTATTAGACATGACACATGGAACTAGAACAGTCTAACACAGGGAACAAAATAACGGGTTCAGTTCGACATTCCAACCACCTGAAGAAGGCCGGAACGTACAACGGCCGAAACGTTTTGATAAATATGGCAACAACGATGAGGATGATAGTCCGAACAATGTAAATAGTGTACATAATACCTCATCTCAGAAATATAGACAACATCGTTTTCTTAAAAGAATTTTTCAGAAAAGTGACTGATGCCGAGATGCCAAGTCAAGATCTATAACATTGCAGTTTATTTTATGGATTTTATCAAGAATTTCATCAAGAATCTTTAAATACAGATCAGAAGCCCCATGCCCGATATGGAAGCAATATTCAAAGCATGTAATTTTCCTCTATTTACATTTAATATTACATTAAGTTGGAAGTGGGCTAGGCACATGCAACTGTAGTCTTCGACATCTGTGTAAACATTAGCCTACCGGATACCTCAATTCCCCATATTAAAAAAAAATCCGATATTTACATTTCATATTACATTTGGGCGTGCAGGTTTAATAGTTAGAATCCTGAAACGATAAATTAGCTAGACGTGTTCGTTGCATACTTTGGGGAAAGTATAACTCATATTATTTCGCCCCCCTAATTATGGGATAAATAGCAGGTCAAACAGAAATTTCTAGTCGTGGATGACGCATGGCGAATAACTGACAGATGAGAGTATGATGAAATGTGGCTAGTTACAAATACTGGATATCTATAGTATCTGGGTAGACCATTAGCTTACCAGATACTTCAACTTCAGATATAAGACTACCCTATTTACATTTAATATAACAGCGTAATGAAATGAGACTTGGTAGAAATACTGTCTATGACATTGGGCTAAACATTATCCAAGCAGATATTTCAACTTCCCAATTAAACCTCTCCTAGTTACATTTAATATAACAGCGTAATGATATGAGACTTGGTACAAATATTATCTATGACATTGGGCTAAACATTATCCAACCAGATACTTCAACTTCTCTCCTATTTACATTTAATATAACAGCGTAATTCTATGAGACTTGGTACAATTATTGTCTATGACATTGGGCTAAACATTATCCAACCAGATACATCAACTTCCCAATTAAACCTCTCCTATTTACATTTAATATAACAGCGTAATGAAATGAGACTTGGTACAAATATTGTCTATGACATTGGGCTAAACATTGTCCAACCAGATACTTCAACTTCCCAATTAAACCTCTCCTAGTTACATTTAATATAACAGCGTAATGAAATGAGACTTGGTACAAATATTGTCTATGACATTGGGCTAAACATTGTCCAACCAGATACTTCAACTTCCCAATTAAACCTCTCCTATTTACATTTAATATTAAAGGATAATGAATTGAGGTTAGGTACATGTAATTGTAGTTTTCATCATCTGTATAAACATTAGCCTACAGATGTATCAACTTCGACATTAATTTCACTTATAATACCTAGACGCTAATTTTAGCCAAATTTTATGGAAAAAATGAGCGTCTTTTATTCCGTTATATATATTGAGTAGAAATCTGCGTAACTGCAAATATGTGTTCGATTCTATGGCTTTAAAGCCACAATTTTACCTGCATTGACTTTGTTTAATAGAAACATTGTTTTGATTGAAAACCTAATTTATAAAATATCTTCTTGAGGACAATGGATTTTAGATCCCAGCCATGTATATTCCTAATGTTTATGCATTGCAAAATATAGGTGTATACCCGGTTCATCTCTCTATATATAGACAGAAAAGATAACATTAGAAAAATACTAGAAGAAAATGAAGACAAATGGATTTTGCGCCTGAAAACACTTTGTCCAGACGGCCTTAATCACAAATTTAAGAACATAGATAGAATTAATATATAACCCCCCATAAAGCAAGTCCTACCCACATTTCTCACCCACACAAGATATACATGATTGCTGAGGTGTTGGGGTCTAAGACTTATACACACACCCATACTAATATATACACTTACACACATCATACACACTCCCAAAGAACTAAATGATAGCATACACCTAACACACACACACACACACACACACACACACACACACACACACACACACACACACACACACCCTTCCCAGCAACTAATAAAACTGTCAAAATGTCTAAGGGAATTCAGTCGGATGAATCTCCCCAGCCTCTATCTCAAAAACAACTTAAAAGAGGCCGTTTGACCAACACAAGGACCAACACAAAATTAACGTTAAAAACAAATGAAAACTACAGATAAAGTTCATTTTCTTCAGAAAGTCATTCATTCCTGTAATTCACTGCTACTAACAAGCAGAATTTTTTTTCTCCTGATGATGGCCATTGCTGGCTGAAACTAGTCGAGGAACCTAATTGGAATAATAAAACAACAAAAAAATATTAATATACAACCCAGTATATCTGAAAATTTTAATTTTTTAATTTTCTAATATTTTTTATTGTTCAAAACACACACACACACACACACACACACATATATACACACACACACACACACACACACACACACACACACACACACACATATATATATATATATATAATTACGAACCTAAAGAGCAAGGCAAACCTACCTAGGTTTCACCTACGCGGATCGTCAGGAGGTTTTTTTCTTTGGACTCTGAGCTTGGATTCTGGACGATTGTTTTCACCTGAATTACATGTTCTTAGTTCTTTCTTTTTTTATTCCTTATTTTTCCTTAGGTGTTGGTTTGTTCATTTACAAGCCAAAACACCTAAGGTTTTTCCAGACGAGTATATTTACTTATATTTATAAGATTATATATATATATATATATATATATATATATATATATATATATATATATATATATATATATATATGCAAGTTTCATTAAAAACGACGGACAACGTACTACTGTTAAGTATTTTATTTAATTTTTCTTGTGTACGAACAAGAGTTTTCTTTGCTGGACAAAGGGTGTGTAAGAACTGTCCAAATGTTTTATTTTTCCGAGCGCTTTCGGCTATACCTTTAGCCATTATCAAGGATGATTTGATTTTTCTGCTTAATAGAGTGTGTGCATTATCTATATGTCATAGTGTGTAGTAGTGGTGTTTTAATTTCCAAATACGGTTAGCACGTTGTGGCTTTGTTCGTAGTTAATATTGTTAAAGGTAGGTTTTTTCTTTTTTATTATTAAAGCCTCCATTATTTTTAACCTTTTTTTTACAGGTGGAAGCAATTAATATATTTGTCTTTTCTACTAGTATATTTCTAATGGAGTCTGGTAAATTTTTGTGTGTGTTTAAATGGGTTCTAATGGAGCTGTGATCGGATAGGTGTAACGTAAGACGTCTATATATATATATATATATATATATATATATATATATATATATATATATATAGATATGAAGTTACTTACTTATACAATCCCTTTTCTAACACCACAAAGCATCACGGCAGATGTATCTGTGATAAAGATAAAATTAAAATATAAAACAATTTACGAAGGATACAAAGAATACGAAATACACAGTGGCTTAACAGCTGTTGCCGGAATAAAGAAATACGGCATACCTTAGCAGGTGAAAAATCGGGACAAAATTTATGGTTCAATGGAGGGAATCAGTACATTAGAAAAACGTCAATGAGTGCAACTATCTCTCTATCAGCAAATCGATAACGCCAGCTACACGTGGTTGGCATTTTCTGAAGTTTTAAAAAAACAAAACATCTATATTTCGTCAAAGAATTCCACGTGGTTTTTCTTTACTGTCTCTGATAGATAGTCTTAAACACAGGACGTACGACGCGTTCATTCAAAAAAATAAAAGATATTTCTAAAATGGTCGAGAGTGATACACTACCTCCTAAATTATCCGTAACTCGATTTTCCGGACGTCGTTTATGTGGACGCGAAACGAGGAGAAAAATTGAATTCATCCGATCATTTTTCCAATTATCCGACCTTTTAAACCCATCTTAATATTTGGTTTCAGCCTTGAGAGTCGGCAGCAGAAAAAGGCGAGGCCAGCCGAAAATATACAAATATGGATGCATTTTTTCATCAAAAATAAAATGTACAAAACCTTCCATAAAGAAATTTTATTTGGTGATATAAAGGTTAAATGTCTTTCAGAAAATGACTATTTTTTTCTTTTTCGATAATTTACGTATTCAATTATCCAGAATTTTGAACTATCCGAAAATATTTTTTCAAGGCATATCCTAAGGTATCCGGATAATCGAAAGAGTACTAGAGTATTCTAATATTACTCCTTATTTTCCATATTTTTTCAATATATCTCCATACCTCTGCGGCATTTTAAAATTTTTTATTCCATTACGCAAAATTCTAAAATTATTATGAAATTGTATTCGATTATCCGGAAATTGTAATTCTCTGAGCATATTTTTTCAAGTCTTGTTTTAAGGTACCCGGATAATCGAGGTTGTACGGTAGCACACACACTCTAATATTACATCTTTTTTTTTCAATATATCTTCCTACCTTTGTGCCTTTTTAGAATATTCTATTCAGTTATCCAATACTTCTAAAACCATTCTGAAATTGTATTCAATTATCTGGAAATTTGAATTATCCCAACATACTCTTTCAAGCCATGTGCTAAGGTATCCGAATAATCGCGGGAGTACTATAGGCACACACATTCTAATATTACTCCTTATTTTTCCTATTTTTTCAGTGTCGCTATACCTCTGCGGCCTTTAAAAAAAATTCTATTCTATTTCCCTATACTTCTAAAATCATTCTGAAACTATTCAATTATCCGGAAATTTGAATTTTCCTAACATATTTTTCTTTTTTTTCATAATGAATAAACTGGATAAAACCTTGAACAAATGTTATTTGATGATCTTAAATATTAAATGACTTTTTCCTTCATTTCTTTTCGATAATTTACGCATTCAATTATCCGGAAATTTTAATTATCCGAACATATTTTTCAAGCTCTGTCCTAAGGTGTTCAGATAATCGAAGAAGTACTGTATGCACACACATACGCTCTAATATTACTTCTTATTTTCCACTTTTTTTCAATATATCTCCCTACTTCTATGCCGTTTTTTTTTAAATGTCTATTTCATTACGCAATACGTCTAAAACCTTCATGAAGTTGTATTCATTTATCCGGAAATTTAAATGATCCGAACATATTTTTTCAAGCCCTGTCCTAAAGTGGCCGGATAATCGTGAGAGAACTGCACACACACACACACACACACACACACACACACACACACACACACACACACAGAGACACACATAATAATAATAATACAGTGTAACCCGGATATAAGAGAGTTGTCGGGACCGCAGAAGAATTCTCTTATATCCGGGTTTCTCTTATATCCTGGTTTGGTCTATTTTGTTTTATTAACACAGGCACTAATTTGGGACCAGATAAAATCGCTCTTATATCCGGGTTTCTCTTTTATCCGGGTCTCTTATATCCAGGTCTCTTATATCCGGGTTACACTGTATAGTATGATCCATTTTTTCCAGCATATCTTCCTATCTATTTTTCTCTGTTTTTGTAAATTCTTTTCTATTATCCAAAACTTCAAAACCCATTCTGAAGTTGTATTCAATTTTGTAAATTCGTCATCTAAAGTGACGTACGGGATACATCCATGGGTAAATGGTCACAAATCAGAGGGGTTCAGGGTGCCAAGGCGTGCCGTGTCCCCCCCGTTCTTGCGTTTGTTCTTGTTCGAACCATTGGACTAAGCCCGCCGAATGCATTACATTGCCGTGGCTCGAAATGGGGGAGTGAATGTCTCGACGAGACGACAAGAGAATGGTATGTTTTGCCGTTGCCTAGAGGCAGGATCTAAAGGTGGTTTGAATTAAGAGTTTTCCTTCTTCTAGACTAGTTGCCAACCATGGCTGTGCGGCGAGTCTGTCTTGCTATTTACCCATAGCTGGGAGGAAGAGATGGATTCATGCCTTTCGCAGGGATAATAATACGTAAAGTGAATGTAATGAATTCGACTAGAATTCGAAATCAGTCCTCTGATTCCACAACCCGAACCGCTAAACATTATTTAATTTAACATTGATTAAATATCATTCTACTGCACAAAATTGGCCAGAATCGAAAAATATTACTTTTTTTTCATTTTCAAGGGGAAGTCCTTTTCAAAAATATAATCTCGTGCCTTATGTTGGTGATTTTCTAAGCGTAGCTTACGTGTGGCACAAGGCTGAAAGTATGGGGCGCCCAGTGAAGATCTAACTCACTACTCAAACGTAACTGATCGAGCGAGACAAACTTGCTAACCAACAAACCACGTCAAAACGCTCTAAACGATTTTCTAAACTTATCTTAGGTGTGACACAAGGCTGAAAGTATGGGGCGCCCAGTGAAGATCTAACTCACTACTCAGTCGTAACTGATCGAGCGAGACAAGATTGCTAACCAATAAACCACGTCAAAACGCTCTAAACGATTTTCTAAACTGAGCTTAGATGTGGCACAAGGCTGAAAGTATGGGGCGCCCAATGAAGATTGAACTCAGTCCTAAGTGATCGAGCCAGACAAGCTTGCTAACCAATAAACCATGTCGAAACGCTCTGAAAGATTTTCTAAACTTAGCTTAGGTTTGACACAGGGCTGAAAGTATGGGGCGCCCAGTGAAGATCTTACTCAGTACGCAGTCGTAACTGATCTAGCGAGACAAGCTTGCTAACCAATAAACCACGTCGAAAGGCTCTAAACAATTTTCTAAACTTAGCTAAGATGTGGCACAAGGCTGAAAGTATGGGGCGCTCAGTGAAGATTTAATTTACTACTCAGTCGTAAGTGATCGAGCGAGACAAACTTTCTAACCAATAAACCACGTCGAAAGGCTCTAAACGATTTTCTAATCTTAGCTTAGGTGTGACACAAGATCGAAAGTATGGGGCACCCAGAGAGGATCAAACTCACTGTTCAGTCGTAGCTGATCTAGCGCGATACGTTTGTTTACCATTACACAACCTCGAAGTAC
>OZ038510.1:30227661-30292661 GCA_964036315.1 Acanthosepion esculentum | reverse complement strand
CAATGTGTTTTAACAATTTTTTTCGTCTATGTGTCAAACTGTTCTTGATTTTTGTCTTAAAATTTGATTTTGAAAATTCAACCTTTATACGAGTACATACGGAATGATCCTTTTTTTTTTTTTTCTTAGGATTTTTAAAATTCCCAGCATTCTCGATATCTCGATAACTAGAAACTGGATACACAGTTACAAATTGTCATATGATTAAAAGCGCTGGAAACTTGTCACACGTCACATATACATTTAAATTTAGTTTTAATATTTTCAGTGCCCTTTTATGTTTTTTTTATGTGACTTTTGTTTTTTTAATTATAGTGATTTTAATTATTTTTATCGGGGCGTTTTTAATAGTGCAGTTCATTATCGCTTCGTAATTGGATGAACATCGACGACTATATGGGAAAGATTTGTGAAAAATTTTAAAGAGATAATGTTTGTTCTATTCGATAGTGAGGTGGAAAATCGCGCCGTCAAGATAAGCGAAAGGGAAAAAAAATGGATGAAGTAATTTAAAAAAAATAATTGCAAGTCTTGGCTTAATCTTCATTGGTTGGCTTCTGAATCTGTTGCTTTCAAAACGAATGAGAAATAAATAAATAAATAGGAAGGAAGGAAGGAAGGAAGGAAGGAATAACGAACCAATGAACGAACGGACGAATGAAAAAACGAAGGAAGTCACGGACGAAAAAGAAAGAAAGAAAGAAAGAAAGAAAAAAAGAAAAAAGAAAGAAAGAAAGAAAGGAAGAGGAACTAAAGATGGAAAGAACGAACAAAAGAAAGAAAGATAGAAACAAAGAGGAAAGAAGCGACGAATGAATGGACTAACGAAAGAAATACGAAGGAAGGAAAGAAAGAAAGAACAAAACAGAGGAGGTAAGGATGGAAGAAACGAACAAAGGAACAAACGAAAGAAAGAAAGAAAGAAAGAAAGCGAAAGGAAGGAACGAATGAACAAAGTAAAGAAAAAAAGAGGAACTAAGGATGGAAGGAACGAATAAAGGAACAAACGAAAAAAAGAAGAAAGGAAGAAAGAAAGAAAGAGTAAAGAAGGAATGAATGAACGAAGTAAAGAAAGAAAGAAAGAAAGAAAGAAAGAAAGAAGAAAGAACAAAACAGAAGAAGTAAGGATGCAAGAAAGAAAGAAAGAAAAAAGAAAGAAAGAAAAAAAGAAATCGGAAGGAAGGAAGGAACGAATGAACAAAGTAAAGAAAGAAAGAGAAACTAAGGATGGAAGGAACGAATAAAGGAACAAACGAAAAAAGAATACAGGAAGAAAGAAAGGAAGAAAGAAAGAAAGAAAGAGTAAAGAAGGAATGAATGAACGACGTAAAGAAAGAAAGAAAGAAAGAAAGAATGAAAGCAAGAAAGAGGAAATAAGTATGGGAGGAACAAAGGAACACACGAAAGAAAGAAGAAGATACGAATAAACCAAGTAAAGAAAGAAAAAAAGAAAGAGGATGGAAGGAACGAACGAAAAAAACTAAAGAAAATTAAATAAATTTAAATAAATAAATAAATTTAAAAATTTAAATTTGAAATTTAAATAGATAAAGATAGAACTGAGAATAAGAAGGACAGCGAAAGCAACGATAAGATACATGAAAATGAAATAAAGAAAGAAAGAAGAAAAAGTAAAAGATAGGCAATTGAAAGAAAGAAGTAATAATAAGAATGAAATAAAAAAAACAAGTAAAATGGAAGAAAAAAGAGGGAAAAGAAATTAATTAAAAAGAAGAGGAAAAATAGAAAGGAAAGATAATAAAAGAAAAAGTTGTGAAGAGAAAAACAAAAAATGGAAACAGAAACGAGAAAAGAGAATCAGGATGAAAAAGAAAGAAAAGCAAAAAGAAAAAAGAAAGATAAAAAGACAAAGAAAGAAGAGGAAAAAGAAAATAATTCAAAAAAGAAAAGGGAAGAAAGTGGGGGAAAAAGAAACAATGGAAACAAAGAAACAGAAAAAAGTAAGAATGAAAAAGAAAGAAAAGCAAAAAGAAAGGAAGTAGCTGAAAAAAAACGAGGATAAAAAAACAGAAAAAGAAAGAGGAAAAGAAAATAATTAAAAAAGAAAAGGAAAAAAGGTAACGAAAGATGACACAATAAAAAAAAAATGAAAAGCAACGACGAAAGTAAAGAAGAAAGCAAAAATTTAAAAAAAAAGGAATGAAAGAAAAAGAGGAACAGAAAATAGTAAGAATGAAAACGAAAGGATGAAGGGAGAAAAATGAGAAAAAGAAAGAAAAATCAAATAATAAAAAAGAAAGAAAAGTAAAACGAGAAGATAAAATAAGAAGAAGGAAAAAGAAGGAAAGAAAGAAAGAAAGAAAGAGAAGAAGTAGAAAAAAAAAAGTAAAAGAAAAGGAAAATAATGAGAAAGCGAAAAACATCTTATATATAAAGGTAGAAAAAAAAGTAAAAAAAAAAATCAAATCAGATACGATTTGATCGACCTGTGGGAAAAAAATAAATGAAATAGGTCACCTTTTATTTGAGAGTCTGTTTATTTTCGTTGCAACATCTCCCCAGGAAGATATACGCAAATATATATATACACACACACACACACACACATATATATATATATATATATATATATATATATATATATATATATATATATATATATATATATATATATATATATATATATATGTGTGTGTGTGTGTGTGTGTATATATATATATATATATATATATATATTTCCGGAGTGAAAGTAATCCTATTTTTGTGTCTCACGCACAGCATTAATCTACTCGAATTATGCCCAGTGGCAAAGAGATATAAGTTATTGGGATTCAACTTTTACGAAGTAGTAGTTTGACTAATTGCAAAGATCTGTGGAAAAAAAAGTAAATAAATTGAGAAGCCCGATTCTGTTAGCTAAACCCGACAATAAATAACTTTTTTTTTATAGTAGAAAGAATACAGTTAAGCTTGTTTTTTTTTATTCATATGAGATATTGAACACCGTTTTAACAATTAACCTGTAAATTTAAATAGTGTCATTTAATCCTTACTGTTTTTCATATATTCGATTGAATTAGGCACTTTGTCGTGGTGTAATGGTTAGCATGCTTGTCTCCCTAAAACAATTACGTCTGAGTAGTGAGTTCGAAATTCGTTGGGTATCTCATACTTTCGGTCTTGTGCCACGTCTCAGCTACGCTTAGAAAATCACTATATTATTAGGTTGGTGCAAAAATAATGTCGTTTTTTGACATGATCTTGAACGTCAAAAAAACGGCATTATTTTTGCACCAACCTAATGGCTTGAATTATAAATACTTTTCCCTTATGAGTATCAATTGTACTGACAAATGATTCAATTTAACTACTAATCATTCGTAGCACTTAACAATACATTAAGAGTGTCTTCTTCTTTTATGTGACGTGTCCCTTCAGGGCATAAGCGATCGTGGCTCTCCACTTCCTCCTATCCCTTGTAATTCTAAATATATTTTGTTCTTTTACGACTTCTCACAAACCCTGTTCCGCCATCCACTTGCTTAAGCCTGCCATGTATGTCACATGTTGCTTTCCCTTGTCTCTCTTTCCCTCTATCTGCCCTGTGAGTATCAGATTTTCCAAGCCTTCCTTTCTCATTACGTGTCTCAGACATTTCAGCTGCCTCTTCCTGATGTTAAGTATAAGCTTCCTCCTTGTTTGCATCCTCTCCAAAACCTCATCGTTGCTCACATGTTGGGTCCATGGTATCCTTAGCATCCTTCTGTAGAACCATACATCTGTTTGTCTTGAGTCTCTTCTTCATCTTTGAGGAGACCGCCAAATATTCGCTGTCGTAAAGAAGGACAGATGTCACGTAACAGCTCAGTACTTTTTTCTTCGTTACCAAAGATCTCCTCCTGTCTCTTCTGCGAATACGTCTTTGGCCATCCTAAAATGTCTTGGCGTCTCAGCGTCGCACTTACAGTCTTCTGTCAGAACACTTCCCAGGTGTTTAAATTTCCGCACCTCTTTGATTTTAGTGTCCCCGACCTGTAAATCGCATTTCGGGCTCATCTTTTTACTGATGACCATGCATTCTGTCTTCTTGTAGTTTATGCTTAGTCCCTTCTTCTCGATAACCTTCTGTAGGAGATTTTGTTCGGTTGTCATATGTGAAATGACGCACTTTATAGGAAATGAATAAAATGCCTCTGAAATGTTAAATAACTAATTTATTTAGTCAAAATTGGTACCATGTTGATGAATGACTATTCTGTAACGTACCTCTGAATTCTTGATCCCATCTTTAAAAAAATTTCATCCTTTGATGTTATAAGCAGTTTAAATGCTTCGATTACCTCTTCTTTATTGGAGAATGTTTTATTGCGTATGAAAAGCTCAAAATGTTTAAATAATTGATAATCAGTAGGAGTGATATCAGGTGAATATGGAGGATTAGGCAAATTTTCATAATTCAAACTCTGCAGCTTTTGGTCAGTTGAATCTGCGATCATGCGTTGTCGTGCATCAAAATTGGGTAATTCGCAAGTCGAGGATGGTTATTTTTCAATTTTTCCTGCATACACTCGATTTCTCCACAATACGAGGTTGCTGTTATCATTTTCCCTTGAGGCAAGAATGAATAATGAATAACCCCTTTGAAAGACCACCATACAGTAATCATTACCTTTTTAGGGTGCAGTGTACTTTTGGGGTATTGTTTTGCTGATTCACTTGTATCTAACCACTGGCCTACACTTTTAATGTTGTCAAAGGGCATCCATTTCTCATCGCATATAATAATTAGATGCGAAAATGGTTCTTTTTCCCAGTTTGTACTCATACAGTAAGATTACTCGACATTGTAATCATTTTCATTGGGCTTATGAGTAACAATATATAGAAAGAAAAATTATCTGGAAAGAAAAAGAGCCAGGAATATGCCAAGATTTTATATATACTAAGGAGGTTACTACGTTAAACGACCGGATCATGCGTCATTTCATCATGTGTGACAGCTTAATTAGTATACATGATTAGTATACATGCATATATATATATATATATATATATATATATATATATATATATATATATATATATATATATCATAATTAAGTAATTCAAGGAGTCTAGAAGAAACCTCAACAGAATGCAGAAAGCACTGGACGGCCGTTTCGTCCTATATTTGGGACTCGAGCGGCGCTATATCGAGTCTAATTCGTTACCTCCTCGGCACCGAAGCCCATTGGTACAGTTGGTATGGCGTTTGCTTCCTATCGCAACTGTTCCGCTGATGAGTCCCAAATATAGGACGAAACGGCCGTCCAGTGCTCTCTGCATTCTGTTCAGGTTTCTTCTAGACTCGATGAATTACTTAATTATGATCATTTCAAATCCTCCTAATTATTTCCATGATATATATATATATATATATATATATATATATATATAGTGATTAATGGGGTATCAGTTCATTACTTAATAACAACAGAAAATTCAGCTCCCATTTTATATCCGGTAGAATCCTATATCAATAAGAGTTTGTTGGCAGTCAATTAGCAAGGACTGTTCCCTACACATGGCCCCCAAAGAAACTGGAAGATTCTAGTCCTAGACCTGAATGTTAAATAAATGAAAGAAAAAAACTGAGTTTATAAATATAACTTTAGGTAAGCAAAACAAAAAGTAAAAATAAGACAAAAACGATCTTCAGGTTAGTTGTACAATAACAAATAAATTCTAATATGGAAAGGTTATCTAAGGGATGTAACTTCATTTATATTTGTAAATTTTTTTAAAGAATTAAAATTTAAGTATTTTAAAACATCACTGTTATAATTGTAAGTAAAAATACAATTTAGGTATTTTAAACCTTCCTGCTATAGACATTTTAAATCATTGTTGATATACGCGTAATTAATTTTATTTATTGTTGTTATAATTTTCTTATATAGAAGGATTCAAGAATTTGAAAAAAACTTTTTTATTTTCATTGTGGAGTATACTTGTATTGCCAATTAATATTTCTCTAAATCGGGAATGTGGACAGGAATGTTCCTTTAAATGTTGAACCGTGGAACCTAAATCGGCCAGGCGTAATATAAACCTCCTTGATAATGTTGTTGTAAAACCAACATTTACTTTTTTGTCAAAAAGTACTTGGTAAAATAAAAGAAATGAGAAAAACTACGGCACCTTCCTTAATGACGTTTATAACTGCTGACCATGTTCGCCATAGTCTATGAATATAGAATCCAGCGCAGTACGTAATCTGTTCAATGAAACAACGCCAATACCACTAGCAGCAGCTTTCAGTAATTCTTCAGACTTCGATGTCAGAGGTTGGCAGTGAATATTCGGAGAGAAAAAAAAACATGGCCCCCCTAATACACGTCATGAATATTTTGAGCTTTCTGATTGATTAAACCTTCTATTGGTGAACTATAAAATGAGTCAGCTCATTTTGGTTGTCTCACTAGTATACCAAAAGTACCCAAAAACTGTAACACATAACAACATTAAGAAATTGATCCGTGAATTTGAAATGATCAAAAGGAATATAAATAGACGTAATGTGTTCAACCAAATATAATGTTAAATGCAGACATAGAGAACAATATGAAAATGGAAAGTCGGGCGTATTAAGGAGAAGCTTTAGTAACATCAGCAATCGAAATAATACCAAAGAAAACTAGAAAAAAAAGGGATGGATGACAGATGAAATTCTCGATATGATTAAAAGGATACGAAGAACAATACCAAGGTATGGCACGAAACATGGGATACTGCACAAATAAATCAGGAAGGCGAGCTACAAAAAGAATGATCAACGAAACATGTAAAGAAATTGGAAGAGCGAGCATCACAGATAAAGCAGACATGCAAAAAAAAAAAAAAGAAAATTAACAGGACAGAAGGTATTATCAACAGGATGCATAAAATCCAAGGACGGGACACTAATATTAGAGAAAGCAAAAATACTCCAGATATGGAACGAATACATCGGAGACATTTTCCAAAGACGAAAGAGGGCAACCAGCAATACACAGAAATAACGAAGGACCCAAAATATTAAAATCTGAAGTGGAATCAGCACTGATAGAACTGAACAGAAACAAAGCAGCAGGGTCAGACGGAATTGTAATAGAGATGCTGGCAGCCTTAGATGATTTCGGCATTGACAAGATTACAGACATAATAATTGAAATATACAACAGTGGAGATATACCGGAAGACGTAAGCAAACCCACTTTCATAGCACTGCCTAAGAAGCCAGGTGCAAACTAAGGCGAAGTTCATCGGATAATCAGCTTAATACACTATATAATAAAACTTATCCCAAATTTGATGAATAGAGTGTGCAGCATAATTAAACCGGAAATAGGACAAGAACAGCAGGTTAATTTGCAATCTAATCACCAAAAGCACCCCCCGTTAGTGAGAATATACCATTCTTGCGTGAAATGGCATTAAAACATGGCGCTCGATTACCGTTTTCGATTTATCGTCAACGTAAGTTCGATCTCTTTCGCGTTGTCCGGCCGCCCTTACTGGCGTTGTTTACACACGTTTTCCTCTAGTCGTAATGCGCGGAAGCTTACTTAGTCCACGGCCTTTTTACACCTTTTCGTATCTTACTAGTCTTGATTACTGCGCGATTTTACGTTTTTCAAACGTCGCGCATGGCTCAGTAATCGAAAGTGAAAACTTCCGCGCCGCATGACTACTCGAGGAAAACGTATGTAAACGAAACCAGTAATAGCGGACGTTCTGTGTACGCGACAAGAAAGAAGTTGAACTTACATTGTCCATAACTTCTAACGGTAATCGAGCGCTATGTTTTAATGTCATTGTCGAAACAACCAGACAATCTGACATGTGAATGGTACATTCTCGATATGGAGCGATTTTGGTGCTCATACTGCAAATTAACGGAACAGCGAGATTTTATTAGAGACACTGGAACAAGAAATGCGATATTTATACTCAGAATGGTATCAGAAAGAGTAATATGAATGCTAAGGGATTTATACTCGTGCTTTATAGGTTATACAAAAGCGATTAATGAAGTATGGCAAAAAGAACTGTTGCAATTGCTAAGTAACCTCAAAATATTAAGAAAGGATATTAGAATAATTCACAACTATGATAGAAGCAAACCGCCTGCATGCGGATAGAAAATGAATTCAGTAGATAGATAGGGTGTTCCATTAATTGGGACCGGTTTTAAATGTGAATTAAGTTTAAACGTCTAAATATTTTTTTTTCTTTTTCCTTCAGATTTAATAACTTAATTCTTTAGCAATTTCAGCCATGGAAAGATTAACAATCAAGCAACGTGTTAAAGTTATCGAAGCCTATTACGAATATGGACGTTAGAATTTATAGATATACCACACGATGATTCCGCTAGCAAAAAAATGCACACCAAACAGTGACCTTTTGTGGATGCAGTGGCTTTTCAACAATCTTCCTTGGATTTTCATCAACCCAAAAGCGACAATTCTGCTTGTTAACGAATCCAACAAGATGAAAATGGACTTCATCACTGAAGAGAATTTGGCGTCGAGTATCGCCGCTTTGACGTGGAATAAGACCTAGCACTCTGTTCGTGTAGTCCTATACTGTTGGTCATTTTACTAAAGGGTGTTCCAATAATTTGGACCGATTTTAAATGGGAATTACGTTTAAGCGTCTAATGATATTTTTTTTTCTTTTTCTTTCAAATTTAAGAACTTAAGTCTTTGGCAATTTCAGCCATGGAATGATTAAGAATCAAACAACGTGTTAAAGTTATCGAAGCCTATTACGAAAATGGACGTTCAAACAGAAATGTATTTCGCGCACTTCGCGATATTTTGGGGTCAGCATAATCGATCAACCGAGAGTGCAAATGAAAGGATGTAACATTATTGTGGAAATGGTCAATTCCTGTGCGCGATGACGAATAGAGGTGTCTGGATTTTCAGCGACGTTCTCGTGCACTCCAGTAATGTTTTCAGCTAAACGGCGTAAACGAACACGCAATGGTGTTTTCACATCTTCCACCGACCCAGTTTGATTGAATTTACGAACAATTTTTCAAATTGCACTCTTGAAATTTGAATACAGTAATGAAGAATAAACTTTTCTTTGGTTGTTCCAACTCTGCGGAAGGCTGACTTGAGCTCGATCATTACAATGAAGCTTATCCTTATTTATTCTAACTTCAGGACCAAGAAAAACAAAATGTGCATACTATAACATACTTAAACCCTCCAACAATAAAGTTAGTACAAACTCTTCTTTAGTCACTCCAACTCTGTGAAATGCTGACTAGAGTGAAACCATGGTAACAAATCATATAATTACTTACTCTAACACTTGGACAAAAAAAACAAAAACAAAAAAAACGGACATGTCCAAGAGAGATAAAGTACTTTGTTTCACTACAATTTATAAAGAGTGTTCCAATAACCGATTTTAAATGTGAATTAATATTAAGTCTCCAATTATTTTTTGCTCTTTTTCTTTCAGATTTAACAACTTAAGTCTTTGGCAATTTCAACCATGGAAATATTAACATGAATGAACGTTCAAATTTATATATTTTCGGCCCAATGATTCCGCTAGCAAGATATGCACACCAAACAGTGACCTTTTGTGGATGCAGTGACTTTTCAACAATCTTACTTGGATTTTCATCAGCCCAAATGCGACAATTCTGCTTATTCTCATAATGGACCTCATCACTAAAGAGGATGTTTTTTTAGGAAAAATCTTCATCGGCTTGTCTTTACTCGTGCACCCAATTGACGAAATGGTCAGCAGGTTTCAGTTGTTGTGTCAATTGAATTTTGTTAGCGTGTAGAGACAAATATTTTGTCAAAATTCGATGTAACGTTGTTGTGGAAAGGTTCATTTCCTGTGCGCGATGACCAATAGAGCGGTCTGTATTTTCGGCCACATTCTCCTGCACTGCAGCAATGTTTTCAGCTGAACGGCGTAAACGAGTACGCAGTAGTGTTTTCACATCTGCCACCGACCCAGTTTGTTTGAATTTACGAACAATTTTTCTAACTGCACTCTTGAAACTTTAACACGTTGTTTGACTGTTAATCTTTCTATGGTTGAAAATGCCAAAGACTTATGTTGTTAAATCTGAAAAAAAAAAAGAAAAAAATCATTAGATGCTTAAACTTAATTCACATTTAAAATCGGTCCAAGTTATTGGAACAGCCTAATAGAAAGGAATGTAAGACAAAGATGTGTCTTCTCGACGGACTTATTCAATCTATACAGTGAGGCAATTCTGATAGACTGAGAAGTGTTACCAGAATTCATTATTAGCGGCCACTATCTTATGACATAAGATATGCATGTTACAGAGGGCTGATAACAGACGTAGAAAGGAAACTACAACAATGTCTACGGAAAGTAGTAAAGGAAAACAAGAACAAAGAACAAAGGACATCAATTACAAGATAAAATGCAGCAAAAGGAACATCCCAACCTGCAAATTATAAACTGGAGATACCAGAATCATACAAGTACAACAATTTAAATATCTGGGCAGTGTCTTAACAGAAAACGACAAGTGCTACACTGAAATATGAAGGCCGCTTCGGATAGCGAAAGATGTCTTTCAAAAGCTAAGCAAAGCATTATGAAGTAAGAAAATTTCGTTACAAAGACAAGAGTTCTGGACTGTCATGTAATACCAGTCCTCATATATGGCAGTGAATGCTGGACAATCTCCTCACAAATGAAGAAAATTTGAAGCAACAGAAATGTGGTTCTACAGAAGGACACTCAGAATGCAATGGACCGAACATGTGAGCATAACGAAGTTTTAGAGAAAATGGAAGCAATAAGGACACTTATTCTTAACATCAGGAAAAGAGACACTTAAAATTCCCAGGGCAAATAATGAGGAAAGACGACTTGGTAAATTTGATACTCACAGAACATATTGAAGGCTAGAGTGACAGACGAAAACTATGCATAACCCACCTAGAGAGCTTGAGTAAACGGATGGAGGCAACAAGGTTTAGGAGAGATAATAAAAAGACGGAATTTATTGAGAGCTAAAAAAGACAGGAAGATGTAGAGAGCCATGACTGCCCGCGTCCTGAAAGGACAGGGCACAGAAGAAGAGCTTGTGCAACTGAATGGTGGAACAAGGTTTAAGAGAGATAACAAAAAGACAAAATTTATTAAGAGCTACAAAAGACAGGAAATTGTGGAGAGCCATGATCGCCTGCATCCTGAAGAGACACGGTACATAGAAGAAGAGGAATGAACTTGTGTGAATGAATGGCGGAAGAAGATTTAAAAGAAATAACAAAAAGACAAAATTTATTACGAGCTACAAAAGACAGGAAATTGTGGAGAGCCATGATCGCCAACGTCCTGAAGGGACGCGGCACATGAATGAAGAAGAATGTCATGGAAGTTCAAGCAAGGGAATAACACTATGGAGACATCGCGAAAAACATGTCGGGTTTATGGCTAAGAGGCCATATCTTATCGGAAAGTACGTAACTTGTTTGCAAAGTTTCGTTCTGGAGAAACGTCGTGGATGATGCAACTTCCTTTACTCATCCCTTCAAATTCGGGCGAGCCGAGAAAAAAAAAGGGAAAGAAATTCGTGAGCCTATGTGAAATTTTCTTTGGACCAATAAAAACCTTGTTTTTACAAAAATTAGCCGTTGAGCCGAGAAAAAGTAAGAAAAAACAGCCATCCTATGCGCAATCCCTTTATATATATTTATATATATATATATATATATATATATATATATATATATTTTAAGACATTTTTATGTTTATACATTCTTTTTATAGATACAAATATTTAAGTAAATGCTCTGTTTTATAATAAACAGTATTTATAACATTTACCGGCTTGAATGTCCGAAAAATTTTCATAGAAAATATTACGTCCTCCGACAGGAATCGAACCTGTATCCTATACGGAACCGTTATTTAGCCTGACGTGCGCTTAACCCATCGAGCCACAGAGGATCGTTCGATTAGCGAGGTCGATTTTACTGGCTTTAAACTTTAATCTTCCATGAATCTCTCAGGTACATTAATATCTGCTCAAAGCGTATCCTAATGTAAACAAATGACGTCACACATTATGAACTGGACAATGTCCGACAATTATTTTAAGACATTTTATGTTTATACATTATTTTATATAGATACAAACATTTAAGTAAATGCTCTGTTATATAATAAACAGTATACTGTTTATTATAAATAATATTGTTATTGTTACTGTTATATAATAAACAGTATACTGTTTATTATAAAACAGAGCATTTACTTAAATATTAACACGCTAATATAAGTCCACTATATATGAATTTATCCCCAAGAAATTTTTAGGTCAAGAAAAATGAGGATAAAAATTAAATTAATCAGAGAATAGAGTCTGAAGTCATGTGGGAAGTTTCGTTTCAATTCCTCGTGACCAGCGTTGAAGTATTCACCAGTGTAAAATTACTTGCTAATTATATTATTGACTTCTAATCAGCACGCAGCACTTCAAGGAATTTTCTCTCAAAAGAAGAAAGCTAAATATTTCAAACTCTCTTCGTTTACTTTTGAAAGTATGCAAACCATATAACCCTTCTGTGAACGACGAAATCTTTTAACTTTGTTTTAAACATTTTTGAATATAATTTTGTTTCAGATCATTTAATCAGTTGTATGAACATTTCCTCTTCATGACAATTCGTTAAAAGTATGGACTTTAAAAATTTCTGATTTATTTTCCCGAAGTGAGCTATTCACCCAACTTAAATTAATGAGAGATGAGTGTCTGAAGTCCTGTGAAAGGTTTGATTTCAGTTCCTTGCAACCAGTGAGCAACATTCAAGTTCTTGCTACTGTAAAATTATCCGCCAATTATATTATCAGCCTTTAACCAAGCACTTCAAAGAATTTTCTCTCAACAATCCAAGAAAGCCAAGTATTTCAAACTCTCTCTCTCTCTCTCTCTGTGTCTCTGTCTGTCTGTCTGTCTGTCTGTCTGTCTGTCTCTCCTTTTGAATGTATGCAACCGTATATCCCTTCGGTGAAAAACGAACTCTCTTACATTTAAATTAAGCATTTTTTCAAATATTATTTTGTCAGATCATTTAATCTGTTGTATGAACATTTCCTCTTCAAGACTATACATTAAAACTATGGACTTTAAAAATGTCTGATTTATTTTCTTGAAACGTGCTACTGATGCTATCTTCATTGTGTAAATTCTTAAATAAATTCCTTATCTTGTTTTGTTAAAAATAACCCGTCTATTTCCTCATTATTATCTGCCTCCATTAAGCTTCTTGGCGTGGGTAAATCAACTGTTGATTTTAACCCTGAAGTCCAACGCCACTATAAACCGAGACCGTGGCGCCCAACAACTTTGATGATGAAACTCTAAAAGTGGAAAGGAATCGGTGGCAAAGTACCTGGGAATTAGCAAAGATATTAAACACATCATAATCTACCATACATTTTAAAAAAAAAGATCGCAAGCTGAGTTTCACATGATCACACCAAAGCGGATCGTTGATAAACAAAAACGGAAATTATTTATGATTCAACATAATACTTAATCCTGATTGGTTGTTTATTTTTTAATGAAATGTTACTTATGTCCTGTCCTGGCTATTCTGATTGGTTATATTTTTAAAGTCATTTTTGCTATATCTTGTATCGTCTGCTCTGATTGACTTAATTTATCCATATCTAATTATGGTATGATTCCGAAATTTGCAGGTCGGGGACACTAACATCAAGCAGGTGTGGAAGTTTAAATATCCGGGAAGTGTTTTGATTGAGGACGGTAAGTGCGACGCTGAGATCCGAAGATGGATTGGGATGGCCAAGGATGAATTCAAAAGCTGGGCAGAGTACTGCGAGACAGGAGGATTTCTTTGCTGACAAAGAAAAGAGTACTGAGCTGCTACGTGGTATCTGCCCTCTTATACGTCAGCGCATGTTGGACGGTCTCCACAATGATGAAGAAGAGCCTCGAGGAAGCGGAGACGTGGTTCTACAGAAGGATGCTGAGGATATCATGGAGAGAGCCTGTGGGCAACGATGAGGTCTTGGAGAGGATGTAATCAAGGAGGAATCTTGTATTTAACATCAGGAAGAGGCAGCTGAAATTTCTGGGACACCTAATGAGAAAAGAAGGGCCTGGAAAATCTGATACTCACAGGGCGGATAGAGGGGAAAGGAGACAAGGGAAAGCAACTTATGGCATACCTGGCGGGTTTAAGGAAGTGGATGGCAGAATGTGGTCTGGGGGTGTTGGCAGAGGCACGAAACTTATTGAGAGTTACGAGAGATATGGGAAAGTGGAGCGCCATGACCGCCTATGTCCTGAAAGGGCACCGCACATCTAAAAGAAAGATGGTATTAAAATATAGGAAAATGAAAACTGAGAATGGAACCACTTGGATTACGCGAGTCGTTGAGAATGAGTCAGGCCGATCTTTATATTTCGTTGTTCTATTTGCTTGTGTTTTTTTTCTTCAATTAGCTAATTCTTTTCTTGTTAACTCTACCCTGAGAATGAAGCATCCTCACTTTCTATAAGGATTGTACACCTGAGGATTTTCTCAAAGGTTTGTGACGTTACATAATGCACTTTCTTTGTAAATGAAGATGTTTATTCTTCTCGAATCTTTATATATATATATATATATATATATATAAACCCGGCTTACATTCACCTTGGTTGCCTTACATGTCTAACCCCGTGCTGTAATATGTGTAAGGGATAAAATATCAATGGTTCAACCTCTCCGTTCTGAAAATTCACGATACCCACGAGGTACAAATATCGACAAAGTGAAAGATATTTCGATGTTTTAAGAAATACACTTAGCATAAAGGATTAATCAACTTCAATGTCGCGTTAATTCAATCAATGCTTCACTTGGGTCAACGAAGTGCATTTAAACAGGGACAGCCAAATGCCGTGCGCCTTCTCAAACCCCACAGGCCCCCACCCGCGCCGTATATCAACAAGGACAATACAAACGACAAAATTCACGTTACTGAACACACACACACACACACACACACACACACACACATACACATACACACAAAAGCTGGAACACTTCACCAGTGAAATGGCCACTTTAGACGGGCAGGAAGGTCACGTGACGTACGACTGGTCAAACTGCTTCGGGGACTCTCACGCCTCGTCTTCTTTTTTTTTTCAATGCACCTTGACTTACTTTTTTTTTCAAAACCCCCGCCCAATCATCCACCGCTTTATCTCTCTTTGTTTCTCCAGTTTTCTTTTCTTTTTTCTTTCTTTCTTCTGTTTCTCCTGATTTCTTTCTTTCTTTCTTTCTTTCTTTCTTTCTTTCTTTCTTTCTTTCTTTCTTTCTTTCTTTCTTTCTTCCGTATTCACTCTGATTCCTTCTTTTGTTTAATTTTTCTTTCTTTCAATCTTTCTTTCTTTCTTTCTTTCTTTCTTTCTTTCTTTCTTTCTTTCATTCTTTCTTTCATTCTTTCTTTCATTCTTTCTTTCTTTCTTTCTATCTTTCTTTCTTTCTTTCTTTCTTTTTTCTTTCTTTCTTTCTTTCTTTCTTTCTTTCTCCTGTATTCTCTACTTCTTTAGTTTTTACCATATTCCTTCTCTCCCTATTTCCTTTCTTTCTTTCTTTCTTTCTTTCTTTCTTTCTTTCTTTCTTTCTTTCTTTCTTTCTTTTGCTTCTACCGTATTTCCTCCCTCTTTCTTTCTTTTTCTTTTTTTCTCTTTTATGCGCCACCGCTTTTATCTAGAAACCTGTATCAGAGGGTCAACAGGTACTTCAACAACCCGTTCCCACCCAACGAACTAAGACACTCTCCCCACTTTTCCTCCATTCTTCTCTCCGTTGTTAGTCATGTTACAACGGCCGAAATGTTGTGACAATAACAACCTAGACGAGAACACCGGTTCGAATAAATCAGTGTATAATAACATATTTGAGCTTCGTGAAATATGTCAGCAGTTAACGTATTAACCCTGCGGCAATCACCACTCGTGGACTGTGTCTAAAATTATTGGTTTCATAGAAACAGAAGTGAAGGGGGCACCCACACCTAGATTGCAACAGTTTCATTTTCATAACGAATAAATAAAGTTTTAAAAAATCAGATGGAAAAAGAGGGTGCAGTTATTTTTTTTGTGGAAAGAATATGTATTTTTTTATAGTAATGACAGTGTACAGATTACTGGCAGTAGATACCAAATATATATAATTAACTTTCTTGGCCAAGACTGTAGCTTTTATAGTAAGAAAGATTAGAAAATAATCGAATTAATAAATTATTTTTTAAAATCAAGTCAAATTAAAATGTTACATTTCGGTATAAAAAGCATAGTAAAATTTCAACATCTTTTTTCATTTGTCAAAAATACAAATACAGATTAAGTAAAAATAAATGTGATTATTAATATACAGGGTGACCCCCCAAAAAACGGGAATTTTTTAAGTGCGTATTGCCAGGCATGAGCAAGTGGCAACACTGCTAGACAGTGACCTTGAGCAAGTAAACATTTCGCCATTTTAGTAACGAGAATCAAATTCACAGTATCCCAGCTGAGATGTTGCAGCAGTCAACGAGGAATCTCAACAGCAGATTTCAAGAATGCATTCGTACAGGAGGACGCCATCTACAGGACGTAATTTTAAGAAAAATGAAAATTCCATCATTGTTTCTTAAATGGCATGTTTTAAGGTTTCAATTACTATGAATTAAATATTTTTCTTCCATCACTCTTGGTTTTATTGGATTGTTAAATAGTTCCCGTTTTTTGGGGTCACCCTGTATTTTTTAGCCTGTGACCCGTAGGTGTAAGAAGTTTACTGCAGCTACAGTAGAAATGGTGTTTTCTTGGGCGAGACAGCCTGATGGAACCCAAACATCTCCAGTTTTGAACTAACAGTTCTCGGGGGTGTCGGGGGGAGAGAGAAGAAGAGGCTTTAATACCTTTCCTAAGGATATTAGCTCGTAAGTGAATGTAATGGATCCGACTGGAATTCGAACTACTAACTCCTCAATCTGAACCGCTATCCATTGCTCCACCGTGCCGAACCCCAAATATGAATACAGAATGTTATAATTGAATATTTTCTTTTCTTTTAATTTTAATTAGTTGATGCCTTTAAATAGTTTACTGCGCAATTTACACATTAACAGATAGTCCAAAAGCGCACTAAAGCACTGCATGCAGGCCATTATATTAAGAGCAATCATTTGTGTTCAATCGATGATTTACTGATTCTGCTAATAATTGCCTCTGCATTCAGTTCATCGAAGAATTCCTTTTCAATGATAAGCAACAGGCATGACTCCAAATTCTCCCCAGACAGCGAATTTCTTAACCTTGTCTTTATGATCTTCAGCTTTGAAAATCACATTGCACTTGAGTAACTGTTTGTGTACAGACGAGTCTATAAAGTTCCTATTCTTTTTCTTAAGCTAATTTGACTACAGTAAATGGATATATAGTTTGGTCAAAAGCATAGCCAGGGCTAGCAGTACATACGCTAATTTTATATCTCGTGTATGATGCGACCCCCTTAAAATTAGCTTCAAAATAGATCTTCAAAAGTGTCACGATACGCGAGGATATACAGTATTTCTTTACAGTGTACATGTACTCTACATATTACTGGCAGTAGATACCAAATGTAAATACAGAATGTTATAATTGAATCTTTTTTTAATTTTAAGTAATTGGTTGATATTTTTAAATCGTTTACTGTACAATTTACACATTAATAGATATTCAAAAGCAAAATAGAGCATTATATGCAGTTCACTATATTAAGAGCAATCGTTTGGGTTCACTAGATGGTTGTTCGAATCTGTTAATAATTGATTTTGCATTCAGTTCATCTACGAATTCCTTTTCAATGGATAGCAACATGTATGATTCCAAATTCTCCTCAGATAGCGAATTTCTTACTCTCTGTCTTTATGATCTTTAGCGTTGAAAATGTCCTCTCACATTTGATTTGAGTAATTTACTGTGCGCAGATGACTTTATAAAGTTCTTATTCCTTTTTATTACTAAAATAGTTGACTGTGTTTGTTTCATTATTACATTTTTATTGATATAGAGGGCCCCACTCTATCAGGGACCTACTTGCCATCGGGCAAGCTGGCCTTCTGGACAGTACGTCACTAGGAATCAAAGAAACAGGGATCCGTGTATATTCCTATTTATTCTTCCCGTAGCGCATATAAGTACACACATTACTTTCTTTTCACCTTACGTAAAAACTTTAGTCAATAATTAACAATAGCTAAATACATCAAAACTGCCCCCCACCCCAAAAAATGATAACCTTTCAATAAATGTTTACGTTACGTCCTCTACTGATACGATAAAAAAAATAGCATACCATGATGAAAAAATGCCACAAACTTAATAAAAAATCTTTGTTATTATTAAAAGGAAAGATCAAAGCATTTTATAATTATTAAATTATAATTTTTTATCCTTTTTAGAACTTTCGAAATTTTGGTTACCTTACAAAACGATGCGGCTTGGAAGACGCACCCTAATTTTGGAAAAATATTTCTAAGAAAAAAAATGTCATTCTTATACAATAACACATTCACAATGCGTCCCTCACATACTGATGCCACCTATTGTTTACAGTAATCATTCGTTCGATTTTGTTTGTAAGGCAATGACATACTAGTCAAGAGCAAAGGCTCCTGTCGCTGCTAGTAAACAGAGCATGTTTAAGCTTGTGGCTCGGCTCCAGGAAGGTTTATAGTCTTGAAAATACGTGTAGCAGCTAAGTACTGAGGTTACATCATATAAAAGGCTGAATTACATAGATAGCTAATATTATAGTGTAATGACTCAACATACAAATCCACATCCCTATCAGTCAAGCCGATTAGGTGTCCGTCCAAGCTTACTTGAGCCTGAGTGTTGCCTTACATTCGTCTTGGAAGACGCACACATATTTTTCAGGGTATTTTTATTTAAAAAAAAACTACGTCTTGTAAGCCAGAAAATACAGTAAATAATTTCTCTTAACGACAGCACGGGGAACGAAAGATTAATGTAGAAAATATTAGCGTATTTTTTTTCGGTGAAAATCACACTGATTTGTAAATTCTTGCACAAATCAAATAATTTATCGGATTTTAACGAAAGTTTCAGAGCTTATTCACAAATTAATTAAATTATTTTAGAAATACTTTTTTAAGAAAATCTTGGAAAAAATATTTTTTTTACATGTTACCACACCAACCAAACTTATTTAGTTTTATGAAATTTATATTTCGAGAAAGTAAATTTTGCAGATCTTAATGTTTATAATAGTTAAAATAGAACTTTTTTTTAAGCTTTTCACCCCAAGCAAGGCTGTAAGCCACTAGCACGCAAGGGGTGAGAGAGGATTTGGAGCGAGAGCAGATAGGAATGTTAGAGGAAAGGATGTGGAGAAGGATAGAGGATAGATCAAGACAACTGGAGATGTCGATTGACGTTACACTTGAATAGTTGGAGATCATAGTCATCAGGGAAACAGGAATGAAGAAGGGCGTTTCATAGGCGTGAGGTGCTAGATATGAACCTATTGGAGTAGAAGAGACGTCTACATTTAACAGTTTCAACAGTGAACGGGTGGGAACGGGATGCCAGCCTCGTAGGACGCTTGAATTCATGTAGCCTGGGAACCAGCGATAGCAGCTCATTGGAGCAATTACCATGGAAGTATTTATAAAAGAGATAGAGAGAGGCGACGGCGCGTCTGTGAGAGAGAGACTGCAGACGAGAAGCCAGATCAGGGCCAATTGCATTGCATACCTGTCTCTGGATCTTATCAAGAACCTTGAGGCAAACAGAAGGGGCTCCAGATCATATATGGCAGCAATACTCCATGCAAGGGCGGATGGTTGACTTGTAAATTTGGAGGATCGATTCAGGGGAGAAGAATTTCCTGGCCCGGCACAGGGAGCCAACTCCTTGGAGAATTTATATTATCAAATTGTTTTGTAAAACAAGACTCCGAGTTAACGAAAATCAGCTCTTAATCGTAAAATAAAAATGCAATAAAACTAATATATTATTTAATTAGTAAAGTTTTTAATTGCTTATATGAATATGATATATTATGGACGCTATTGTCTTCAGAAAAAAAAATCGATGAATAATTAATTTTTTCAAGAATTGTTTTCATTTTTTTTAAATGTTAATTATAATAATTTATAAAGTTTAAAATCTTTTAAAATTCTGTCTTACTTCTTGCCGGTTAGGTGATATAATTAGTAAGTAAAGACAATATTTAGTAATCATAAATGGAAAAGCATTTTACAATTCATCGACCCCAATAATTTAAAAAAATATTTTGAAATATTTTTTTGTATTTATAAACGAGTCGATGTTTTTAAATACTAACGTCCATACACAACATTATCATAAAATAAGAACGGTAACTATAATAAATTTTAAACCAAATTATTTTCCTAATATTTTAAGATTACTGGATAATTAAAAATTATATAAAAAAGGCGCTCACGGTATATTCTTGAAGTATATGGTGAAGAGGTTAAGATTATAGTGTCTAGGGAAGCATACACTCGTTATTCTGTTCCACAAAGTAGCAGTTGTCAGGAAAATGCTGTTTGAGTTGAACTTCCTCTATAAATTTGAAATACGGGGGAAATATAGACGCTTCAACTCCCTGGACAGAGAACCATGAGTCGTAGCTATAAAACTATGAACTGGCAAATATAAAGAGTGCAGGTCATTTTAACATTTTCCATGGAAATAGCGATAGAGTAGAGAGTGGCATAGCTGTAAAGGTGTGGACTGGTGGAACTAAGGAATAGAGCTCATCTGAACATTTGCCATGGAAATAGCGATAAAGTAGAGTGAGGTTTAACAGTAAATGTCTGAACTGGTAGAAATAAAGAATGGAGCTTACATGAAGAATGAAACGTTAATTTGAAACGGAGAGAAACAAAACAATTTCTTAAAAAAAAAAAAAAACTTAAATTATATAGAAAGGTTAAAAATACAAAATCCTACTTAAATATATTCTTCCAAAGACAAATTATATTTAAAAATAAGATATATCTAAATACATTAAAACAAGTCATATTAAGATAATTTATATTGAAATTAAGTGAAATTATATTTAAAAAGATATATATATTTAATATAAAATCAATAGGTTATATAAAAGAATAAAAATATTTAGAAATAAAAATAAAAATAAGATAAAATAAGTTATACATTTAGAAATAAAAAGGAAATAAAGAAAAAAAAGAAAAATTAACTTTAAAGATAAGTTAAATGAAAAAAAATTATATTTTTAAAATATAAACTTTTACTTAAAATTACATAAAAATACAAAGTTATATTTAAAAAAGACCTAAAATATATAGATAAAGAGATGTAAGTTATAAAAGAAAAAAACGATTTCTTAGAACAGGGGGCAGTTTATAAGATAAAATTAATATAGTGTAAAGATGGGAAAATAGAAATTAGAATTACATTCGACATTTGAAGTTTTAAAGCAATATAGTAGCTGATAAATTAAAATCTGTATTAGGGAAATTTGAATTTTCATAATATAGATTTTACTTTATTAGCAACTATAAGATATCATGGAAATTCACAGATAATAAAGATAAGAAATCTGGACGGGGATCCAGATCGATTATGGCCTGAAGGGACGCGTCATTAAAATATGAATTAATATTAATTAAAAAAGAAAAAAAATATATTTAAAAATTCTAGAAACTTATGACGTAAATCTAACATAATTTTATTTTTGTCAGAATTTTTAGTTGAAAAATAATGTTTACTAGTAATACCTGTAATTTTTCGGTTTTCCTATTTTAATTTTTTGATGAATTATAATTCTGAAGTTAATCATTGAATAAACTCCCTACAAGTTCCACGACTATAAAATACCCGCGAAAATCCCCCTATTGAATTGTTCAGCATTTGAACCTAATATCTTTAACAACCTATTATAAAATACAATAAGTATGAATGCAGATCATTACTTAAAGAAGTAAGAGGGTACAAATAAAAAGATTTTAAATTGACACACTTTTCCCTTTAACTGAAGTAACTATAAACACATTAGAGAGTTATCACCTCCTCTACATTTTGTCCTCACTGAAACCAAATCGCGTCACTGATATGTCTTTTCCGTGTTTCCTCTCGACCAAAAAGGAATAATCCGTTATTTGTGATGTATTGCCAGCAAGAGGGGGGAATGAGGAAGAGGGACGAGAGAGTGAGTGAGGGAATCAGACAGAGCCAGGGAATGAGAGAGAGGGTAAGTGTGAGAGAGAACGAGAGAGAGAAGGTAACGAGAGAGAAGGGATGAGAGAGTGAAGGAGAATAAGAAAGGTAATGAGAGAGAAGAAGATAGTTAATGCGAATGAGAGAGAGAGGGGGGTAAGAGAAGGAGGGAGAGAAAAGGAGAGAGAGAGAGACACACACAACGTATCGTGATTGCTTTTTCATCTCGGGTTAAAACCAGTTACAAAATGGTGTTGCTAAAGAAAATATGCAAATTTCATATTGAATCAGGCGAATGTCTCTCACAGTCTCACAGCGGATAGCAAATGGGTTAGAATATCGGCAGTAAAAAAAACAAAACAAAAAAAAACAAACAAATAAAAACTAGTAATTTTTTTTAATAATCCAAAACGAGGAAGGGTGGGAAATGATAATTTGATTTCGAAAAGTTTAATTCTATATTTAAAAAAATAAAAATAAAAAAATACAATGAATGCAAAATCACATCTTCAAGCCTATGTTGTCTTTTTCTCAAAAGTATTTTTAGCTCGTTGCGTTTCGCAGATTTCTTCCTTTGTCAAAAGAAAAAGCAGGCAGACGGAGCGAACGACAGACAGACAGACAGACAAAGACTCATTATAAATATGGCTCTGCGTGTACACCGACCAGAATCATTAAGTCATCTTTAAAACGGGAAACTCGCACGCATATAGAATCATTAATTGAACTATTAAGACTCTACATCGGGAAGACCGTTTTTTTTTCATTTTATGTGCCATGTCCTTTCAGGGTGTAGGCGATCACGGCTCTCCACCTCCTCCTATCCTTAGCAGCTCTCAACAAGTTCCTTCCCTCTGCTTCCTTCCCCAGACCACGTTCCTCCGCCAGGTATGTCACGCATTGTTTTCCCTTGTCTCTTTTTCCCTCTGTTCGACCCGTGAGTATCAGATTCTCCTTGCCCTCCTTCCTCATTATGTGTCCCAGAAACTTCAGTTGCCTCTTCCTGATGTTAAGTATAAGCCTTCTCCTTGTTTGCTCACATACTCGGTACATAACATCCTTAGCATCCTTCTGTAGAACCACATCTCTGTCGCCTTGGGTCTCTTCTTCATCTTTGAGGAAATCGTCCAACATTCGCTGCCGTAAAGACGGACAGATGTCATGTAACAGTTCAGTATTCTTTTCTTTGTTACCAAAGAAATCCTCGTGTCTCGCACTACTCTGCCCAGCTTTTGGAATGTGTCCCTGGCCATCCCAATACGCCTACGGATCTCAGTGTCACACTTACTGTCCTCTGTCAAGACGCTTGCCAGGTATTTAAAATTCCGCGTCTGCTTGATTCTAGTGTCCCCGACCTGCAGATCGCATTTCGGGGTCTTCCTCATACTGATGAACGTCTTGTGGGGGGAATTTTAATAATCCTGGGGACGCAAATTATGCAAGGATTGGCTTGTAGCAGTAGTTGTTGAAACCCGGTGGCATCCGAGAATGGGGTTCGTCATTCTCTCTCCCTACTCCTTCCCACCCCCGGTGACGGTGGCTGAAATGGATGTGAAGGCCCAGCGGACACTTAAGCAGTAAGTCGTGAGCAGGATTCACTGAAGAGTGTGGATGGCGCACACAGTTGGGCGAGTCGGGGCTTCATTAAAGCACTTCGCAGATCCTCTGCATGTCGACGGTTGTACTCGAAAGTCTCTCCTCCCCCACCATCTGATGGTCTTACGCCAGGAAAATAGTAACATTAAAAACTACAAGACCAGATTAGTGAGGTTTCACATTCACCGAGGTGACCATGAATTTACGCTAATAATGCTGAATGGGTGGCTCTTTCAAGGAGAGTCAAAGCCTCGAATGCCTATTGGGACTCAAGCTCCCCACCACCAAGACCTCAAATGGAACTCACATATAGGAACCATATATATATATATATATATATATATATATATATGACAGTGAATTATATATATATATATAAAGCTGTTTCCATTTTGTCATATATATATATATATATATATATATATGTATATATATATATATGACAGTGAATTATATATATATATAAAGTTGTTTCCATTTTGTCATATATATATATATATATATATATATATATATATATATATATATATACACACGCATATATATATATATATATTACAACGTGAAAAAAGTTATGTATATATATACATGATAAAGTGAAATATATATATATATATATATATAAAGCTGTTGCCACTTTGTCATATATATATATATATATATATATATATATATACATATATATATATATATATATGTATATATGTATATATATATATATGACAGTGAATTATATATATATATATAAAGCTGTTTTCATTTTGTCATATATATATATATATATATATATATATATATATATATACACACACACACACGCATATATATATATATATTACAACGTGAAAAAAGTTATGTATATATATACATGATAAAGTGAAATATATATATATATATATATATATATATATATATAAAGCTGTTGCCACTTTGTCATATATATATATATATATATATATATATATATATATATATATATATATATATATACACACATAGAGTGCTGTTCGATAAAAGTGACTCACCTGATTTTTTTTTTACTTAAAAATTTTTTCGCCTCTTGTTTTTCGGCTCAAAACTAATTTTTAATCTTACTAATATAAACACCCCTTCCCGACTACATAGTAAAACAGTTTACTCACCCTAAGGTATTCTATTGATAATTATAATTTTGGATATAAATGAGATTTAGGGTAAAACTGTGCAAAAAAAGTGACTAGCTTATTTCCTGCAACTAGTAATCAATAGAAACATAACCGAACAGCTTTAAATAAAGAATAATAGAGGTATAATTTATTCATAATAGGCAATATAATTCGAAATATTTAATAATCTATGGGTTCACCTTTATTTTGAATAATCTTTTCAACCCTTTTTGGCATTGACTTGATTAGGTTCTGACAAATCTCATCTTCAAGCATTGAATTCCATTCGGATATGAAATTCGCAATCAAATCCACTTTGTTGCTCAACTGCTTTCTCGAGAGCCTGTACTTTATAATGCTCCATAAGTTTTCTATGGGGTTGAGGTCAGGAGATTGAGGCGGCCATGTCATAACACTCACTTGCTTCTCATCAAAGTATTCCTTCATCAATTTTGATTTGTGACAGGGAGCATTATCCTGCATAAAAATGGGCTTGGTGGGGTCGATTTTGCACCCTTTCAACAGAAGGGAGCAGACAAGTCTCTAAAATTCTCTTGTACTGCTCGCTCCTGAGGGTATTTTCAATAGGTTTTAAGAAACCAGTTCCATGAAAAGAAAAGCATCCCCAGAACATTATACTGAACGGATGCTTGACAGTACTTACTGCTAAATTCAAAGAGCTTTCAAAGATTCTTCGGATTTTAGATCGCTTATCCTTTGAATTTAGCTCAACTTTCGTTTCATCGGAGAAGAGAACATTTAGTAAAAAAAATCAGGTGAGTCACTTTTATCGAACAGCACTGTATACATATAACAACGTGAAAAAGTTATATATATATATATATATATATTAATACACGTTTCATTAAATAATATAGATAAGTGTTGTCTATATATTTTATGTAAGTTTTTTTCATATAGTCTGATAATCTTAATAACCTTATCATTAAACAATGAAAGAAAATCACAATATTGATACATACTTTTTTTTAATCCAATCTAAGCTTTCGGCTTACATAAGCCATTATCAAAGATGACAATTACACAATATATTTAAGCAATACACGAACAAGAAATTGATGATAGTCTTATTTGTTTACATGGATGATTTCCAAGCAACGATAAACACGTGCATATAAAACGCTGAAAGCGAAAATCGCACAACAGCTCATGACGTCACACATGACCACGCGAGAGTGAATCCGATGAGTATTGATATATATATATATGACAAAATGAAATATATATATATATGAAGCTGTTTCCACTTTGTCATACACACACACACACACACATACACACACACATATATATATATGTATATATATATATATATATATATATATATATATATATATATATATATATATATATATATATAATGTGTTAAGATGATAAGACAAAAGCGAAGAGACGTTGCTTAACTTCGATGGTTGTACGAGAATAGGTGTTTCAAGATGATATGGATGTAAACCCGAGAGATGATATGGATGTAAACCCGAGAGATGATATGGATGTAAACCCGAGAGATGATATGGATGTAAACCCGAGAGATGATATGGGTGTAAACCCGAGAGATGATATGGATGTAAACCCGAGAGATGATATGGATGTAAACCCGAGAGATGATATGGATGTAAACCCGAGAGATGATATGGATGTAAACCCGAGATGGAGAAATTTGTGAACAAATACAGAGTGGTTGAAAAGTAGCTCCCTGTTTTATTTTATGAGTGGCCAGACAGGAGTCCTTATTTAAGAGGCTATGTCTTTTTTATTAGGGGTTGGTTAAAGGAGCAATTCTAATATACCAAAAGCAAGACTTTGGAACAACTTGAACAGCGAATACAAGAAGTTATGTCTTCCATACCAAAAGAGTTCCAGATGAAATCAGATGACACGATTTATGGACGGCCCAAGAAGCTGGTAGCGAAATCTGGTGCCCATATTTAATTTTAAATAAAACCTCATGCTAAACGATTTCTCTCATATCCATTTCTTGTAAAAATTAAATAAATTATAAATACGTGAAAATGGCTTTTCAGTCACCGGGTGTATATATATATATATATATATATATATATATATATATATATATATATATATATATATATATATATATATATGTACACCAAAAATAAAACTATGAAAGTATAAAAATATATTTTTATATAAAAAATATACTAAAAATACATATTTATATTAAAATTACCAACAGTACCAATGTATAATAAAATTGTTAAAAATATTTATTCATAGTAAAATTCCCAACAATACCTATTTAAAATTAAATTACCAACAGTGCAATTTTATAGTATATATTTATTTGAAGCCATAAAATTATATTCAAAATATTTAGAGTTCGGTATTAAATAACCCATAGAAGTGTTGATATGCCGCTAAACAAAATCAACCAACCAACAATGCATATTTATAGTAAAACGAAGAACAATACATTTTATCTGTAGTTGAAGGCATACAATTGCGTTCAAAATATATTTAGTTGAAGCCATAAAACTGTGTTCAAAATATTTAGGTTTCAGCATTAAATAACCCATAGAGGTGTTCATATGCCGCTAAACAAAATCAACCAACCAACAATGAATATTTATAATAAAATGAGCAACAATACATTTTATCTGTAATTGAAGGCATACAATTGCGTTCAAAATATATTTAGTTGAAGTCATTGGGTTCCAAATATTTAGATTTCGGCATTAAATAACCCATAGAGGTGTCGATATGTCGCTAAACAAAATCAACCAACCAACACTACATATTTATAGCAAAATGACCAACAATACATTTTATCTGTAGTTGAAGGCATACACTTGCGTTCAAAATATATTTAGTTGAAGCCATAAAATTGTGTTCAAAATATTTAGATTTCAGCATTAAATAACCCATAGAGGTGTTGATATGCCGCTAAACAAAAGCAACCGACCAACCGATTTTTACTTCCATTTACTTTCGTTATATTCATTTATCCACAAATACCCTTGGGAAAGGCATGAATCCACCTTTTCTTTCCCATGGAGCTAAGACTTGTATCACTAAACTATTATTATCTCAAAAAAGAAAAAAAGAAAAGAAAAAATTAAAAAAATATTTTCTGGCTTTAAATAACCTGAAAACGGTTGATAAGCCCTAGAAAATGATCATTCAGTCAATCTGTATGTCTCTCTCTTTTTCCTCGCCATAACAGATCATGTGAACATACGCCGTACTCCCAGAGTAAATGTACGCATACTTTAAAATACCCACCCACTTTAATATCGATTTCTTTTCGCTACATATGATTACACACACATACGTAATCTTTGACTCACTCGAACGCACACTAGCCTCATTTTATCGCGGGCAAAATTACAATAGCCGTAATTATGACAAAATGTCTGCAATTAAAAATAAAATAAGAATGGAAAACGAAAAAATAACATCGATTCAACAAAAGAATTTTGCGTATGAAACTGAAATAGTAAATAAAACGAAATAGCTCATTAAATTAAGAGTTACATGACCTCAGTGTGTCTAATTAAAGAACATTAATTAGATTTTATGGTACATCGTCAAATATATGAGACATATTTGATTAAATGAGTGGTTCGGAGTTATCAGGTTGGGCTAGTTTTGAAAGCCGGTCGGTTGCTAAATTTAGAATTTTGCCACTTTCAACTTTTAGAGCACCTCTCTCTATATCTCCCTCTCTCTCTCTCTTTCTGCACCTCGAGGCGGTGTAATAGTGAACAAGCTTGTCTCGCTAGAACAATTACGACTAAGTTGTGAGTTCCATACTCAATAGGCGCTCCAAATATTCGGCCTTGTGCCACATCTAAGCTATGCTTAGAATATCACTTTTGGGTACCTTGGCGTGGTGTAATGTTTAGCAAGCTTGTCTCGCTAAAACAGTTTACGAATGAATAGTAAGTTCGATCCTCACTGGGTGCTCCACACTCTCGGCCTTGTGCCATATCTAAGTTACGCTTAGAAAATCATTTGCTACAATTTTGTAATTTTACAAAATAAATATCTTCTCTCTCTCTTTCTTTCTCTCTTTCTTTCTCTTTTTTATTTTTTCAATTTAATTTAATTTAATAAGCTTGGCTAACACAGAGGAGGCAGGGCGGAGTAACAGATAGAGATTCGGATTGAGAAAACGGAGAGCCGAGTTCTAATTCCAGTCGAGTTCATTGCATTCACTTGCATGCTTATATAAAGGCATGAGTCCAACACTTTCCCTCAGCTATGGGTAAATATACTGGTCACTATAACCTTGGATGGCAACCAGTCTAGGAGAGGGAAAACTCTGAATTCAAACCGTCTTGTAGGTTTGAACTACAAATTTAACTTCTGAGAGGAGGCATGGGGTAAAATCAATATCCCCGATACAAAAGGCAACCATTGCCTTGAAACTCACCACAACTGTGAGATGGAAGAGATGAAGAAGTACAATAAATAGAAACAGAGAGGAAGGAATTACAAAGAGAGAGGCGTGTGTGAGGGGTAAATGGAGTTAATAACGAAAGTGTAAGAGTTAAGAGAAAAAGTGTGAAAGTGTCTAAAAGAGGAATTATATATATATATATATATATATATATATATATATTATAAAAGACTCAAACACTAATATTCCATGGTTATAATTTGTGTTTACTCAACCCCCCACGAGGTCAGGTTGTGACACAAACTCGGTTTAATGTGGGGAGCCCGAGCGCGTACACCCGGGCAAGGAATCAAGGAATCAAGCCCACGCAACCGATGGTTGCGCTGGCCTCGGTGCGAGCACCGATCCTCCTCGGGCAGCTGTTCCCCAAGGCCGGCACCTTTCAGTATAATTTTCCTCAGTTGAGACTCCGTCCTTTGGAGGAGTCGCCCCTGAGCGCACTCTGCCCAAAGACAGAGACGCAACTGAGAGATGATAAGTAGTCGTGAAATTACTCAAAAAGAGTAATTTGCGCTTCTCCATCGTTATAATTTATTACATTGGAATCGTAATCACGATCCAATTCATCAGACCTACAATTTTTTCTTTTTGAAGAATTGGATTGTGAAGTAACGGGTATCGGCTTGGATTGAAGAATCGGAGAGCCGAGTTCGAATTCCAGTCGAATCCACTACATTCACTTATGTGCTAATACTATTGTGAAAGGTGTGAATCCTCTTCTTCTCCCTCCAGCTATGGGTAAATAGCAGGACAGACTGGGTTCTATAGCCTTGGATGGCAACTGGTCTAGAAGGACAACTCTGAATTCAAAACCTGAAGAGGGTCGTTGCGGACCTTGTGGAACTTAGTGCACCAGGTCTCTGTATTCGGCCCTTCAAAAAGTGTGGATGGTCCAGCACGAAACCTTCAGCACTATAATCAAATCTCATATGCTGTTGTCGGGGTGTCGGTTTCCTGGGAACTTATCTGCTTGACCCTCATACGTCGAATTCGACGGGAGAGTCTAATATACATATATATATATATATATATATATATATATATATACAATATACAATATATATATATATATATATATATATATATATATATATATATATAATATAATATAAAAGGCTCAAACACAAATATTCGATGGTCATAATTTATTACATTGGAATCGTAATCACGATCCAATTCATCAGACCTACAAATTCAAAAAGAAATTTGAATTTGTAAGTCTGATGTATTGGATCGTGATTACGATTCCAATGTAATAAATTATGACCATCGAATATTAGTGTTTGAGCCTTTTATATTATGTACTTACTCTGCCCTGGACATTGAGTTCTACCTGGATTCTATCCTCTTGGGAATTTGTGTATATATATATATATATATATATATATATATATATATATATATATATATATATATATATTGACCACTAATATTATCTCTCTCTCTCTCTCTCTCTCTCTCTCTCTATATATATATATATATATATATGAGTTAAAGATATATAAATTTTTATATATCAAGAACAATATTGGGGAAGACATGCAAATTTGTTGCAAATTGAGTCCGATGAAATCCTGAATGACGAAACGCATCACGCGAAAACCTTTCCCACTTTGTCATATATATATATATATATATATATATATATATGTATATCGAGAGAGAGTGAGAGAGGGGAGAGAGAGAGACAAATAGAATGAAATGAGAATGGATACCAGTAAAAGAAAAGAGAGACAATGGGGAAGAGAGAGAAATGAGGTACAGAGAGAGAGAGAGAGAGAGAGAGAGAGAGGGAGACAGACAGACAGACAGACAGAGAGAGAGAGATCAAGAGAGCTGTACGAAAGACTGATAATAAGTGAGAAAAAGATGAAGAAGTACAATAAATAGAAATCGAGAGAGAAAACAAATGAGAGGAAGAAATTACAAAGAGAGAGGCTTGTGTGGGGTAAATGAAGGTAATAACGAAAGTGTAAGACTTAAGAGGGAGAGGATGAGAAAGAGTGCAGAAGTGTCTAAGAGAAGAAAGAGGAATATATATATATATATATATATATATATATATATATATATATATATATATATATATATATATATATATATACACGCAGGGTGATTGAAAAGTATTTTTAAAATACTTATAATTTATTCATTAACAATATTTTTTACAAGATATATATATATATATATATATATATATATATGAGAGGAAAGCGTTTACCATGAGGTTTTATTTAAAATTCGTTATGGACTACCCGCTTCACGATCCGCCCAGGAGTCGAGTTAACTGATTTCCCCAGGAATTCTTGTGGAATGGAAGAAATGACATCTTGTATTCGCCTTTCAAGTTCTTCCAAAGCTTTGGTCCATTAACCAGCTCCAAAGAAAAAAGCCACAGGTTGTTAAGTCACGACTCCTGACTAGCCACTCATGCATAAAATAAGGAGTTACTTTTCAATCGCCCTGCATATAATATATATATATATATATATATATATATATATATATATATATATATATATATATCAAAATTATATTATATAACAGTCAGTCTTAATTCAGCACCTTAAGATTTCGTTGTGCATGAACTCAGAGTCGTGCTACGCCGAAGGGAGTGGTAACCACAGAGGCATAAAATGTGATAAATGAATGATGAAAGAAAGTTTATGAATTAGTAGCGCTGTGTTCCACTGAGTGTTGTCTTTGGATTCACGTGGTCCCCTTCTTTTTTTTAAAGCATTTCACCCCAAGCAAGGCGAGAAGCCACTAGCACGCAAGGAGAGTTGGAATTAAAGCAAATAGGAATGATAGAGGAAACGATGAAGAGAAGGATAGGGGATAGATCAAGGCATCTGGAGACATCGATTGACATTACATTTGAATAGCTGGAGATTATGGCTATCAGGGAAACAGGAAGAGGGTTGAAGTTTCTTCTAGACTCGATGAATTACTTAATTATAATTATCTCAAATCCTCCTAATTTCTATCACTTGTATATCCTTGCTCGAACCGGCTTCTAATGCCCTGGATGAAGCGGCTTGGGTATAGTAGTCGTGGCTCGTGGGGACAAAGTCAGTTGGGTAAAAGAGAAAATAGGATGAGTTCCACCATGTGATCGAGTGGCGCTAGATCGAGTTTAATTCGCTACCTCTTCGTCACCGAGACCCGATGGATTAGTTGGTATGACCTTTGCCTGATAACTTCAATTTTCCGGGTTTTAATTCTCGGTAGTGGCTGCGCACTGCTGATGAGTCTCAAATATAGGACGAAATGGCCGTCCAGTGCTTTCTGCATTCTGTTGTGGTTTCTTCTAGACTTTATGAATATATATATATATATATATATATATATATATATATATATATTCGCATATACTTATACATATATATATATATATATATATATATATATATATATATTCACACACACACACACACACATACACACACACATATATATATATATATATATATATATATATATATATATACATATATATTGCGCTCTGTACTTTCCATACGTAACTTGAATGTAATTAGACGTGTGATGTCAGTTTGAAGAAAAAAACTGTCGTCAAGAAGAAAGGATAAGAAAGTAAAAGTTGTTTCTTAGGTTATAAGTTGATTGATTTCAGATTTTAATTTGATTAAATCAAGCTATCGTTTTTTTTCCTGCTATATTGTTGCCGTGAGATGAGTGATCATTGGAATTAGGTTCTTAAGGATGTAAAGGAGAAAAAGAGGATCTAATCAAATCTTCTCGAACGAACTAAGTGTTAATAGCAAAACACCATTCCTCAAGGTTTACATAGAATTCAACGCCAAGTGGGATGGCCAAAGAAGCATTCCAAAAGCTAAGCAGAGTATTAAGACACAGAAATAAAGTTCGTTAGAAATAAACAAAAAAGTATTGAACTGTTAAGTAATATCTGTCCTCCTGTATAGCAGCGAATGCTGAACAATCTCCTCAAAGATGAAGAAGAGACTTGAAGCAAAAGAAATGCGGTTTTAAAGAAGGATGCTGACAATACCATGGGCTAAACGTATGAGAAACGGGCAAATGATGCTTTCCAAAAGCTAAGCTAAGTATTAAGAAACAGGAAATTTTCGTTAGAAACAAAGAAAATAGTACTGAATTGTTACATTATATCGTTCCTCCTATATGGCAGTGAATGCTAGACAATCTATTCACGGATGAAGAAGAGTCTTGTAGCAACAGAAATTTGGTTCTACAGAAGTAAGCCAAGAATACAATGTACTGAACATGCGAGCTACGAGGAAGGTTTAGATAAAATAGAATCGAAAAAAACAGTTGAAATTACTCGGTCATTTAAATATCAAGCAAGTGTTTTAAGAGACGACGGAAACTGCGATGGCGCATTGGGATAGCGAAAGATGCCTTCCAAAAGCTAAGAAAAGTATTACTAAACAGAAACATTTAAGAGAGAATACTGACAGTTCTTCTATATTGAAGTGAATGCTGGACAATTTCTTCACAGATGAAGAAGAGGCATGAAGCAACAGAAATGTGGCTTTAGAGAAGGATGCTGAGAATAGCATAGACTAAACGTATGATAAACAAGCAAAAGATGCTTTCCAAAAGCTAAGTAAAGTAATAAGAAACAGGAAATTTTCGTTAGAAAGCACGGAAATAGTACTGAATTATAACATTATATTGTTCCTCCTATATGGCAGTGAATGCAACAGAAATTTTGTTTTAAAGAAGGATGCTGATAATACGATGGACTAAACGTATGAGCAACGAGCAAATGATGCTTTCCAAAAGCTAAGCAATGTATTAAGAAACAGGAAATCTTTGTTAGAAACAAAGAAAAAAGTATTGAACTGTTATGTGATATCTGTCCTTCTATATAGCAGCAAATGCTGGACAATCTCCTCAAAGATGAAAAAGAGACTTGAAGCAACAGAAATGATGTTCTACAGAAGGATGCTGAGGATACCATGCACCGAGCATGTGTGCAACGATGAGGTTTGGGAGAGAATGGAAACAACAAGGAAACTTATACTTAACATCATGTACAGGCAATTTACATTTCTGAGGCAAGTAATGAGGAAGGAGGGCTTGGAAAATATGATACTCACGAGACAGATAGAGGGGAAAGAGGGATAGAAGAAAGCAGCATGTAACATACTTGACAGATTTGAGTAAATGGATGGTAGAACAGGGTTTGGGAGAAAAAGACAAAATTTATTAAGAGCTACAGGTGACAAGAAGAGAGTGGAGAGCCATGATCGCATTCAATCGCGGCACATAAAAGATGTTAAAAAGAGAACTCTGTTGGAGTTTTTGGGTACCCTGGTATACTAGTGAGCCAGCCAAAATGAGCTGATTCATTTTATAGTTCACCAATAGAAGTGGTAACCAATCAGATGGCTCAAAATATTCAATAAGACGTGTATAAAGGCAGCCATGTTTTTCCGGAATATTCACTGGTGGTATTGGCGATATAGTCAGATTCAGTAGAGTGTCTGACTCGTGAGTGTTAATCTTTTAACGTTGTTTCATTGAACAGATTACGTACTGCGCTGGATTCTATATTCATAGACTATGGTGAACATGGTCAACAAACTCCTGCCTCCTAAACTTCAATAGCGAATACCAACTAAGGTAGGAGTGATGACTTCTTAAATAGAGCATACCTAACCGCTTCCTCTCGAAAAAATATTTTTAGTGAACACAAGCATATAAAATAAACATAAGTTAACAATAGTTTTCCCACCTGTATTATTGATAACAAAATACAATTATTATTCCAGAAACCTACACTAAAAATATTTTACATTAAATTAAATCATTAATACCTTTTACTGTAGCCATATGTCCCTAAATTAATAACAAGATGAATTCTCGAAACGACGCATGATAAAACAACACTTCACGGATGTGCTCTGCTGATTCACCCCAAAATATTAATCAATCCCCCATAAAAAAGGAATTTATATTTACTAAAATTCACACCACATTCTTCCAGTGCGAGGACTTCCATTGCTCTTCGGTTGGCTTGACCTTTGCAATCACCTCAAATGTGGGCGAATCGAGTGCGTTATTTCTAAGTGTGGGGTCTGCATTCGCGTTCACCCCGTTAAACAAGCCAAAAACAGATATCATCGGCGCTAACGAAAAGTGAATAACTCCCTGATTTTTGGCAATTTTTCATTTCGACGGTTGTCGTCGTTGCGAGGCAATCTAAACAAATTTTGATTTAAAATTTATAATTTCAAAAGAGTGTCAAAATTTCAATAAAAGAACAAACAAAATGATTTAAAATTTATAATTTCAAAAGAGTGTCAAAATTTCAATAAAAGAACAAACAAAATGATTTAACGTTTCGGCCGTTGTACGCTCCGGCCTTCTTCAGGTGGTTGGAATTTCGAAACGAAACCCTCAAGGACACATGGTACAGTGGATAAAGGCGTTGGTTAGATCCAGTGACAGACCCAAAGAGTGTGAGTTCAATACCCGGTTCAGGCAGTGGAGAACTTTCAGAGGGAAAATTAGCAGGAGATAACTGATAACTGACATCCATCAAACATGGCTCGTGGAACTAGAACAGTCTACCCCAGTGATCGAAATAAAGGGTTCGGTTCGAAATTTCAACCACCTGAAGAAGGCCGGAGCGTACAACGGCCGAAACGTTATGACAAATATGGCGACAAAGATGAGGACAATAGTCCGACTAATGTAAATACTGTACATAATACCTCATCTCAGAAATATAGACAGAAAATGATTTAAAATTTATAATTAGTTGAGGTGAATTAATATTTTCGATATTTACATTATTTGGGGTGAATTAAAAGAAAAAAAAAAGCCCATTTTAACCCTTGACCACAGTGAACGTGTACTATACTACAGGGAATTAAAAAAATATAGAAACCTTTTATATAAAACCATTCAAACCCACCATCAACTAAATAATAGCGGCAATGTTTTGGAAGTCTTCTAAGGAGACATACCAACATAAAATCATGGCCAAGTCCTCTCGTACGGCTTAGAATTATTACTGCTATTGCTAATACATTATACAGAGTGGTCTGAAAGTCTTGTTACCCCTAGATAATATAATTTTTTTTAAATTTCAGATGGCAGACACGAGCTCTTACATTTTGGAAGAGAGGGTTAGGATAACATGACTTTCGGACCACCCTGTACATTCGACGACAAACATTAAAATCTTTCAATAACCTGAAAATTATAAACAGAATGAATTCGCAATGCGACGCGTCATTAAACACCGCATTTCACCCTTTGACCCCAGCAAACTTATAAAACTAAGAATATACTATAGAAAATTAAAAACTGCCAACCTCATAATTCCAGATAAGAACACGCTTACTAAATCTAAACTAAAAATGACCAATGACATATATCAATTTAATTTCCAAGTAGAAAAATGCGTTTCTTTCCCTTAAACCGATACTATACAGGGTTCGATGGATAAATTGTCGTCTAAATTACGCAAAAATAAAAAATAACACTGACATCTCATTTTAACAGATATATTTACAAAAATTACACAAAAATATCTTGAAATACTAAAGAGTAAATTTATTCCATAAAATCGCCATTGGCTTCAACCACAGCCTCCAGACGACTTCGGAATCACATGCAACTCTTCTGGACGGTTTCCTTAAATAAGGAGACCGCTCAGAAGTTTAAGTTGGTGAATGTTTCCATAATCTTTGCCTTCAGTTCATCTTTGGTGTTATAAGGATTTTTCTTGGTCTCTCGCTCAACTGCTCCCAACACTTAATAATAAAGGGGGCTGGAGAGTTAGGTGGCCAGATGTAAGGGGTGATGTGGTCGTAGAAATTGTCTGACAGCCATGACTGGTTACTCCTGCATGTGTGACATGGTGCAAAATCCTGTTGACAGACAGAGGATCTTCCATCCAATTGACCCAGCGCAACACTACTTCCTCAAGGCCTCCGTGTTGAATCTGAGGCCCCTTGGGAAGATGAATGGCGGTATAAAGCGTGCCATCACTAGTGATCGCTCCAAACACCATCAGGTTGACTGGATATATCATCCAACTCTTCCCGAATCCTCTGCACTGTCCTCAGTAAAGCAGGCCAGTTGCAAATTTCTGGTGATCTTTTTCTCACATACGGTGCCCAACTGACTTTACTCTAATGGACAGTCGACAAAATAAAAAACAAACAATGCGCATGCGCGAAATTAAAAAAAAATGGCAACAATGTACCCATCCAACTTTGTATGGGTGTATAACATTGTCGGCAAACATGTCTTCGTGCTCACAAAAAAAAAACAAAGTTTCAAAATGACAGTTTTTCTCTTGACGCCGCTATTATTTTAACCTTCAATCCTCGGCAGTATGCATTGTTTTAAAAAGCGATGGTTAGAAATGTAACAAAACCTAAACATATGACGAAAATTTACAACACACCATTTGTTTACTACATTGTTTATTGAAAAACCATTTGTTTACTACATTGTTTATTGAGAAACTATTTGTTTATTACATAGTTTATTGAAAAACCATTTGTTTACGACATTGTTTATTGAAAAACATTTTTACTACATTGTTTACTAAAAAGCCATTTGATTACTACATTGTTTACTGAAAAACCAATTGTTTTCTACATTGTTTACTGAAAAACCATTTGTTTACTACATTGTTTACTGACAAACCATTTGTTTACTACATTGTTTATTGAAAAATCTTTTGCTTACTTAATCGTTTATTGAAATGTTGTAAACACATAATTATTCATGCATATAAACAATCTAATATAATAATAGGGATTAACGTTTTTGTTGTAAATTGTCAAGAACAAAATATATGTATAAGTTCGCTTTCATCTGATGTTTTGGTTTTTCTACAATGCTAATCCTTAGATTGACACCCAAACACTCTGAAATGTTCGTATAAGAGGCTACGGCGCAAATGCCAACCAGTACAGTATGCCGTTTCCAGATTTCTGGCGAAGTGAGTTGCGACATGTTTCTTTTTCTTACTGACCCAACTATACTGTACAGTCGACAAAATCATAAACAAACAACACACCTGCGCAAAATTAAAAATATAAAATGACAACAATTTAGCCATCGCACCTTGTATATTAGACATACGACAACAACGATCTCCTATAGTATGACAAACCACTTAAGCGATATCAGTGCCATAAAAAAAGCATTTTGACACCAATAAACAAATGCTTGTCACCATCCGAAAAATAAATCTAGTTTGGTAACACCATAATTCTAGTTAAATATAAGTATTATCGACGACTAAATAATTCTTGAAACTCTTTGACTAATCAGTGAGTTATTTGTATGTATATTTTCCACTATTTCTTGTTCATTTACTTTTTACCAAAACGTTCCAACTCTGGTCGGTCGACAAAAGATTGTCTTACTTAACAGTCGTGAGTGGGGCGGGAGTCAGCAGATGTGACTTTCTCATACAAGCAAAAGTTATAATGTAATTACAAACCTTCAACTTCTGCAAAAAAGCACTAAACTAAATTTCTCTTCAGAACTTAGCAAAATACCATTCTTCAACGTTGGTAAAGAACTCAACGCCAATGCATTATATATATATATATATATATATATATATATATATATATATAGGGTGGCCCAAAAGTTACTGACCGATGAAAAACATTCATAATATTTCATTTCTTAATATTTTTCTTTTATTTTTTCAGAGCATTTAGAACTGCCCTTCCGAAGTCACCATGAGCAGATATAGCACCGAGGAATGAACCCTCATTGTACAGTGGTACTTTGAGTCCCATGGGTCAATTTCGGAAACACAGCCTTCTTACCGTCGACATTTCAATACCACAGAAGCCCGAGCAAAAACACGATTCGCGGAATAGTTAGCCGTTTTCGGGAGCAGGGTGCACTTTGTGATCTCCCAAGATCTGGAAGGCCTTGTACGGCAAGAACTGTTGAGAATCAACGAGAATTGGAGCGAAGCCTGGAAGAAAATCCATCTGTTTCAACCAGGAGAAAATCGCAACAAATGGAAGTTTCGCGTTTCTTCTTACAATGTATATTGCCGAAAATCTCGGAAGTATCATTTTAAGCCACTGCTGAAATTTTGTAAGTATAACTTGAGAATTATAAAAGTTATTAAAGATTTAAAAGGGTCAAAAGCGTGTATTACGCATGGCACATAACTGACTGACTGAATGCTGCTATAAGTATAATTTTATCTATCGTATAATTTAAAATCTATTTAGGACGAAAACTGTCCAATCGGATTGAAGTCCGGATCTCGGGTAACCATGAATGATTCGCACCACATCTTGGGGGTGGGGAGAGGAGGGCGGTGGTGCGATTTAAAAAAAAAATTTTCAGTTACAAATAACGTAGTAAATTGCTGAACTAATTTAATCAAAACTTGATAAAAACCGAATCATTACTCTGATCGTTAATCCGGCATTTCATGTGGTACAAACTAATACAAAATTAGAATAGCCAGATTTATAACGACCGGCACTGTCACAATTCATTGATCATCATCTTCATCATCATCATCATCTTCATCTTCATCATCATCATCTTCATCTTCATCTTCATGATGATGATGATCATCTTCATCATGATCATGATCATGATCATCTTCATCTTCATCATCATCTTCATCATCATCATCAGCATCAGTATCAGCATCATCAGCAGCATCATCATCATCATCATCATCAGCATCATCATCATCATCTTCGTAAGCATCATCTTCATCATCATCATCATCATCATCATCAGCATCATCATCTTCATCATCATCATCATCAGCATCATCATCATCAGCAGCATCTTCATCATCATCTTCATCATCATCAGCATCATCATCTTCATCATCAGCATCAGCATCAGCATCAGCATCATCAGCATCATCATCAGCATCATCATCATCTTCGTAAGCATCATCTTCATCATCATCATCAGCATCATCATCTTCATCTCCATCATCTTCTTCTTCATCATCATCATCATCATCATCTACGTCATCATCATCATCAGCAGCAGCAGCAGCATCATCATCATTTTCATCATCATCATCAGCAGCAGCAGCAGCATCATCATCTTCATCATCATCCCCATCATCATCATCAGAAGCAGCAGCATCATCATCTTCATCATCATCATCATCATTATCATCGTCACCATCATCATCATCATCATCATCATCAACCTCAACGTGATCGTGGTGTCACTACTTAGCTGACCCGCTGACGAGCTTCCGCCCCCAATTCTCGATCGGTATTCATTCACGCCGAGCGTGTCTCGGGTAAAGCGAATCCGTAGGGGAGACCTCGTCGCTGTCCGGGTTGCAACAATGAACGACGTCCTCATTTCTGACACCGTAAAATGCAGATTCCATCTTAATTAAACCAAATGATAGAATTTGATATTTCGTGTACTACAATTAAATATCTTGCCCAGATTCATTTTGAGTAAATTCATTTCTAATAAAAGAATAATTAGCTTTAGTTGTTTTCTTCTTTTTCTTCGTCGTTTGTCTTTCAGTTGAAATTAAAAACAGAAAAAAAAAATGAACTGATAAACAATAAAATAAAAAGAACGAATAATTTTCATAAATGATCCTTAATCATTGGGAAAGGCCATTATGTTTTGTCGGATTCTGACTTGCAAACCTCCCAGCGTGCGAAATCGGAAGATTTTTCGAACTTCAAAAGGTTTGCGCTCCGGGCGATTCGCTACCGAGTTCCTCACCAAGGAATTCTTTGAAAGGAAAAGGGCTTGAGGCCTGAAAATTTTTGAAGAGTGTGTGACATCATCATCCCAAAAGGCTTGACAGTAAAGATGTCAACTGGTGTAACGGGGTGGGGGGGATAGCAATGGCTTTCGAGAGATTCGGTCTAAATACCAGCCATAATTACATTTAAATTTAGAAAGCGAGATGTCTAAAAAAATGTCGAAACTAAAACATTGAACAAAGAAAGACAGTATAAGTGAATTTCATACATACGTACAGACACATATACTTACATACATACATACACACACACACACACACACACACACTCACACACATATATATATATATATATATATATATATATATATATATATATATATATATATATATATATATATATATCTACAAATGTAAAAGAACGAAGAGTAAGATTTCAGCGTTCAAAACATTAATTTAAAACAGAGCTCAATACAAAGTAGAGCCGTAAATGTTCACTTAATCACTTAGATTCTTTTCTTTCCCCAGATGTAAATTCTTTTATACCTTTTAAGGGAAACTTCCTAGTGACGGAAGTGGAAGGCATGCTTCGATAACTGCATCTCTGAATAAAATATTTCAGTCGCATTTTGATTCCCCACCTGATGAAACGTTAAAAAAGTTTTCGTTTTTTAACGTTGAAACAAGACGGACAGTTTTGTAGTGGGTATGTGCATGTTCTAATGTAACACTGCATAATAAATAAATATTTCCAGCTCTACTTTTGTATTGAGCCCTGTTTTAACTTAATGTTTTGAACGCTGGAATCTTACTCTCCGTTCTTTTACATTTACATACATATATATATATATATATATATATATATATATATATATATATATATATATATATATATATATATATATATATCAAAGTGAACATAGAAGTCAACATTTACACACGCTCTATCTCTGATGTTGAGCACTTTATCCCATAAATATAGCACACTTTAAGACTATATTTCTTCATATATATATATATATATATATATATATATATATATATATATATATATATATAATTTAGGTAATTTAAATAATTTAGTTTGTCTACTTATTTTTAATAGGGCCCTCACGTAATTACGGAAAAGTTTCTTAGTATCCTCATTAAAGGAAGAAATAAAATTACCATGCTGATGTATATTCATTTTATTCCGAGTACTTTCGACATTAACACATTGTCATCATCTGTCTTGTTTTTCTAAGACAAAATTGTTGTGGTCATTTTTTTTTCTCCCTCTCGCTGTTACTAATCACTTAGATTCCTTTCTTTCTCCACATGTAAATTCTTTTATAGCTTTTATGGGAAACTTCCTAATGACGGAAGTGAAAGGCATGCTTCGATAACTGCATTTCTAAATAAAATATTTCATTATTTACATTGTAATGTACATAATACCTCATCTCAGAAATAATGACAGATACTAAAATATTTCCGTCGCATCATGATTCCCCACCTGATGAAACGTTAAAATATATATGTATGTATGTATGTATGTATGTATGTATGTACACATACAAATGAATTAATTGAAATGGATAGGAACAGAATTAGAGATATATATGAACAGAATGAGGTTAACATTAATAAACAGGGAATTATAGATAACTCTGTGGGGATGCTAACTATTTCCCTGGCAGACGAAACCCTCCCCCTCCCCAAAAAATACAAAACCAAAAAAATAGATAATGTTCGACCCTTTTTCTCAGATTTTAGAAGTGGATCGAACTAAAAACATTTCAAAACCTATTCATAGATAGATAGATAGATAGATAGATAGATAGATAGATATGAACAGACTGAAAAAGTTGATAAAAAACACAAATTAAACCTAATTGAGAAATAGAAAGATGTGAACACACTGAGATAGATAGATTGTTAAATACATACACATATATACATAATTATATATATATATATATATATATATATATATATATATATATATATATATATATATATATATATACACAAGAAAAAAATTGCGGTCGACGGTCCTTAAGTAAGAAATGTAGAAAAGAGATTAAAGAATCCGTAAAGATTAAGCTACAGAAGCTAATCGGCAAAAAGAGATAGATAGATAGATAGATATGAACGGACTGATGCAGACAGGCAGATAGATAGATAGATATTAATCAGTTGAGCTGAATAGAGATTAGAAGACTGATATATATATATATATATATATATATATATATATATATATATATATATATATATATATATATATATATATATATATATAGTGTAGTGAATCATCGCAATTCGCGCTTCAGCATTCGCGGCTTCACACATTCGCCGTTTTTTCTTTAAACCATATGTACTTGTTATTCACGGAAATCTCGAATATTCGCGTGTTTTTCTGAAGAACATATGTACAAATTATTTGCCGAGAACTCCCTCGATTCGCGTATTTTTTCGATAGGACATATTTAAAATATTCTTGTATTATTTTCCCGTTATTTAAGTGACTTAAAACATATAACAGTCCATTTTTAAGGTAAAAAATGGCAAAATTGTGCATCTTCATTATAATAAACAAACGCAAAAACATGTGTAGTGCTTGGGCTTTGTTCTTAGTTAGGAGCTGCAGCTGGGGTCTTAAAAGTAACTTATGCTAATTCTGGGGGCATCATCACAGTTCTATTTTTAGAAAATGTTTTAAACTTTATATTTTATGTCATGTTACACATATTTTATACAGTATTTTCAATGGTTGTATCGATCTATGCGTAATTAAAAACGGTTATTTTACGTATGAAAGAAAATTTACGCTAAGTGTATGGTCACCAATACTATTTTTCGAAAACGTCTTTAAAAGGGACTGAAATGTTTCTAAAGTGTTTAGGATTAAATTTTAAGGCATATGGAGTTTTAACAATCAAAATAGGTACTTATACTTTTAGGGGGGTTAGAAGTATTAGCGGATTCTAACTATTCGTAGCCAGTTCTGGTCCCTAACCCCCGCGAATAGGAGGGACGCACTATATATATATATATATATATATATATATATATATATATATATATATATATATATATATATATATATTAATCTCTCATATCGTAGTCAAATGCGTACTAATCATAAAAACGATGAAAATATACTAAAAAAATTAGTAAATACTAATATATCTACAACAGATCCTAGCAAAAAAAATAGGTTAGTCATATACTACACTAAATCTAGTATATCCAACTTAATTATTCGCAATGATTCTTCCCCACTCCCTGTTAGCGATTTGCAAAAAAACAACATAGTTTACAAATTCAAGTGTCCTTTGGATTAAATAATATTTATGTTGGTCACACCACAAACTCGCTTTCACGACACTTCACAACCACATTTGAATGATAACTCTAACATTTCTCCACAAATATTCTAAAATACCTATAATTGATAACAGAAGCCATTGGTTTATACCAACGGCTTCCCATACTTAAAATTTCTCGTTTTCACTCTCGCGTGGTAATGTGTGACGTCACGAGCAGCGGCGCGATTTTCGTTTCCGCGTCTCGTATATACGATTTAGTCGTTGCTTTGAAATTTTTCATGCAACAAAAACGGACTATCATTATTGTTTCGTCTGTGTATTGGTTGATATATTGAAAAGTAATTTTCATCTTTGATAATGGCTTTTGTAAGCCGAAAGCTTAGATTGGATTTAAACATGTATCAATATGGTGATTTCCTTTCGACTTTCAATGATAATGTTATTAAGCTTATCAGACAATATAAAAAGAACTTACTTAAAATAAATAGACAAAACTTGTCTATATTATTTAATGAAACATGCATCAATATATATATATATATATATATATATATATATATATATATATGCATGTATATATATGTGTATTGAGATTCATGTGAAAGCTAGCAGGGACACGTACGCACACACGATACACAAAATGAAAATAGATTTGACAGTCTCAGGGGTGATGTAGGGGATAGGAGGGCATCTATCATCAACACATCTGTCATCGCCACCACTAAGTCCAAACCTAATGATTTTATTACCACTTAGGCAAATAGTCACTTTTGCCAACAGTAAAAAAATGAGATCCAGGCTGACTACAAATCCAGAAAATGAACAATGAATCATTAAAAGAACATAAGGAGATTTAATTCCTTTAAAAATGTATTCCTTTAATTTGCCTGAAGAAGGTCATGAGAATGGAAACACGTGTAGCAGAAATATGAAGAATAAAATATAATATATACACTAAAACAAATCCGTATTATAACCAAAAACGTTTGCGGTTTCTCTCTTTTTTTTAATATACATTTTTTACTTCGTTTGAACAACTATAAACATTTCCCTATATATATATATATATATATATATATATATATATATATATATATATATGTGTGTGTGTGTGTGTGTGTGTGTGTATGTGTGTGTGTAAATTATTTTTCGAGTCATACCCACAAGTCCTTTTTTAATCCTGACCTTTTTGTCGGAACGTCCTCTTTGCAAATAGAATATGAAAGAAATGATGATGAGACGACTCAGTGTACATCGCTTGGCGGGTCCTAGCGGTGAAGGTCTGGATAGGTTGAAGCAAGGAACGTATCTCGTCTGAATATTTGCCATGAAAATAGTGATAAGAGCAACGAGAAGCTAACGACGTTTTGTTTGTGGGGAAAGAGGTTGTAGGGTGGGAAAAAATTGATCACGTTTTTGAACTCTGCTGAGGCTCGAAAGTGAAGATTATGCAGCTCCAGCCCAGATGTGACGGCAGTACTTCCTTTTTGGTTTGATCTTATATCTATTATTACAATCACAACGTTTCGGCCGCTATGTCCCACGGCCTTCTTCAGGTGTCTTTCGATCTGCTTAACCACGAGGAGATTTCAAACAGAACGCTTTATTTAGGGTAGATTGCTATCGATCTTGTACTATTTTTAGTGTTGCCCTGTTTGTAACTAAATCTATACTACCCGGTCTAGCGATTGAACTCACGATTACTATGCAAACCAAATTCACGAACAAACGCTTGAACAATCTTTTCACGTGCCGTGTCCCATCAGGACGTCGGCGATCATGGCCCTACACTACATCCCATCTATTGTAGCTCTCAATAAGTTTTTCCCTTTTTACTTCCCCCAGGCCACGTTCTGTCATCCACTTGCTCAAGCCCGCTAGGTATGTCATGCGTTGCGTTCCTTTGTCTCTCTCTCTCTCTCTGTTCGACCTGTTAGTATCAGATTCTCCAGGCCCGCCTTTCTCATTACGTACCCCAGAGATTTTTCTTCCTGGTGTTAAGTATAAGTTTCCTCCTTTGCACCCTCTTCAAAACCTCATCGTTGCTCATAAGCTCGCTCAATGATTTCCTTAGCATTTTCTGCAGAACCACATCACCGTCGCCTCGGGTCACTTCTTCATCTTTGAGGAGACCGTCCAACATTCGCTGCCGTAAAGGAGGACAGATGTCACGTAGCAGCTCAGTAGTCTTTTCTTTGTTACAAAGGACTACCGGTATTCATCATTGTCGGCCATAATGTTAACAACATACGATACGCAGACCATACAGTACGGATTGCTTTAACAATATTGAACATAAAACTTGAAGCTTTAAATCGAATGATTTGTTTCTGCCCACAGCTACCGCTCCTGATTAAAACTGAACTTGTAGTAATTGAGTTGTACCAAAACTTAGACATGCACAATAGAACGATAACGATCTCTCCTCGTCGCTTAAATAGAGGGCTGACTTCGAAATAACTTGAAGGCTACACGAATCGAAAAACAACTGATGAAGGCCAGAGGGCACAGCCGCCGAAACGTCGTGCTGATAAGAACAAAGGATATTAGTAAATAATGTCAGAAATTCAAACAGAAAATATTGTTTTTCTACACAACATGTTTGTCTTGTGCAACAGTAACGGTTCATTTTTCGATCGAGGGAATTCACTTCAATCCCCACGAAGCAGCCTTCAGAAGACGCATAAAGCAATAAATGTATACAATTGCATCCGTAATGTAACACTAAGCATACATTTAACGCCCTGTCGGCTGGAGCTTCAGAAAACGCAAACTACACCTCTGCAGACGGGTAAGACCCCCACCAAAAATGAGGAGTCCTGGGTAAGACGATAAACTACATCCAACAGCAAGGACTCTGATTGGGAGGTTTTGAGAAGAGTGGAACCAACTCTTAATTGCTGGTATTCCCAGGTCAACTCTAACCCTGGGTGGTAGCACCTGTTAGGGGAGGGGGCTAGCTTTGGGCACATAGTTAACCTCAAACTGGGGTCAAAACACTATGAAAGTATAAAAAAAAAAGGTTTTAGTACCAGCAATACTTTTTGTAAAAAAAATATTACCAGAAATGAATTTTTGAAAAAAATAGAAAGCAATTACCAGCAATACTTTATTACCAGCAATACATTCTTAAAATAAATTACCAGCAATACATTTTTGAAAAAATATTACCAGCAATACGTTATTACCAGCAATACATTCTTGAAAAAATTACCAGCAATACATTTTTGAAAAAAATATTACCAGCAATACATTATTACCAGCAATACATTCTTGAAAAAATATATTACCAGCAATACATTCTTGAAAAAAATATTACCAGCAATACATTATTACCAGCAATACATTCTTGAAAAAATATATTACCAGCAATACATTCTTGAAAAATTATATTACCAGCAATACATTCTTGAAAAAATATATTACCAGCAATACATTTTTGAAAAAAATATTACCAGCAATACATTATTACCAGCAATACATTCTTGAAAAAATATATTACCAGCAATACATTCTTGAAAAATTATATTACCAGCAATACATTCTTGAAAAAATATATTACCAGCAATACATTCTTGAAAAAAATATTACCAGCAATACATTATTACCAGCAATACATTCTTGAAAAAATATATTACCAGCAATACATTTTTGAAAAAAATATTACCAGCAATACATTATTACCAGCAATACATTCTTGAAAAAATATATTACCAGCAATACATTCTTGAAAAATTATATTACCAGCAATACATTCTTGAAAAAATATATTACCAGCAATACATTCTTGAAAAAAATATTACCAGCAATACATTATTACCAGCAATACATTCTTGAAAAAATATATTACCAGCAATACATTTTTGAAAAAAATATTACCAGCAATACATTATTACCAGCAATACATTCTTGAAAAATATATTACCAGCAATACATTGTTGGCAAAAATATTACCAGCAATACATTTTTGAAAAAAAATATTACCAGCAATAATAATCATGTCGGCCTTAAATAACCCAGTGAGGTTAATATGCCATGAAGCAAAACAAACCAAACAAAACCAAGCTTACAATTAAGTGTCTTTTAAAGGTATCTGAAAAATACAGAAATATCTAATCTAAAGCAGTCACTCCTGACTACCGTACACATCCAGTCAGCCAGTCAGCCTTGTATTCATTTTACCGAAAAGCTTTGCGTTTTTAGCGTAGGCGGCTATTGCTTGTAGAATTTGGCTGTCTTTCAAGAGTGCTCAAATGGAATATATTTTCAAGAGCTAAGATCTATCTATCTATCTATCTATCTATCTATCTATCTATCTATCTATCTATCTATCTATCTATCTATCTAAATGGGTATATGCATTATCTATCTATCTATCTATCTATCTATCTATCTATCTAAATGTGTATATGCATTATCTATCTGTCTATCAATCTATCTATCTAAATGGGTATATTCATTATCTATCTATCTATCTATCTATCTAAATGGGTATATTCATTATCTATCTATCTATCTATCTATCTATCTATCTATCTATCTAAATGGGTATATTCATTATCTATCTATCTATCTATCTATCTAAATGGGTATATTCATTATCTATCTATCTATCTATCTATCTATCTATCTATCTATCTAAATGGGTATATTCATTATCTATCTATCTATCTATCTATCTATCTATCTATCTATCTAAATGGGTATATTCATTATCTATCTATCTATCTAAATGGGTATATGCATTATCTATCTGTCTATCTATCTATCTATCTAAATGGGTATATGCATTATCTATCTGTCTATCTATCTATCTATCTATCTATCTATCTATCTATCTATCTAAATGGGTTTATTCATTATCTATCTATCTATCTAAATGGGTATATGCATTATCTATCTATCTATCTATCTATCTATCTATCTATCTATCTATCTATCTATCTTTCTGTCTATCTATCTAAATGGGTATATTCATTATCTATCTATCTATCTATCTATCTATCTATCTATCTATCTATCTATCTATCTATCTATCTATCAGTCAGAATATTATTGCTTATTCTTTCCACCATTTTCCAAGGTTCCGCGTTCCAATTGTCTCCTTAATGACGACTGTCAATTTAATTTTCTCCTTTTTCCATTTCATTGGAAAGCTGTTAATCGTCTTCAGGTTTTAATCTATCTATCTATCTATCTATCTATCTATCTATCTATCTATCTATCTATCTCTCTCTCTCTCTCTCTCTCTCTCTCTATATATATATATATATATATATATATATATATATATATAAATTCCCAAGAGGATACACATATATGTATGTATGTATGTGCGAGTAAGTATAGATATGTTGTTGTGTATGTGTGTATCTACATATAGATATTAGGTCCTTACTAGATTAAATATTCTTTAATTTTTATATGTTTATGTTAAATTTGTAACCTGTAGGTCTAATGAATTGGATCGTGATTACGATTCCCATGTAATAAATTATAACAATGGAATATTAGCGTTTGAGCCTTTTTTATTATATATATATATATATATATATATATATATATATATTACAAAATTCTTGAAGCCATCCCAATTAAAAAACAAAAACCCAATATAGTTAAAATAGCATTTAATATGGGTAGAAACATCTTAAACATTTAATAACTAATCCCCCAGATAATAACCACCGCCCCTCCTTATTAACCCGTTACCTGCCATGAGCCCCTCTTGAGGATCTGTTAAAATTAAACTCACTACATGTTATTCCTTGTATTTACATTGAATTGCTTACATACATTGCATTTGCAGAGGTGTATTTTACAACACTTTAAAGACTTTTATAATTATATTTTCATACTTTTATAGATTTTTATAATTATAAAATATTATATAGCCTTTTTAGACTTTTATAATTATATTTGATAAGTTATTATTATTAGCCGTAAGAAGACACTTTCTGTCGTAATTTTACATTTCACGAGTAGAAAAATAATGACTATTTTGAAAAGTATTTTTTTATTATTTCTAATCAATATTATTTTTTGATGTTTTATACACATATATATTTGATGTTCTAGTTTCTATAAAAACGACAATGGTAACTACTGGAATTAAACATAAGGAATAAATAAACTCCTAAGACACCTGTCGGGGTCAAAAATGGGCATTTAAAAAATTCTCGCAGTAAGTGGGTTAATAACGATCTAATCCAACCACATTGTCTAAATACGCAAAATATTATCTAAAAAACTCAAATAATAATCAAACTCTTTCAAATTTCAACATGATGACGGTTGAAGATAACCGAAAATGCTTGGAGAAACACCATGAACTAGGGTCTTATTTCACAATTTAGACCCAAATGTAAAAAAAAAATCTTGCGAGAAAGCAAGAAAAAAACAGAAAAAAAAGATAAGTAAACTAAAAAGTTCCGTAATCTTTAACAACACATGCCTTATTAACTTAACACACACACACACACATATATATATATATATATGAGACATTTTTTGTATGTTTATACGTTCTTTTTATAGATACAATTATCTAAGTAAATGCTCTGTTTATAATAAACAGTATTAACGACATTTACCGGCCTGAATGACCGAGAAATTTTCATAGAAAATAAGCGTTCTCCGACAGGAATCGAACGTGTATCCTATACGGAACCGTCATATAGCCAGACGTGCTTTACCGATTTAGCCACAGAGGAGCGTTAGCAATGTCGGATATTCAGGCCGGTATATATCTTTAATACTGTTTATTATAAACGGACCATTTACTTAAATATTTGTATCTATAAAAAGACCGTATAAACATGAAAAAAGTGTCTTAAAATAATTGTCGGATTTTTCATAATATATATATATATATATATATATATATATATATATATATATATATATATATATATATATATATATAAGCGCTATTGAATCACGATTAAATTTCAGTCCAGGGTATGACGATAAACTACATCCGGCAGCAAGAATTCTGATCGAGGTGGTAGCACTTGTTAGGTTCCCGGCTATGGTCAAATAGTGAACCTCCAAACTGGGATTAAAACATTATGAAAATATTAAAATACATTTTGCTAGTAAAAATATTGGTAATGCACTTTTACAGAAAAAAATTTAGCAGCAATACATTTTCGAAAAAAAAAAAAAGAATTACGAAATCTCCCTAGAAAATTAAATTTCGGCATTAAATGACCCATAAAGAGTCGATATGCCATTAAATAAACAAAGTAAAACCAAAGTAAACGATTTACTGTAATTCCACGTGTATAATATGCTTTCATCCATAATACGCATAAAATTGTGCTGAAAGTATGAGAAAATACTCACGCATAATACGCAGCCCTTGTTTGGTAATCAAACCTTATAAATTGTAACTCTCCAATTTTATTATGGCCACCGTTTCCTACTATTTAAAAAAATGGTTTTGAGCATAGAATAATATTCTAATTTAGTTTTATGAGAATCCTTATTTTATTTTAGATTTGTAAGTATTGTTAGGTATATATGATTATATTTTGACATCCTTATGGGGTCGCAATCACCGAATGTTAGTGTTAAATTGTCGTATGTTTGTGGTGAGTTGTCATTTCGCAATTGAAATCGACCTATGACACGGCAATTTTTTAAAGATTATTTTGTAGCTGTGCATAATACGCACCCCTAATTTTGCTTATTATTTTTTTTTTAAAAGAACTGCATATTATACATGGGGAATTACGGTAATTTGATTAATCAAAAGAAGGATTTTATGATATATCACTTTTTTCTATCTAAGATAATACTTAAAGAATATTGTATTCAAATATATACTAGTTAAACATCTTAAGGTTTCCGGGTTCATCAAAAAAAATTTGATTCTAAAAAGCCTACTGATCCGTATAAATTTCCTGTGATAGTATTTAAGACCCTTAGTTAAGAATTATCTCAGATTTTTGCAAAGTTATTGCCTCAAAGAGAATGTTTCCCAGGTCTGTGGAAGTTGTGAAATGCCCGCCATTCTAGTGAGCCTTTCCATTCTGTCACAATATCAGCACCAGCCTTCTTGATGCCATTAGCAAACTCTTTGAATCTGTTATTAACAAGAGGGTAGTTGACGACCTTACCAGAAATAACATCCTGAGGGATAAACAGTATGATTTTCACTCCTGTAGGTCAACTGCAGATGTTTTAACTGTCAACACCCGGAGAATCAGTGAGGCGTTCGATGTTAGCTTTGTTACCGGGGCGATTGCCTTAGACGTCTCAAAGGATTCTGACAAGGTGCGGCATAGGGGTTGCTACGCAGCCTCTCCAGTAGCGGGACCTCAGAGTTTACGCAATCATTAAGTCCTTTCTCTCGGGTAGGTCCATGAACATCTTTGTGAGAGGCAAGTTTTCTGAAGTTCGTGAAATAGCTATGAAGCTTAATCTAGCCGTCCATCGAATCACCCTCATCTTCCTGTTTTTTTTTATTAACGATTCGTGTAAGAACATGTTTAGATAATTAATAAATATCTATTCATATAAAATTAATTTTATAGACGCACTTCCAAAAACACAAGTTGATCGGCGCCTTACACGTGGAGCGCCTATTGGGCCTTAAACTCAAAATAGACCTCAAATGGAATTCGTACATACGATCCAATGATCCTGCTATTCTCTGCCTTTAGGTGCCGACGGAAAACGGAGTACTGTCGACATATATGGGCTGGAGCTGCACAATCTTTACTGTCCAGTCTCGATACAGCCCAAAAGCATCCATGCGTCCTTGGCCTTGTCGGTGACGAATTATTTTCCACCCTACCACCCCTTTTCCACAGACGAAACGTTGCAAGACCCACGCTGCTCTATCGCTATTTCCATGGAAAGTGTTCAGGCGAATTAATTTCCTTAGCCCTACCATTTTTAATCTTCACGGCTAAGAGTCGCCATGCCACGCCCATTGCACTGAACCACCCTCATCCCCTTTTTATTACATTGGTGAGATGTGAGTTTCTCTCGCGCAGCTTCTCACGAAACGCTGCTACATGGAACTGGCACCCACCCAAGAGGATGCTTCCTTGATCACTACAATATTAACCTGTTTAAGTCTAGGGACAACTGTTATCTTCCCCCATATGTCTTCTAAACTCTGCCTCTTTTTCTGTAAGCTTCTACCTCGAGTGGCTCTTGGGCCTTGTAAAGAGCGAACACCATTGTAAATAAATAAATAAAAAAAACATCATGTCGAATCATCTTTATGCCATCTAAACACTCAAGATGATCGGAGCCTTGAAGCTGATCTCGCCTCTGGTCGACCTCTAACAGCTCAAAGGGAAAATAACTGGCTTGTGACTTTCAAAACCCCAGCAAATGTCGTTTCATTATCACCTCTTAGAACGGTGGCACATTCAACGATTTTCTATGCTTAGAGCGTTTATTGAGTCTCAGGTTCACCCAAGATCACGTTTTGGAGCTCATATATACAATCCATTGCTGAAGAAAATTGTTTAATTCTATCGTCCCCGGGAGTAGCTCTCTCCTACTGCCACGTTTTATCTTTGCAACAGACTAAACTGAAAATGAAGTATTATTGCCATACTGAAGCTACCAAACCTCCACTCCCCAGACATGATAGAGTCCAATAACGTTTACGCGGCCTTGTGGGTGATGACTTAATTTCTATTCTGCACTCTTTCAGATCTTTACAGTTTGGATATTTACACAGTCCCGTGAGGGGAGGCTTACTCACCACTCGGCAGCTTCTTTCCCATAGACACAACATAGCCAGATTATCTATCGCTCTTTCCATGGCAAATGTTCAGATGAGCTCCATTCCTTAGTTCCACCAGTTCAGACCTTTACAGCTAAGCCTCACTCTACTCTATCGCTATTTCAATGGCAAATGTTCAGATGAGCTATATTCCTTAGTTCCACCAGTTCAGACCATTTTACTCTTAGAGGCCGTATCCCAAAATATAACCATTTTGGAATCAGGCCGACTCCGTGAGCAAATTAAATCACCCCGGGTCGGATCCGGACCTGCAATCTTGAAATTTAGCATTCTCATGCTTTCATTACTGCGATTGTGTTTGGGTTTCCGCCATCTTGACTGCTAATGATAAAAGCAATTAAAGGGACACAACTCTCTAACTTTCAATAGCTTATGTTCAAATAAAAAAGAATTACTGTTCTCATATTACAGTGTTTCTAAATAAAATTGTCCGTGTTTTCAACTTTACTCCTAGAGTACGTAGCTCAATATATCATACCATTTTCTAAGCAGGCTGACTCCGTGTGCAAATTAAAAACATTCAGTGTCGGATTCGGAAAGACACAATCCTGAAATTTTGGATTCCCAAGTTTTCATTACTGCGATTGTTTTCGGCGAATTTTTAGGTGATATTTTTGTGACGAATCTTTTGGATGTTTTTTATGAATTGGAAATAAATTTGGGAATAATTGAAGTTAATTGATAAATTGAGCGAAAGTCACTTATGAAATAAAAAAAAATAATTGTTTGTATTGAAAGTAAGGACCTACGCACATCAATCTGTTTTTAGATTAAGTGGCGGCAGAAGCATTACCGTTAAACTTTTGAAAGATAAACTTAAATATTAACGCAGTACTTAAATACATCGATCAATTTTAGTTTGTAGTTTATTGTTGCCTATTGTATCTATTCCCCACGCCCTAACTATTGTGATGAAAGCACAATCAAGAGCCTTCCGCAGAAGCTAACTTAAATGCCGCCGGATAGGGCGGCTTTTAAGGTAGTTTTCTATATATCTCAGTTATTATCTATCTATCTATCTAAATGAGTATATTCATTATCTATCTATCTATCTATCTATCTATCTAAATGAGTATATTCATTATCTGTCTATCTATCTATCTATCTATCTATCTAAATGAGTATATTCATTATCTATCTATCTATCTATCTATCTATCTATCTATTTATCTATCTAAATGAGTATATTCATTATCTATCTATCTATCTATCTATCTATCTATCTATCTGTCAGAATATTATTGTTCCTACTTTCCACCATTTTCCTAGGTTCCTCGTTCTAATTGTTTCCTTAATGACGACTGTCTATTTAATTTTTTCCTTTTCCCATTTCATTGGAAAGTTGTTAATCGTCTTCAGGTTTTAAATTTCATTTTATGATCCGCTGGGGCAGCAATATCGTCTATTTGACTGGTCTTTCTTTGTTCCCAAAGGATTAGCTCAGACCACTAGGTCTGGCATGCCTGCGTATTTAGATTTTCAATTTTTCCTCTGAATCTTTGAAACAGATTCGGTTCACTTCATACAGCAGTTGTTGTAACGTAAGCAAAGAGATTGAACGAGGCAGGGGGTAAACACTTAACCGATTGCTCTCCCAACAACTACGGGGTGGGTATTACGCCGAGAGAGGAAAGGGATGAGAAGTAACAAAAATAACACTGCCTCGGAAACCAAAGCAACTTGAGGAACAAAAATGCACAGGGGAACAACTTTCACAAGACACCGTGTCTTGCCAACTGCTGGTTGTTCCCCTGCTTTTATTAGCACGAGACATCTTTCAAAGACCCGGATTTTGACCAGTTGCAAAAAGAGGCCCGTATCTAGACATGCCAAACTGTTCCGCTGCTAACGGGAAAAACTCGGATGTAAATGGTGTTGACAAACATGTCTGCATGCAATCCAAGGCATCTTTTACGCCTACGGTGACGCGCGTTCGCCACACTACCTCCAGCCTGATCTCCTGATCACAGATACGACAGCTTGCAGCGGATTTCTTTCTCCGAAGTGAAACTGCTTCGTGTTCCCCCACCTCGTCCCCATGTGATACTTCATCCATGGCATTATCTGGCCTATCAACGCTCATGGGGATTTCATTCTCACTTTCGAATATATTATCTTGTCTATTTGTTGAAGATCGTGAACTCAAAGAAGGACGAAAGTCCCTGACATGGTGTGTGTGTGTGTGTGTGGGGGGTCATTCCGTCCACTAAAAGTGACTGCGGTCTAACAAGTCCAGTAATGTGTCCCTTTCCGAAAGTTGTTGTACACCGGTTGTGTGAAGCCTTAACCCACACGGGATCTCCCACCTTGTACACGTATATAATGAAATCCAGTTCATTTGCAGTTTCCAGAGTACTCCTGCCCAATCATATATACTGTTGGATACTCGTTGTTATTAAACCTGTAGACATCTCTGTGAAGTACAGGACCACAGCTTCACCACGTTAAGAGCTGCTGCTGCGGTTTGCGTAAGAAGTAGGAATGTATTTGCTAGCCCTACCCCCAACCGATTTCGAATTCAGGATTGTTCTTCTAGACCGATTGCCAACCAAGATTAGAGAGCCTAGTCCATCCTGCTATTTAATCCGTAGCTGGGTGTAGGGAAAAAGAAGAGATAGAAAATACACTTCTATGTGTATTTGGGCGATAGCCATCGCAACGCCATGGATGAAATTTGAAATAAATACGCCTATCCCATTTCCCGCGTTATTTTTTCCCTTTCCCGCCTTATTTTTTTTCTCCTTCTTCCCCTCTGTCTCCTGTTTCTGCTTCTTCTTCGTTTTTTCCTCATTCGTCGTTATATTTTTCTTCTCTTTCTGCTTCTTAACCTTTTTCACCTAGCTTGAAATACTGCCTTCTTTTTCTCCTTCACTTCCACATTCTTCTTCCTCCTTCTCCTCCTCCTCCTCCATCATTTTCTTCTCCTTTTCCGTCTTCTTAACCTTTCTCCTATATTGCTTTCTTGTTCTTCTTCTTTCTTCTTCCTCCTCCTTCCCCCTCTTCTCTTCTTTAATACCTTTTCCATCCAGCTTCCAGTATATTGCTTTCCTCCCTACTTCCTCCTTCTTCTCCTCCTTTGCCTCCTCCTACTTATACATCTTCTTCTTTCTTTCCCCGCGGCTTTCCCCCTCTTTCTTCTTGCCCATTCCTTTATTCTTCCTCTTCTCTTTGTTCTCATTATGTTTTGCGTGTCCCATTCTTTTTCATCTTCCACTTCTCCTTCTTACATTTTCAGCCTCCTTTCATTATATCCCTCCTCCTCCTCCTACTTCTTCGTTTCCACACATCATCTTCTTTCGCCTTTTACCTTATCTACCCGTTCTTTCCTTCATTCTTCTTCTGCTTATTATTATTTTCCGTGTCCTATTCTTCTTCTTCACTTTTCATCTAGCTTTCATTATTCTCCTCCTTCTCCTCCTTCTCCTCCCTCTTCCCCACTTCCTTTTTCTTTTCTTCTTCTTTCTTTACGTCTTTTTCTTCTTCTCCATGGTTCTTCCTCTCTTCTTGCTTATTATTGCTTCTTCTTCTTTTTCTCTTTCTCCTCCTCTTCTTCTTCAACTTTCACCAAGCTATCATTATATTGCATTCTCCTTCTTTTTTGTCTTTCTTTCTTTCTTTCTTTCTTTCTTTCTTTCTGTACGACTTTTTCTTCTTCTCCATGGTTTTCCCCTCTCTTCTTGCTTATTATTGCTTCTTCTTCTACTCCTTCTTCTCCTTCTTCTTCTTCTTCAACTTTCACCAAGCTATCATTACATTGCCTTCTTCTTCTTTCTTTCTTTCTTTCTTTCTTTCTTTCTTTCTTTACGTCTTTTTCTTTTCTCTATTGTTCTTCCTCTCTTCTTGCTTATTATTGCTTATTTTTTCTTCTTCTTCTTCTTCTTCTTCTTCTTCTTCTTCTTCTTCTTGTTTACGACAAATCTTTTCTTTAGTTAAATTTAAAATAGTTTTCATACCGGTCTTCTGGCTTACACTTCTCTATTTTGCTTCTCTCCTTGTTTTTATTTTGTCTCTCTCTCTTTCTCTCTCTCTCTTTTTAATCATATTCCGTCCTCCCCTCCTACCGTTTCCTTCTCTCTCCCCTTACTCTGATTCTTTATTCGATTATCTCTCTCCGATTCTTCCTCCATGTTTTCTTTCTTCGTCTCCATCACTACCACCCTCACCAGCACGATCACCATTTTGTTGTTTTTGTTGTTGTTGTTGTTGTTTTTATGTTGTTGTTGTGGTTTTTAACAGATAAAAATGTGCAAATCTTTTCAGAACAGCACAACAAACCGTCACTCTCCTCCCCGCACAGATACACAATTATAAAAATGAAAGAACGCAGTAAAAATCGGCCAGGCCCTGTGGGACGACCCAATTGCAGTTGCAACGCTTGATACATACATTTTAATTGACAGCTAAAAGAAACAGTAACCACCAAAGGCTTGCTGCGCGTTCCAAAAAAACTAACACAGTTGGAGTGCGGGGTGGGGTCGTACATGCCCACCCACTGACCTACACATACGTCTGTAGATACAGAAAGATAGATAGATAGATAGAGAGAGAGAGAGAGAGAGAGAGAGAGGAAAGAAAGGAAAAGAAAAAGTGACATAAATATGCACACACATACATATAGATATGTGTGTGTGTGTGTCTGTATGTTTACATATATATATATATATATATATATATATATATGTATATATATATATATATATATATATATATATATATGTATATATGTATGTATACAGTGCTGTTCGATAAAAGTGACTCACCTGATTCTTTTTTTTACTTACAAATTTTTTCGCCTATTGTTTTTGGGGTCAAACCAATTTTTAATCTTACTAATATAAAGACCCCTTCCCGACCACCTAGTAAAAAAGTTTACTCACCCTAAGGTATTCTATTGATAATTATAATTTTGGATATAAATGAGATTTAGGGAAAAACTCTGTGCAAAAAAAATAAATGTCTCACTTATTTCTTGCGACTAGTAATCAATAGAAACATAACCGAACAGCTTCAAATAAAGAATAATAGAGGTATAATTTATTTATAATAGGTAATATAGTTCAAAATATTTAATAATCTATGGGTCCTCCTTTATTTTGAATAACCTTTTCAACCCTTTTTGGTATTGACTTGATTAGGTTCTGGCAAATCTCATCTCCAAGCATTGAATTCCATTCGGATATGAAATTTGCAATCAAATCCTCTTTGTTGCTCAACTGCTTTCTCGAGAGCCTGTACTTTATAATGCTCCATAAGTTTTCTATGGGGTTGAGGTCAGGAGATTGGGGCGGCCATGTCATAACACTCACCTGCTTCTCATCAAAGTATTCCTTCATCAATTTTGATTTGTGACAGGGAGCATTATCCTGTATAAAAATGAGCTTGGTGGGGTCCATTTGCACCCTTTCAGCAGAAGGGAGCAGACAAGACTCTAAAAGTCTCTTGTACTTCTCGCTCCTGAGGGTCTTTTCAATAGGTTTTAAGAAACCAGTTCCATGAAAAGAAAAGCATCCCCAGAACATTATACTGAACGGATGCTTGACAGTACTTACTGCTAAATTCAAAGAGCTTTCAAAGCTTCTTCTTCGGATTTTAGATCGCTTATCCTTTGAATTTAGCTCAACTTTCGTTTCATCGGAGAAGAGAACATTTAGTAAAAAAATCAGGTGAGTTACTTTTATCGAACAGCACTGTATGTAAATTTTTTAAACAAAATTTTATAAAAAAATTATTTTTTTCTATAACCCAGTTATCTTCCTTTATTTCTAATAATAATAATAAGAGAGAGAGAGAGAGAGAGAGAGAGTGAGAGAGAGTTGTGATTAGTTTGTTGTGAAATCGTCTCAGAACGACATACGACTCTTGCGATGGAGTGATAAAGATTTCTGTGCGCGGCTTAAAGTTTATAGTTGCGTTCCTCCTCGGCGGTAGTAACAGTAGTAGTAATCTTCGTGGTAGCATCGGTACTTATGTTAACAGTACATGTTAGCGGGGTTTTGTTCCAATCCCTGACGTCACTTCCAGTCTCTGATATCTCTCCACCCAGCTCAACTGCACTCGACGACAGACGAGCCCCAAAACAACCTTTTGATTATTGTAGCTTGTTCGACGTTTCCGTTTACAGTGGTAGTAATAATAGTAACAGTAGCAGTTTTAGATTGTTGGAGGAAGTAGTTCGATTCTTCGTACTTATATCAAAAAAATATGTTAGCGGGCGTTTCGTTCCAATCTCTGACGTCACTTCCAGTCTCCGACCTCTCTCTACCCAGCTCGACTGCACTCGACGGCAGACGAGCCAACCACTCTCGCAACAGATTTCTGTGCGCGTTTATATAGATAAATCTGGCTGATCATGAATCGACGCTTGGCCCGCATACGATTATCAAGAGTGCTGCCTTCAACCCAGAATCATGTGAATTTCAAAGTTCCTCATAGCCTTAGTAAGCTCTATTTCAAATTTTAACCGATAAAAATTATCTCGATCGTCTTACATTGTCTTCCTAATGACCCAATTCTAAATCAGATCAGATTCCCATCAGTAAACAAAATTGTTCTGATCTAATTTTGCTGTTCAAATCTACTCCAATTTCAATAAAATAATTATGCATGTGTGCTTGTGTGTGGTTCACAAACTCTTTCTGTTACATTAAGATGAGACGACTTTTCAGGCGAAGGTTAATGCAACAGAATGAATATATATATATATATATATATATATATATATATATATAGTCATCCACAGACAGACTGTTTCGCTGTATCACAGCTCATCTGAGTGACTAGACATCCGATTGCTTCAAGTGGGGATCGAAAGTCAACCAATTTGACGTCGGTCAGAGATTCTTACCCCTATATATATATGTGTGTATATATATATATATATATATATATATATATATATATCTGTGTGTGTGTGTGTGTGTGTGTGTGTGTGTGTGTGTGTGTGTGTGTGAGAGCATATATATAGAAAAATAGAAGAAATCGTTAGGTTAATAATCCGAAGTTCTTTAGTATTTTTGTTTTTATTTTTAAAAAACAGTGCTCTATACACAAGTAGAGCCTAAATTATAATTATTTTTGAAAAATATGATTCCATCGCTGCATAAGAGTTCTCGTGCTTCAAAAATAGAAGCTAAAAAACTTAATTATAGAAATAGTTTCTTACCTTCTGTTTTTGAAATATGAGAACTCTGATATATATATATATATATATATATATATATATATATATATATATATATATACTGGGTGGAAAGTAACTAAGCATTAGAAATTTCTTATATAATTTTTAGTATCACTGATGTCATGACGAAAACATTTTTAAACAGATAAAACTAATAGCGATTTCTTAATAATAGGACTTTCTTATTTACTTTATTTGGTTTATTTGTTTTGTTTTTTTATTTTCCAGATGGCCGGTCGCTTGACTTTTCAGGAGCGAGCTATGGTCGCAGCACGCTATGAAGTGTGGAATTACATTGTTAAGGTTCAGAGTTGATGTCGTGCATAGAAAGATAAGCTAGCAACACTGTGTCCGGAGACAATAAAAAATTATCATGTAAAGGTGATGACTGCGGGCTCTGTGAACGATGCAAGTGGCCGTCCACCTGCAACCCAATCAGCCGAGATCGTGGCAAAAGTACTGGAAATGTTTAATCGCATTCAGCAAATATCAACACGTCAAGCAGCCCGATTAAACAGGACACAATACGTACAGTGTTGCATAAGGAATTCAATTTCCGTCCGTGGAAACCCCATTATGTACAGGAACTAAAACCTGAAGACTGTGACCGCAGAATGGAATATGGAGAGTTAATGCTAGATTGGCCTGAATTGTTTGAAAACATTCTCTGGAGTGACGAGGCTGTATTCGGTTTTGGAGGTTTCATCAATCGTCACAACTGCCATTACTGGGCGTGTGATCCGAACATGTCGGTGGAGAAGATGTAAGCTCGGCCAGAAGTGACCGAGTGAAACAAAATGACGGCAACAAGCATTGTTGGCCATGATACCATGAATACGGACCGTGTGGCTCACGTTGTCTGGTTGAGATAACATTGGTGATCATTATATTCATGTAGGGTATGGGCCACCCCATTTTGCTTTTAGCGTGCGTGTGTCGTTAGACTAACATCTTCCAGGACATTGGATGGGACGACGCGGACTTTATGAATGGCCTCCAAGAGAAACAAATCGCACTCCATAGGATTTTCACCTGTGGGGTTACATAAAAGAGGAGGTTTACAAGACAAAACCACGCCCACCGGTGGACTTAGAGACACTGATTCAGGAGGTTCTCAATGATATCCCAGACATCGTCCTTCAGAAAGTTGCTCATTCCATCCCTGGCTGTTTGGAGAAACTCGTTGATGCCACCGGGGACTACGTTGAAATATGAACATTTACTTTTATTTTCCCAATGTAATTATCGTCCTGGGTATGACGATAAACTGCATCCGCGTCCTGGGTATGACGATAAACTACATCCGCGTCCTGGGTAAGACGATAAACTACGTCCACCAGCAAGGCCTCTGATCAGGAGGTTTTGAGGAGCGTGGAACCACCTCTTAATTGCTGGTGTTCCCAGGTCCACCCTGGCCCGGGGTGGTAGCACCTGTTAAGGTCCCAGCTATGGACAAATAGTTAACACTCAGACTATATCCGTGTCCTGGGTAAGACGATAAACTACGTCCAACAGCAAGGCTTCTGATAATGTTTTTGAAAAAATAATGCTGCCAGCTGTACGTTTTTGAAAATATAATATTGCCTGCTATACGTTTTTGAAAAAAATAATATTACCAGCTATACATTTTTGAGGAAAAAATATTAAGAGAAATAGATTTTTGACAAAGCAAAAATATTACCAGGAAAAAAAAGTTGTCGGCATTAAATGACCCATTGAGTTTGATCTGCCGTAAAACAAAACAAACCAAACCATCAATGTAATTAAGAACATGTATCATTTGTTTCAATAATTTTGGAATAGGAATATGAATTTTATTATCAATTTTTAAAGCCTACTTTTCACCCACCCTGTATAGTGATTTTCTAAGCGCAGCTTAGATGTGGCACAAGGCCGAAAGTATGGGGTACCCAGTGAGAATCGAAATCACTACTCAATTGTATCTGATTTAGAAAGTAAATCTTTCTAACCATTACTCAAAAATTATTTTCTAAACGTAGCTTACACGTGGCACAAGGCCGAAATTATGGGGGCACCCAGTGAGGATCGAACTCGTTATTCAGTCGTAATTATTCTAGCGAGATAACTTGCTAAACATTGCACAACGTCAAGGTGTCTCACCAATCCTGTATATATATATATATATATATATATATATACATGTGTGTGTGTGTGTGTATATGTGTGTGTGTGTGTTTGTGTGTGTTTGTGCGTGTACGTGCGTGTTTATATGTTTATGTGCGTATATCTACAGGGAGCGATGTCTCCATATTATATTTTTAATTTCGTGCATGCACGTTTTTTGTTTTAGATTTTGTCGACTGCACAGTATGGTAGGGTCAGTTGGGCACCGTCTGTAAGAAAAAGTGCACCATGATGCAATTCACTTCGTTAGAAATTTGGAAACGGCATACTGTACTGCTTGGCGGTCGTGACGGAAGCTCCAATAAGAATATTTCAGAGTGGTGGCTACGTTATGCCTCTATTCGCCTTCCCTCAAGCCCTCAGACTCAACACAGAGGAAAACATCAAGTGTCTTGAGAAGGTAGTGCTGTCTGAGTCCAGGGGATGGCTGCAACATGTCACACAAACAGGAGAATCCAGTCCTGGCTATCAGACAATTTCGGCGACCACATCACCCCTTACATCTGGCCACCTAACTCCTCGGACTGCAACCCCCTTGATTATTATTTGTGGTGCGCGGTTGAATGAGAGACCAATAAAACTCGTTGTAACACTAAAGATGAACTGAACGCAAGGATTATAGCAGCATTCACCAACTTAAGCAAGGAGACCGTCCAAAAGAGCTGCAGGAGATTCTGAAGGCCGTGGTTGAAGCCAATGGTGATTTTATTGAATAAGTTTACTGTTTCGTAATTCAAGATATTTTTGCATAATTTTGGTAAATATATCTCTTAAAATGAGATGTCAGTGTCATTTCATATTTGTGTCATTTAGACGACAATTTATCCATCGAACCCTATATATATATATATATATATATATATATATATATATATATATATATATATATATATATGAATAAAAAGCGATAGCATTATGAGGGTCTTTATCAAGGCAAATTTATTAATTTATTATTTATTCATTTTGTTACTTTACAGATACTTCCTATCTGAAAATCGTTTTTATATATACATATACATACATGCATACATATATATATATATATATATATATATATATATATATATATATATATATATATATATGAGTGAGCATTGAAGTCAACACTTAGAAGCGAAAGTCTGTTTCATGCTAGATGCAATCGTCAAGCCGCGAGTGCTGTTATTTTTTCCGGCTATTTATATATACAGGTCGTGGTACATTGTGGGTAGCCTATTTTGACGGTTATTTTACCGGAAGTCGTTTATTTGTTTATTTATTTATTTGGGTTAAATTATTTTTATTTTTTATTTTTATTTTTATTTCTTATGTTATATATTTATTAAAAATAAATATATTAGATATATAATAAAAATAAATAAAAACAAGCAAAATAATTTAACCCAAATAAATAAATAAACAAATAAACGACTTCCGATAAAATAACGGCCAAAATAGACAACCCACAATGCACCACTGAT
>OZ038510.1:30172661-30225161 GCA_964036315.1 Acanthosepion esculentum | reverse complement strand
TATATATATATGTATATATATATATACATATATATATATATATATATATATATATATATATATATATATATATATATATATATATATATATATTGACCGAGATAATAAAGAGAAAGAGATAAATATGAATAAGCTAAAGATTATTCAGAAGCAGGCGTGGTTCCTTAGTCAGAAAAGTTACTTTTACTTTAATTTAGTTAAATTTTAACAGTGTTGTGCTAATAAAAATCGCACTACGATGTGACGTCTTTGCTGTATCATGCTATACAGACATCGGATCATTATATCATCAATTCACATATGGACCAGTAATGGGAAGATTAGTATGGCGATAAACATCCGCGTTCTGTTGCTGTAGAAGTCGAGGCTACATTTAGCTATTTCAGATGTAAACGGGTGGGACCTACATGACAATCTAGTATCACACTTAAATTAATGTCGTCAGGGCACCATTAATTGACTTTCGTCATATTTTTAGGTTTTATTAAAATTCTAATCTTCGCTTTTTAAAACAATTAATATTGCCGAGGAGTGAAGGTCGTTTAAACAATAGCGGTGTCAAGGGAAAAACTGTCCTTTTGTTCTCTTTTGCGGACACGGAGGTCGGAGATTATCGAATTGTTGATGCTTACAAAGGAGAAGAATCCATGAAGTTATCTGTCGTGGCCTTGTTAGGGCCAGAAATAAAGACACAAGAGAGGAATTCAGTTAAACAAATATATTAACAGAAACATTAATACAAGCATGGTATTTTCAGCATCCTTCTGTAGAACCACAAATCTACTGCCTCAAGTCTTCATCTGTGAGGAAATTATTCAATGTTTACTGCCATACAGGAGATTAGATAGTATATAGCATTTCAGCACTCTTTTCTTTGTTTCTAACGACATTTTCCTATCTCTTAATACGTTGCATAGTTTCTGAAAGGCATGATTAGATTTTTCTGTATTCAATGCCATATAGTAAATTAGATATTATATAGCAGTTCAGCACTCTTTTCTTTGTTTCTAACTGTTGTGGCCTTGTTGGGGACAGAAATAAAGACACACAGAGACGAATTGAGTTAAACAAATATATTAATAGATTCAGTAATACAGACATATACAAACGAGAGTATTACAGCAAGAATGTTATGTCCGACTTTCAGAACTGACTGCTTCACCATCTATTCATGGCGTATGCGATCATGGCTCTCGACTCCTCCTATCCCTTGTAGCTCTCAATAAGTTTCGTCCCGCTGCCACCTTCCCCAGATCACATTCTGTCATCCACTTGCTTAAGCCCGCTAGGTATGTCACGCATTACTTTCCCTTGTCTCTATTTCCCTCTATTCGACCTGTGAGTATCAGATTCGCCAAACCTCATTACGTGTCCAAGAAATTTCCGATGTCTCTTCCTGATGTTGAGTATAAGCTTCCTCCTTGTTTGCATCCTCTCCAAGACTTCATCGTTGCTCACACTCTCGCTCTATATATCCCGAGCAATCTTCTGTAGAACCATACCTCCGTTTCCTCGAGTCTCTTCTTCATCTTTGGGGAAGCCGTCCAACATTCGCTGCCGTAAAGGAGGACATATATCACATAGCAGTTCAGTACTCTTTTCTTTGTTACCAAAGGAATCCTCCTATCTCGTAATATTCTTCCCAGCTTTTGGAATGCATCCTTGGCCATCTCAATACGTCTTCGGATCTCGGTGTCGTACTTACCGTCCCCCGTCAAAACACTTCCCAGATATTTAAACTACCGCGCCTGCTTGGTTTTAGTGTCCCCGACCTGCAGATCGCATTTCGGGCTCATCCTTTTACTGATGACCATGCATTCTGTCTTCTTGTATTTTATGATTAGTCCTTTCTTCTCGCTCTCATTCGCTACCTTCTATAGGAGATTTTGTAATTTCTTTTCCGTGTCTGCTATCAGTATTGTGTCATCTGCGTATCTTACGTTGGTAAGATTGTGGCCGCCAATACTGTATCCAAGTAGGATTTCAAAATCTCTCAGAATTGCCTCGTTGTAAAGGTTGAATAAGTCCTGTAAGAAGATACGTCCTTGCCTTACGCCCCTTTCTAGTTTTGTATATTCGCTGAACTCAGTTCCGTCTGGGTATATTAACTTTGAATTCAATATACAACAAAATGGACGTTTGTATTATTTGAAAAGTATTAAATCTGTGAAAACAGCCACCCACGACTTAAGGACTTGGCATAAATTATTAGGCCACTGTAATAATTCGGATGTTAAAAGATTGCAAGAACACGTCACTGGAATGGAAATTACATCTCCAAAGGGCTTACAACATTGTGACACATGTATTGAAGGAAAAATGACGAAATATAGAAACAGGGATCAAATCCCAAAATCAACAGACATCTTGTTCAGAGTTTATTGCGACTTAGAGGGTCTAATTTCACCAATGGGTATTGGCACCTATTCATATGTATTAAACTTTGAATTGTCTCTGTGAAAATTAACTTTGACACCAGTTCTAACAGCAGACTGAACCGAGAAAATTATCAATGCACATGCATGCCGTTTGCTGCAAGTATAGATTCTTGATTATTTTAATATCTTTTCCAAATATATCAAGGTTGCTGAACAGTTCCAAAGGATCTTTTTGGCGTACTTTGTCAAACGCCTTTGCGTAGTCTATAAAGCATAGGTACACGTCCTTCTGCATTTGTAGTGCTAAATGAGAAGTATAATCGAGAGTCAAAAGAAAACTTTAGATTACAGAACAAAATTACAAGAAATATGAAGCGAAAGATTTCAAAAGCTCTGGAAAGGAAACTGGTGAGACATGTGTCTAAAAATTCTAGAGCAACAAACAGAAGAATAACGAATGACTTGGCCGATTTGGAATTGAAGTCTCAAAGTCAGTCACTTGATCAGTGCACAGGAATGGTATTTGGATGTGACTGCTGCTGTATATAACCTGCACACAGCAGTATTTGCATACATAAATAGATCTAACGGTTTTTTACAATGAGGCTCACCCTGTACAAATCCCCCAAACCACTCCAGGTAAAAATGATGCATTAAAAAGAAAACATGACCATCTTATCCGGTGTCTATATAGCAACTGATGTGGGCATACACGGCTTGTCTTTAGGCGTACCAAATAGCAACTGGCGTTCGTCACTGTATGAACTGACATCACTCACAGGGCTGACACGTGACCCACCTGAATTCATATTTACCAAAGAGAGATAATCGTCTTTAGCATCCCTACAAGGCATATTGGTTAATGTTTTGTTTGTATTTTGAAAGATATGGGATTCGCTCATTCGGAATTCATTATTTTATCTGTAATTTTCTAGATTTGTATGCGTTCGGAGTGTATGCCTGTATCCCAACCTATTTCTTGAACGGGCTTGGGACGAGTGATTGCAATTGCCATGGTCTTCTATTTATTCCCGTATATCCTTCTCTTTTCTTAGATAGACTTTACAGATTGCTCTGTTGTCGGGGCTTATTTTAAACTGACTGTGATCCTTGCGAAAAAGACAACCTTTTGAATCAAGTATAAATTTGGTCTGTGCTTACTTTTGACTTAAGTGTTAACAGCGGCTTTGTTACTCTATTGCCTCAAGTATAAACGGGGGCATGTATCTACCATTTGACTCAACTCTCAATCGTATCCTTGTCTATTCAGTGATTGGGCTAGTTAGAGAGGTATTAAAACACTAAGATAGATAGATAGATACATAGATAGAGAGAGAGAGAGAGAGGGAGAGAGATAGAGAGATAGATAGATATGAATAGATTGAGTTAGATAGATACATAGATAGATAGATATGAACAGATTGGGTTAGATATATATATATATATATATATATATATATATATATATATAGATAGATAGATAGATAGATAGATATGAACAGATTGGGTTAGATAGATAGATAGATAGATATGAACAGATTGGGTTAGATAGATAGATAGATAGATAGATAGATATGCACAGATTGGGATATATATATATATATATATATATATATATATATATATATATATATATATATATATATATATATATAGATAGATAGATAGATATGAACAGATTGGGATAGGCAGATATGTATTAAAAGACTGATATAGATAGATAGATATATAGATAGATAGATAGAAAGATAGATAGATAGATAGATAGATAGATAGATAGATAGAAAGATAGAGAGATAGATGTGAACAGATGCAAACTGCTTGAAGTCGATGATTACTGGAGCGATAAACTGATGGATATAAATAGATTTCCATAGATTGATGGAAAGAAAGAAAGAAAGAAAGAAAGAAAGAAAGAATGGGAGAAGAAAGAAAGAAAGAAAGAAAGAAAGAAAGAAAGAAAGAAAGAAAGAATGGGAGAAGAAAGAAAGAATGGGAGAAGAAAGAAAGAAAGAATGGGAGAAGAAAGAAAGAAAGAAAGAAAGAAAGAAAGAAAGAAAGAAAGAAAGAAAGAATGGGAGAAGAAAGAAAGAATGGGAGAAGAAAGAAAGAAAGAATGGGAGAAGAAAGAAAGAAAGAAAGAATGAGAGAAGAAAGAAAGAAAGAAAGAAAGAATGGGAGAAGAAAGAAATAAAGAATGGGAGAAGAAAGAAAGAAAGAAAGAAAGAAAGAATGGGAGAAGAAAGAAAGAAAGAAAGAAAGAAAGAAAGAAAGAAAGAAAGAAAGAAAGAAAGAAAGAAAGAATGGGAGAAGAAAGAAAGAAAGAAAGAAAGAATGGGAGAAGAAAGAAAGAATGGGAGAAGAAAGAAATAAAGAATGGGATAAGAAAGAAAGAAAGAAAGAATGGGAGAAGAAAGAAAGAAAGAAAGAAAGAAAGAAAGAAAGAAAGAATGGTACGTATGTACTACAACAGACAACGCCAAATCAGGAACCCACTGGGAAGTTAATTTCTGTTCTTTATGTTCTATTTTCTGACGCAGTTTCATTCAATTTTACTATTTAACAACAATGCCTACTTGACCCAATTTTCATAGCATCACGTTTATAACTGATTGAATTTGCTTTCGGTAAAATGGACTGAAACGTGATTAATGAAATAAATGCTAAAAGTGCGCATTTTCTTTGCAGCATTATTTTTGTAAAGATATTCAAGCGGAAATATATTTATCGACTCGAAATGTACTTACAATGGTGGATCGTTTCTTGTGAGACAAAGCAAAATGGCGGATAGGAAAATCTCGGAGCAATCTACAAAGCGGACCGAGATGTCTCTACCGCATGAAGAAATAGATATGAACAGAATGAGGTTAACATTAATAAACAGGGAATTATAGTTAACTCTGTGGGGATGCTGACTATTTCCCTGGCAGACGTTAAGAAAACACTTCTCCCTCCACTAAAAAAAAACAAAAAAAAAACATCATGATTGACCCTTTTCCTCAGACTTTTGAAAGTGGGTCGAACTAAAAGCATTTCAAAACCAATTCGCAGATAGATAGATAAATAGATAGATATTAACCAATTAAGATAAATAGAGATGTGTAGACTAATACACAAACACACACACACACACACACACACACACACACACACACATACACACACACGCACACACACACACACACATATATATATATATATATATATATATATATATATATATGAAGAAATATAGTCTTAAGGTGTGCTATATTTATGGGATAAAGTGCTCAATATCAGAGATAGAGCGTGTGTAAATATAAAAGTGAACATAGAAGTCAAAACTTAGAGGCGACAGTCTGTTTCATGCTAGATGCAATCGTCAGGCCACGAGTACTGTTATTATTCCTAAAAATAACAGCACTCGTGTCCTGACGATTACATCTAGCATGAAACAGACTGTCGCCTCTAAGTTTTGACTTCTATGTTCACTTTTATATTTTAAACACACACACACACACACACACACACACACACACACACACACACACACACACATATATATATATATATATATATATATATATATATATACTTTGCGGTTTCTTCCTCTTTTTTCTCTCATTGGAACAACTATAAACTTTTCCCTATAAATATATATATATATATATATATATGTGTGTGTGTGTTTGTGTGTGTGTGTTTGTGTGTATGTATGTGGGCGCGTGTGTGCGTGTATGCGAGTAAATTATTATCCGATATAGCGTATCTCTAAATGAGCAAAAAAGCATTAAAATCAAGAGAAAAAACTTTATTGTTAGCCGACGCGTTTCTTCCTCTGAGGAATTTCGTATAAAGTCCCTCAGAGGACGAAATGCATCAATTATGAGATCAGCATGAACAAACTGACATGGATAGATAGGAGTAAACTGATATATATATATATATATATATATATATATATATATATATATATATATATATATATATATGTGTGTGTGTGTGTGTGTGTGTGTGTGTGTGTGTGTGTGTGTATGCTGATTCATGTGCAAGCTAGCGGGGACACGCACGCACACACACACACGATACACAAAAATGGAAATAAATTTGACAGTCTCAGTGGTGATGTCGGGAATAGGGAGACATCTATCATCAACACATCTGCCATCGCCACCACTAAGACCAAACCTAATGATTTTATTACCACTTAGGGAGAAATTCACTTTTGCCAACAGTCGAAAAATGAGATCAAGGATCACTGCAAAAACAGAAAATGAACAATGAAACATTAAAGGAAAATAAGTAAAATTTATTCTATTTAAAATTGATTCCTTTAATTTGCCTGAAGAAGGTCACAAGAGCGGAAACGTGTGTAGCAAAAATATGAAGAATAAAATATAATATATACACTGAAACAAATCCACATTATAACCAAAAATGTTTGCGGTTTCTCTCTTTTTTAAAATATACATTTTTTACTTCGTTGGAACAGCTATAAACATTTCCTCATATATATATATATATATATATATATATATATATATATGTCTGTGAGTGTGTGTGTGTGTGTATGTGTGGGTGGGTGTGGGTGGTTGTGCATGTGCGTAGGTGTGTGTGTGTGAATTATTTTGTGAGAGATTGTATCTGTAAAGGAACTAAATGAAAATGAATAAAAAATCAAGAGAAAAAAATTCTTAGCTGACGCGTTTCTTCCTCTGAGGGATTTTGTATAAAGTCCCTCAGAGGACGAAATGCATGAATTATCAGATTAACATGAACAAACTGACATAGATAGATAGGAGTAAACATATATATATATATATATATATATATATATATATATATATATATATATATATATATATATATATATATATATATTGATAGATAGATATATAGATATATAGATAGATAGATAGATGGACTGAGATAATAAAGAGAAAGAGATAAATATGAATAAGCTAAAAATTATTCAGAAGCCGGCGTGCTTCCTTAGACAGAATAGTTACTTTTACTCTAATTTAGATAATTTTAACAGTGTTGTGCTAATAAAAATCGCACTACGATGTGACGTCTTTGCTGTATCATGCTATACAGATATCGGATCATTATATCATCAATTCACATATAGACCAGTAATGGGAAGATTAGTATGGCGATAAACTACATCCGCGTTCTGGGTAAGACGATAAATCACATCCAACATATATATGGATTGTTTTATATATATATATATATATATATATATATATATATATATATATATATATATATATTGTCATCCACAGACAGACTGTTTCGCTGTATCATAGCTCACCAGTGTGGCTAGACGTCTGGCTAGGATCGAAAACCGACGCTTAAATTCACCTTCATCCCTGCCGTGCACTAATGGTGGTAGAATCCCCGACTGATTCAGTCGGGTTTCGATCCTAGCTAGAGGCAAACAGACGTCTCGCCACACTGATAAGCTGTGATACAGTTGAATTGGCGTCAATCGGGTATTCTACCACTAAGCCATTGGTGCACGGCAGGGATGAAGGTGAATTTAAGCGTATTTATTTTTAGATCAACACACACACACACACACACACACACACACACACACACACACATATATACATATATATATATATATATATATATATATATATATATATATATATATATATATATATAATCACTTTAAACATTATTTTTAGTGGATATTTATCAAACAGTATATTTATTTCCTTTCTGGCATGAATATTCAGGAGATCTTATTAAGAAAAATATACTCTGTCCGCTAGTACTCGAACCTCTGAATCCCCCCGCTCTTGGCAGAGGAAAACCGTTTTTTAGTTACGACGTGCCTTAACAGACTGGACACGGGAGCAGAATTACTGACCAAGCAAAATTTGAAATATGCCTTTGAAAGAAATCTTTCTCGTATCAAATTCTTCGAAATTTTCATATCTGTTCAGTTTCATATCCAAACGGTAATTTCGTTACTTTAACCATTATTTATAGTGGATACTCATATTTGAAAAGACGTTTTATTTATTTATTAAGCAGTATATTTCTTTATTTTCGTCTATTGACCTGAATATTCGATTTCATTTGTTTTGTTTTATGTTACATCAACCTAAATGGGTTATTTAATGACGACCAGATTTTTATTCCTTGTAATATTTTCCTCCAAAAATGTATGGGGGGAATTTTTTTTTTTTTTCAAAAAATTAATTGCTGGTAATAATGGATTTCTAGTACTAAATTTTCCTTCAAAAATTTATTGCTGGTAATAATTTATCCCTTAAAAATTCATTGCTGGTAATAATGAATAGCTGGTAATAAATGTTTTGCCTTCAAAAATTAATTGCTAGTAATAACGTATTGCAGGTAATAATTTTTCCCTTAAAAATTAATTGATGTCAATAATGTATTGCTGGTCATAATTTTTTTCCCTTTAAAAAATAATTGCTGTTAATAATGAGTAACTGGTAATAATTGTTTTGCCTTTTTTTTCCTTTAAAAATTAATGGCTGGTAATAATCTATTGCTGGTAATAGTTTTTCCCTTAAAAATTCATTGCTGGTAACAATGTATTGCTGCTAATAATTATTTTCCTTCAAAAATTAATTCCTGGTAATAATGTATTGCTGGTCATAATTTTTACTGTAAAAATTTATTGCTGGTAATAATGAATAGCTGGTAATAATTGTTTTGCCTTCAAAAATTAATTACTGGTAATAATGTATTGCTGGCCATAATATTTTCCTTCCAAAATTAATTGATGGTAATAATATATTGCTGGTAATAATATTTTTCATTAAAAATTCATTGTTGGTAATAATGTATTGCTCCTAATAATTGTTTCCTTCAAAAATCCTTTGTTGGTAATAATGTATTGCTGGTAATAATTGTTTTCCTTAAAAAAATCCTTGCTGGTAACAATGTATTGGTGGTAATAATTTTTTCCTTCAAAAGTTCATTGCTGGTAATAATGAATAGCTGGTAATATTTTTTTCCTTCAAAAATTCATTGCTGGTAAAAATGTATTGGTGGTAATAATTTTTTCCTTCAAAAGTTCATTGCTGGTATTAATGTATTGCTGGTAATAATTTTTTACAAAAATTTATTGCTGGTACTAAAACCTATTTTTGCACTTTCATAATGTTTTGACCTCAGTTTGGGGGCTAACTATTTGTTCACAGATGGGACCCTTACTTGTGCCACCACCCACGGGTCAGAGTGGACCTGGGAAGACCAGCAATTAAGAGGTGGTTACACGCTCCTCAAAACCTCCTGATCAGAGGCCTTACTGTCGGATGCAGTTTATCGTCTTACTAAGGACGGCTGAATATGCGAGAAATTTTAATAAAGATATATTTACCGGAGAGCGATATGATCAAAAATGATCAGGACTGGTGCTATGAATAGAAAACTACAACACATATCAATTCTGTATTTCATCTCCTTCGAAGTAGTTCCCTTCTGAATCCATGTACTTTATCCAGCGTCGCTTTCATTTATGGAAGCATTTATGGAACACCTTTTTGGGGGGAAGAAAAAATACTGAGCTGTTGACAACTGTTCTTCTTTACGGTAGTGACTGATGGACGATTTCCTCAATTATGAAGAAGAGACTCGAGGTGATATGGTTCTACAGAAGGATGCTAAGGATATTATGGACCGAGCATGTGAGCAGCGATGAGAGGTTGCAAACAAGGAGGAGGCTTATACCTAACATCAGGAAGAGGCAGCTGAAGTTTCATGGATACATAATGAGGAAGGAGGGCCTGGAGAATCTGATATTCACGGGTCGAATAGAGGGAAAGAGAGACAAGGGAAAGCAGCGCGTGACATACCTGACGAACTTGAGCCGGTGGATGACGGAACGTGGTCTGGGGGAGGAAACAGAGTTAAGAAACTTGTTGAGAGCTGCAAGGGATAGAGGGAGGTGGAGAGCCATGATCGCTGATGTCCTGAAAGAACATGACACATAAAAAGGAAGAGCAGTTGCCACATCCCATTCTCTTGGATTCCTGTTGGGGTGTCCTCCCTCTAATGAGGCTATTGTGGACTCTTCCACTTACTATAAAATTAGTAGGAAAACTAGGTCTCGGGGGAACGGTGGCAGAGACTGAACGCTGGTCAACCGACACACACTCCGAAGTCGTGTAACACTCTCTGTCGTATTTGCTGTTCAATACACTATTTACCTGCAACGTTTCGGCGAGTTAGCTCGGGTTCTGAATTGTGGCACTCACTCAATTATGTGCAATGCGTGATACACGCATAGGCGATCATGTATCTTTCGATACATGACTGTCGAGGAAGATTTTTTCGCGCAGTAGGTTGCCATATCTTTCCGCAATAGACCAGTTGCCATCCAAGGCTACAGAACACAGTCTGTCCTGCTATTTACCCATAGGGGAGAAGAAGAGGATTCATGACTTTCCCAAGGGTATTAACACTTAAGTGAATATAATGGATTCGAGTGGAATTCGAACTCGGATTTCCGATTCCTTAATCCGAGCCGCTATCCATTACTCCACAGTTGGTGACAAATTAAAATTCCCTAGATAAAGAGTTCTCCTGTGTGTGTGTGTGTGTGTGTGTGTGTGTGTGTGTGTGTGTGTGTGTGTGTGTGTATGCAAGACTATGTTGTCTTTAACATTCAATACTACATGTTTAAAAGAAAAGTTGCTGCCAAATTACACACACACACACACACATATATATATATATATATAGTTGCAATTGTTCTAACGAGACAAGATTTCTAACCATTACACCGCCTCGAGGCACACAAACTGTAACGTTCCTGAGGGAACAGAGCTATTATAGTGATTTTCCAAGCGTAACTTAAATGTGGCACAAGGCCGAATGTAGGGGGCACCCAGTGAGGATCGAACTCACCACTCAGTCGTGATTGTTCTAGCGATGAAAGCTTTCTAACCATTACTCCGCCTCGAGGTGCCCAAAGTCTAACGTTCCTGAGGGAACAGAACTATTATAGTGATTTTCCAAGTGTAGCTTAGATGTGGCACAAGGCCGAAAGTATGGAGCACCCAGTGAGGAGCGAGGCAAGCTTTCTAACCCTAACACAGTCAGGTGGTGCCCAGAAAGAACGTTATAACTTGTAATGAATGCATATTTGATTGAGGTCAAGACAATCTGTGTCAAGCAGTTTCATCCTGCTTATTATAAGAACGATCCCGATATTGCTTGATTAGACCTCGTATATATATATATATATATATATATATATATATATATATATATGGAGAGAGAGAGAGTGAGAGAGAGAGAGAGAAGGAGGGAATATAGAAATTAGAATTAGTTATACATTCGATATTTGAAGAGTTAAAGGGGAGTGAATATTATGAAAATATAGTAGCTAATTAAGATAAATCTATATTATGGAAATTTGAATTTATTTTGGTGTCACTCGTCTTTGCAACATGACAAGCCCAGCAAAGTCGTGACTGCATAAAGAAAGTCTTATTTCCTTCAATGTTGCATTTTTGGAGAGTCAGCATACTGTTTGATACCTCGTATATATATATATATATATATATATATATGTATGTATATTTATATATATATATATATATATAGTGTTGTATATTTAGACAGCAAACCTTCGTTTATGCATGTTTCATTACAAACGACAGACAAGGTACTACTGTTAAGTTTTTTATTTAATTTTTCTTGTGTTCGAACAAGGGCTTTGTGGACAAAGAACCCTTAAGGAACTGTGTTCCTGATAAAACCGAACTCATAAATAATTACATCGGTTACACAACTACATGCTTATCCAGACGCCTTACGTGTATACCTATCTGATCACAGTTCCATTAGAACCCATTTAAACATATACACAAACTTACCAGACTCCATTAGAAACATACTAGTAGGAAACACAAATATATTAACTGCATCCACGTGTAAAAAAAGATTAAAAATAATGGAAGCTTTAATAATAAAAAATAAAAAGCCAACTCTTAACAATATTAACTAGGAACAAGGCCACAATGTGCTAACCGTATTCGGAAATTAAAACATCCCTACCACACACTAAGACATACACATAATGCACACACTCAATTAAGCTGAAAAATCGAATCATCCTTGATAGTGGCTAAAGGTATAGCCGAAAGCGCTTGGAAATATAAAACATTTAGACAGTTCTTACAGATTCTTTGTCCACAAATGAAAGCTAAATTAAATAAAAAGCTTAACCGTAGTAACTGGTCTATCGGTTTTTAATGAAACATATATATATATATATATGTTGCCTCAGGGTTCTAGATAAGATCCAGAGACGGATATGCAATGTGATTGGCCCTGATCTGTCATCTCGTCTGCAGTCGCTCTCTTACAGACGCGATGTTGCATCACTCTGCCTTTTCTACAAGTACTTCCACGGTAATTGCTCTGAGGAGTTGCTTTCGCTTGTCCCTAAGCCTCGTGAATTTAAGCGTCCTACGAGGCTGACATCCCGTTCCCACCCCTTCACCGTTGAAACTGTTAGGTGTAGACGTCTTTTCTACTCCAATAGCTTTATGTCTCGCACATCTCGCCTATGGAACTCCCTTCCCTATTACTGTTTCCCTGACAAATACAATCTCCAACGGTTTAAGTGTAGCGTCAATCGTCATCTCCAATTGCCTTGATCTATCCACTTCCTGACATCTTTCATTCCTATCTGCTCTCGATCTATATCTCCCGTAACCCCCCTACCTCGATCGACCCTCCGTCCTTCTCGTTCTCCACATCCCTTCCTTTACCACTCCTATCTGCTCTTCCTCCAACCCTTCTGTAACCCCATGCGTGATAGTGGCCACCGGCCTTGCTTGGGGTGATACGCTTAAAAAAAAAAAAAAAAAAAAAATATATATATATATTTTTGTCATCCACAGACAGACTGTTTCGCTGTTTCACAGCTCATCAGTGTGGCTAGACGTCCGGTTGCCTCTAGCTAGGATCGAAACCCGACTGAATTTGCGTCAGTCCAAACATCAGCGTACGGTACGGAATGAAGGTGAATTTTAGCGTGTTTATTTTTTAGATTCGGATAAACACACAGTGACTGAGAGTGACTCAATTCTGTCGAAGAGTCGTGCAGTATTAGCATAAATAGTCACTGTTTACAAATTCACACCCCAAACCAGAGGGCTCAACCGAAATTAGAGAGAGAGAGGGGGGGTATAGAAATTAGAATTACTTATAGTTGAGGATTGTTGAGGCCCGAAATAAAGACACTAGAGAGGAACTGAGATAACAAATATATTAACAGAAAAACATTAACACAAACGAGAGTGTTATAGTAAGAATATTCGGTCCGACTATCAGATCTGACTGTTGTAAACTACCTCCCACCCTAAAAGGCAGTACCTGCTCTGATTTATAGGTGGGAGAGTCCATGCGTGCATGGATAAATTAAAATAATTATATATTCGACATTTGAAGAGTAAGAGGGGTGTGAATATTATGGAAATATAGTAGCTAAATAAGGTAAACCAATATTATGGAAATTTGAATTTGTAATTAGCTACTATATCTCTATAATATTCATTCCCTTTTAATACTTCAAACCCTCTATAACCTCTTTACCTAGATTGATTGTAATGAATAAACTTTCTCCTAATCTTCCAAACACTATTTCCATTAAACCCTTACACCCTTTTATCTACATATTTTTCGCCATTTTCTGCCATGTCTTAACCGGTCAATACGAATGATTTTGACAAGCCCAGCAACGTTGTGACTGCATCAAGAAAGTCACAATTCCTGCAATGTTGCATTTTGGGAGATCAGCATTGGGCAAACTATCGTCAATTATGTGTCCCCTGAGCAACGCCCAATATTTTGTCTCTTAACCGGTCAATACGAATGATTTCGAAATTTCTGATACCACTCTGGCATAAATATGAACAGTTAATTCTATGCAGGGCAACTCGCTCGAAGTTAGTATGAGGTACATTGACAGCTGAAAGGTCACTCTTTAGCTTGTCTTTATGACTGGGCTACGCCCGTCCAACATTCCTTTGCCCACTGTCAAGCTCTGCGTCAACGAGAACCTTAATCATTCTGTTGTCACTCATCCTTGCAACATGACAAGCCCAGCAACGTTGTGACTGCATCAAGAAAGTCTCAATTCCTGCAATGTTGCATTTTGGGAGATCAGCATTGGGCAAACTATCGTCAATTATGTGTCCCCTGAGCAACGCCCAATATTTTGTCTCTTAACCGGTCAATACGAATGATTTCGAAATTTCTGATACCACTCTGGCATAAATATGAACAGTTAATTCTATGCAGGGCAACTCGCTCGAAGTTAGTATGAGGTACATTGACAGCTGAAAGGTCACTCTTTAGCTTGTCTTTATGACTGGGCTACGCCCGTCCAACATTCCTTTGCCCACTGTCAAGCTCTGCGTCAACGAGAACCTTAATCATTCTGTTGTCACTCATCCTTGCAACATGACAAGCCCAGCAACGTTGTGACTGCATCAAGAAAGTCACAATTCCTGCAATGTTGCATTTTGGGAGATCAGCATTGGGAAAACTATCGTCAAAAGTATAGCCCGTCTGCGCGTGCGTTAAAAAGTCGTGAGTATAGGGATTTTCCAAGTGTAGATTAAATGTAGCACAAGGCCGAAAATAGGGGGCAGCCAGTCCAGTGAAGAACGAACTCACTACTCAATCGTAATGGTTCTAGCGAGACAAGTTTGCAAACCATTACATCGCCTCGAGGTGCTCAGTGATTTTCCAAACCTAGCTTAGATGTGGCACAAGGCCGAAAGTATGGACTACTCAGTGAGGATCGCACTCACTACTCAGTTTTATTTATTCTAGCGAGGCAAGCTTTCTAACCAGTCAGGGGGTGCCCAGAAAGAACGTCATAACTTGTAATGATTGTCTATTCGAGAGTACAGGGTCAATCTGTGTCAAGTAGTTTCACTCTTCATACTGTTTGATACCCTATATATACATACATATATATATATATATATATATATATATATATATATATATATATATATATATATATGTATATATATATATACATATATATATATACATATATATATATATGTATGTGTGTATATATATATATGTATGTGTGTGTATATATATATATGTATATATATACATATATATGTATATATATATATATATATACATACATATATATATATACATACATATATATATATACATACATATATATATATATATATATATATATATATGTATGTATATATATATATGTATGTATATATACAGGAAGAGTATCTCTCTATATTTATGAGAGGAGGTATTATGTACATTATTTACATTATTCGGACTATTGTCCCCATCTTTGTCCCCATATTTATTACAACGTTTCGGCCGTTGTACGCTCCGGCCATCTTCAGGTAGTTGGAATGTCGAACTGAACCCTTTATTTCGCTCACTGGCGTCCTCACGGATACATGGCACAGTGGATAAAGGCGTTAGTTAGATCCAGTGACAGGATCCAAAAGAGTGTGAGTTCAATACCCGGTTAAGTCGGTGGAGAACTTGGAGAAGGGAATTAACAGGAGATAACTGATAACTGTCATCCATTAAACATGGCACGTGAAACTAGAACAGTCTACCCCAGTGAGAGAAATAAAGGATTCAGTTCGACATTCCAGAAACCTGATGAAGGTCGGAGCATACAACGGCCGAAACGTTGTAAATATGGCTACAAAGACGAGGACAAGAGTCCAAATAATGTAAATAATATAGAGGGAGAGAGAGAGAGAAGTGGGGGGAATATATAAATTAGAATTAGTTATACATTCGACATTTGAAGAGTAAGAAGGGTGTGAATATTATGGAAATATAGTAGCTAATTAAGGTAAACCTATATTATGGAAATTTGAATTTGTAATTAGCTACTATATTTCAATAATATTCACACCCTTCCAACACTAATTCTAATTACTATATTTACTCCTCTATAACCACTTTACCTATATTAATTAAAATTGATAAACTTTCTCGTACTCTAAGATCTCTAAAACAAACTTTCCAAGAAACCATTACATCTTTTATCTATATACAGGGTGCCGATAAAGTTCGTGTGCCATTTAAAAATTTATAACTTTATTTGTATTTGCGAAAAAAATGTAAAAAATGTTGTAAAGTTTAATGTACACAGGTTTAAGTATAGCTAAAATAACTAATGTGATTTCAGGCATTACTATAAAACCTTAAAAAATATAGATTTACTTCTTTCTAATCCTTTTTACAAATTATTTCTATCGCATATACAAATAAAGTTATAAATTTTTTAAAGTGCACACGAACTTTATGGACCCTGTATTTAAAAGGTCTGTTTAAACTCACTTTTGTTCCTCTTTTAATTTTAAATCAATATTTCATTCTGCATATAAACCGACATTAATGTCATAAGGTTAATATTTGGGTTTAATTTTTATAAAACATCTTCCCATAAAGACAAATAATTTCCATCCACCCCTAACCCGGCCTCGTGGCTTTCGTCTGACTGAAACATTGAAATGGATAAATAGTGTATTAGTTTTACGATTGTTTTTTTTTGTGTGCTGTCAGAGTTAAATTTCTATATCTGACACGAACTCAACCCACATCGGGGTTGAAAAGAAAGACGAGCAACATATTCCTCTGTGAAATAGGTTGTTACAAATCAGAGGTGATTTTGGATTTATTGATTAGTAATCATATATATAATTCTACTTGACCATTAACTTCCCATATATATATATATATATATATATATATATATATATATATATATATATATATATATATATATATGTATATATATATATATGTATATATATATATATGTATATATATATATATATATGTATATATATATATATATATATATATATATATATATATATATATATATATATATATATATATATATATATATGGGAAGTTAATGGTCAAGTAGAATTAGATATAAAAGGAAAATGATTTAAAATGTAGAGCATAAATGTTTAGTAATTTTTTTGATTCTGGGACTGGAACGCAGAAGTAATAGGTACAAATAGCCAGAAAAAATAGACATAGTGAATATTATTGGTAAAAGTAAAGAGTTGGTACAGTCATAAGTCAATTTCAATACAAATACACATTGATCCATTTTTTAAGAATCTGTCACTGCTGAAATATTTTTCAATGCAGTAAAGATACTTAATGTGATAGATTTCCCCAAACGGGCCCGACACATGTTTACGACGTTCGTTTTGATACTTCAATACGAAAGAATCTAACATTTGTTTTTAGAAAGAGATAACTATTACAGGCTGTGATTACAGTTCACAACGGTCATTATTCCTCCTTCAATACAAATATTCCTCAAACGTTGTTAAAAGAAATTGATTGTGCAGAAGCATTGCTTACTGCATTAAACTTATGTAAAGTGATATAATAATACAGAGATCAGAATGCTGTTTACAGCGTATATTTTGATTATGCAATAAATAAATATCATACACTTTGTTATCATAAGAGCGGGATCGTTATACGGCTGTGATGGCCGAGTGGTTAAGGCGTTAGATTCGAAATTTAATGTAAAACGGTGCGAAACAACGTCACACGTTTTTATTTAAAGATTAGGAACGCAATACAGCTGTGATGGTCGAGAGTTTAAGGCGTTAGACACGAAATCTAATGTGTTATTCCCTCACAGATTCGAATCCTGTTCACAGCGCTCATTTTGAATCATCAACACACATATTCCGTTATTCTTCTTGTACGTACCTGACTGCGTTGAACCATAGTTTACTGCATTACACTTATATAAAATATTATATTCGTTCACAGGTTCGATTGCTGTATATTGCGTTCATTATGATTCGGCAATTTCATAAATCTCATACACGATTTTATTTAAAGAGCGGGAACGCTATACAGCTGTGATGGCCGAGTGGTTAAGGCGTTAGACTTGAAATCTAATGGGTTATTCCCTCCCTGATTCGAATCCTGTACACAGCGCTCATTTTGAACCATCAATACACATATTCCGTTATTCTTCTTGTACGTACTTGACTGCGTTGAACCATTGTTTACTGCATTACATTTATATAATCTATTACATTCGTTCACAGGTTCGATTGCTGTATATTGCGTTCATTATGAATCGGCAATTTCATAAATCTCCTACACGATTTTATTTAAAGAGCGGGAACGCCATACAGCTGTGATGGCCGAGTGGTTATGGCATTAGACACGAAATCTAATGGGTTATTCCCTCACAGGTTCGAATCCTGTTCACAGCTCTCATTTTGAAACATCAATACACATATTCACTTATTCTTCTTGTACGTACCTGACTGCGTTGAACCATTGTTTTCTGCATTACACATACATAATCTATTATATTCGTTCACAGGTTCGATTGCTGTATATTGCGTTCATTATTATTCGGCAATTTCATAAATCTCCTACACGATTTTATTTAAAGAGCGGGAACGGTATACAGCTGTGATGGCCGAGTGGTTAAGGCGTTAGACTCGAAATCTAATGGGTTATTCCCTCACAGGTTCGAATCCTGTTCACAGCGCTCATTTTGAAGCATCAATACACATATTCACTTATTCTTCTTGTACGTACCTGACTGCGTTGAACCATAGTTTTCTGCATTACACTTACATAATCTATTATATTCGTTCACAGGTTCGATTGCTGTATATTGCGTTCATTATGATTCGGCAATTTCATAAAGCTGCTACACGATTTTATTTAATGAGCGGGAACGCTGTAAAGTTGTGATGGCCGAGTGGGTAAGGCGTTAGTCTCGAAGTTTTAATCGGTTATTCCCTCACAGGTTCGAATCCTGTTCACAGCGCTCATTCTGAAGCATCAATACACATATTCACTTATTCTTCTTGTACGTACCTGAATGCGTTGAACCATTGTTTTCTGCATTACACTTACATAATCTATTATATTCGTTCACAGGTTCGATTGCTGTATATTGCATTGATTATGATTAGGCTATTTCATAAATCTCCTACACGATTTTATTTAATGAGCGGGAACAATATACAGCTGTGATGGCCGAGTGGTTAAGGCGTCAGACTCGAAATCTAATGGGTTGTTCCCTCACAGGTTCGAATCCTGTTCACAGCGCTCATTTTGAACCATCAATACACATATTCACTTATTCTTCTTGTACGTACCTGACTGCGTTGAACCATTGTTTTCTGCATTACACTTACATAATCTATTATATTCATTCACAGGTTCGATTGCTGTATATTGCGTTCATTATGATTCGGCAATTTCATAATGCTCCTACACGATTTTATTTAATGAGCGGGAACGCTATACAGCTGTGATGGCCGAGTGGTTAAGGCGTTAGACTCGAAATCTAATGGGTTATTCCCTCACAGGTTCGAATCTTGTTCACAGCGCTGATTTTGAACCATCAATACACATATTCACTTATTCTTCTTGTACGTACCTGACTGCGTTGAACCATTGTTTTCTGCATTACACTTACATAATCTATTATATTCGTTCACAGGTTCGATTGCTGTATATTGCGTTCATTATGATTTGGCAATTTCATAAATCTCCTACACGATTTTATTTAAAGAGCGGGAACGCTATACAGCTGTGATGGCCGAGTGGTCAAGGCGCTAGACTCGAAATCTAATGGGTTATTCCCTCACAGGTTCGAATCCTGTTCACTGCGCTCCTTTTGAACCAGCAATACACATATTCACTTATTCTTCTTGTACGTACCTGACTGCGTTGAACCATTGTTTTCTGCATTACACTTACATAATCTATTAAATTCGTTCACAGGTTCGATTGCTGTATATTGCGTTCATTATGATTCGGCAATTTCATAAATCTCATATGCCATTTTATTTAATGAGCGGTAACGTTATATAGCTGTGATGGCCGAGTGGTTAAGGCGTTAGACTCGAAATCTAATGGGTTATTCCCTCACAGGTTCGAATCCTGTTCACAGCGCTCATTTTGAACATTCAATACACATATTCCCTTATTCTTCTTGTACGTACCTGACTGCGTTGAACCATTGTTTTCTGCATTACACTTACATAATCTATTATATTCGTTCACAGGTTCGATTGCTGTATATTGCGTTCATTATGATTCGGCAATTTCATAAATCTCCTACACGATTTTATTTAATGAGCGGGAACAATATACAGCTGTGATGGCCGAGTGGTTAAGGCGTTAGACTCGAAATCTAATAGGTTATTCCCTCACAGGTTCGAATCTTGTTCACAGCGCTCATTTTGAACCATCAATACACATATTCACTTATTCTTCTTGTACGTACCTCACTGCGTTGAACCATTGTTTTCTGCATTACACTTATATAATCTATTAAATTCGTTCACAGGTTCGATTGCTGTATATTGCGTTGATTATGATTCGGCAATTTCATAAATCTCATACGCCATTTTAATTAATGAGCGGGAACGCTATACAGCTGTGATGGCCGAGTGGTTAAGGCGTTAGACTCGAAATCTAATGGGTTATTCCCTCACAGGTTCGAATCCTGTTCACAGCGCTCGTTTTGAACATTCAATACACATATTCCCTTATTCTTCTTGTACGTACCTGACTGCGTTGAACCATTGTTTTCTGCATTACACTTACATGATCTATTATATTCGTTCACAGGTTCGATTGCTGTATATTGCGTTCATTATGATTCGGCAATTTCATAAAGCTGCTACACGATTTTATTTAATGAGCGGGAACGCTGTAAAGTTGTGATGGCCGAGTGGGTAAGGCGTTAGTCTCGAAGTTTTAATCGGTTATTCCCTCACAGGTTCGAATCCTGTTCACAGCGCTCATTTTGAAGCATCAATACACATATTCACTTATTCTTCTTGTACGTACCTGACTGCGTTGAACCATTGTTTTCTGCATTACACTTATATAATCTATTAAGTTCGTTCACAGGTTCAATTGCTGTATATTGCGTTCATTATGATTCGGCAATTTCATAAATCTCCTACACGATTTTATTTAATGAGCGGGAATGCTATACAGCTGTGATGGCCGAGTGGTTAAGGCGTTAGACTCGAAATCTAATGGGTTATTCCCTCACAGGTTCGAATCCTGTTCACAGCGCTCATTTTGAAGCATCAATACACATATTCACTTATTCTTCTTGTACGTACCTGACTGCGTTGAACCATTGTTTTCTGCATTACACTTACATAATCTATTAAATTCTTTCACAGGTTCGATTGCTGTATATTGCGTTCATTGTGATTCGGCAATTTCATAAATCTCCTACACGATTTTATTTAATGAGCCGGAACGCTGTACAGCTGTGATGGCCGAGTGGTTAAGGCGTTAGACTCGAAATCTAATGGGTTATTTATTCCCTCACAGGTTCGAATCCCGTCCATAGCGCTGATTTTGAACCGTCAATACATATATTCACTTATTCTTCTTGTATGTACCTGACGGCGTTGAACCATTGTTTTCTGCATTACACTTACATAATCTATTATATTCGTTCACAGGTTCGATTGCTGTATATTGCGTTCATTATGATTCGGCAATTTCATAAATCTCCTACACGATTTTATTTAATGAGCGGGAGGGCTATACATCTGTGATGGCACAGTGGTTAAGGGATTAGACTCGAAATCTATTGGGTTATTCCCTCACAGGATCGAATCCTGTTCACTGCGCTCATTTTGAACCATCAATACACATATTCACTTATTCTTCTTGTACGTACCTGACTGCGTTGAACCATTGTTTTCTGCATTACACTTACATAATCTATTAAATTCTTTCACAGGTTCGATTGCTGTATAATGCGTTCATTATGATTCGGCAATTTCATAAATCTCCTACACGATTTTATTTAATGAGCGGGAACGCTATACAGCTGTGATGGCCGAGTGGTTAAGGCGTTAGACTCGAAATCTAATGGGTTATTTATTCCCTCACAGGTTCGAATCCCGTTCACAGCGCTGATTTTGAACCGTCAATACATATATTCACTTATTCTTCTTGTATGTACCTGACGGCGTTGAACCATTGTTTTCTGCATTACACTTACATAATCTATTATATTCGTTCACAGGTTCGATTGCTGTATATTGCGTTCATTATGATTCGGCAATTTCATAAATCTCCTACACGATTTTATTTAATGAGCGGGAAGGCTAAACAGCTGTGATGGCCGAGGGGTTAAGGCGTTAGACTCGAAATCTATTGGGTTATTCCCTCGCAGGTTCGAATCCTGTTCACAGCGCTCATTTTGAACCATCAATACACATATTCATTTATTCTTCTTGCACGTCGCTGACTGCGTTGAACCATTGTTTTCTGCATTACACTTACATAATCTATTAAATTCGTTCACAGGTTCAATTGCTGTATATTGCGTTCATTATGATTCGGCAATTTCATAAATCTCCTACACGATTTTATTTAATGAGCGGGAACGCTATACAGCTGTGATGGCCGAGTGGTTAAGGCGTTAGACTCGAAATCTAATGGGTTATTCCCTCACAGGTTCGAATCCTGTTCACAGCGCTCATTTTGAAGCATCAATACACATATTCACTTATTCTTCTTGTACGTACCTGACTGCGTTGAACCATTGTTTTCTGCATTACACTCAGATAATCTATTATATTCGTTCACAGGTTCGATTGCTGTATATTGCGTTCATTATGATTCGGCAATTTCATAAATCTCCTACACGATTTTATTTAATGAGCGGGAGGGCTATACATCTGTGATGGCACAGTGGTTAAGGGATTAGACTCGAAATCTATTGGGTTATTCCCTCACAGGATCGAATCCTGTTCACTGCGCCCATTTTGAACCATCAATACACATATTCACTTATTCTTCTTGTACGTACCTGACTGCGTTGAACCATTGTTTTCTGCATTACACTTACATAATCTATTAAATTCTTTCACAGGTTCGATTGCTGTATAATGCGTTCATTATGATTCGGCAATTTCATAAATCTCCTACACGATTTTATTTAATGAGCGGGAACGCTATACAGCTGTGATGGCCGAGTGGTTAAGGCGTTAGACTCGAAATCTAATGGGTTATTTATTCCCTCACAGGTTCGAATCCCGTTCACAGCGCTGATTTTGAACCGTCAATACATATATTCACTTATTCTTCTTGTATGTACCTGACGGCGTTGAACCATTGTTTTCTGCATTACACTTACATAATCTATTATATTCGTTCACAGGTTCGATTGCTGTATATTGCGTTCATTATGATTCGGCAATTTCATAAATCTCCTACACGATTTTATTTAATGAGCGGGAAGGCTAAACAGCTGTGATGGCCGAGGGGTTAAGGCGTTAGACTCGAAATCTATTGGGTTATTCCCTCGCAGGTTCGAATCCTGTTCACAGCGCTCATTTTGAACCATCAATACACATATTCATTTATTCTTCTTGCACGTCCCTGACTGCGTTGAACCATTGTTTTCTGCATTACACTTACATAATCTATTAAATTCGTTCACAGGTTCAATTGCTGTATATTGCGTTCATTATGATTCGGCAATTTCATAAATCTCCTACACGATTTTATTTAATGAGCGGGAACGCTATACAGCTGTGATGGCCGAGTGGTTAAGGCGTTAGACTCGAAATCTAATGGGTTATTCCCTCACAGGTTCGAATCCTGTTCACAGCGCTCATTTTGAAGCATCAATACACATATTCACTTATTCTTCTTGTACGTACCTGACTGCGTTGAACCATTGTTTTCTGCATTACACTCAGATAATCTATTATATTCGTTCACAGGTTCGATTGCTGTATATTGCGTTCATTATGATTCGGCAATTTCATAAAGCTGCTACACGATTTTATTTAATGAGCGGGAACGCTGTAAAGTTGTGATGGCCGAGTGGGTAAGGCGTTAGTCTCGAAGTTTTAATCGGTTATTCCCTCACAGGTTCGAATCCTGTTCACAGCGCTCATTTTGAAGCATCAATACACATATTCACTTATTCTTCTTGTACGTACCTGACTGCGTTGAACCATTGTTTTCTGCATTACACTTACATAATCTATTAAATTCGTTCACAGGTTCGATTGCTGTATATTGCGTTCATTATGATTCGGCAATTTCATAAATCTCCTACACGATTTTATTTAATGAGCGGGAACGCTATACAGCTGTGAAGGCCGAGTGGTTAAGGCGTTAGACTCGAAATCTAATGGGTTATTCCCTCACAGGTTCGAATCCTGTTCACAGCGCTCATTTTGAAGCATCAATACACATATTCACTTATTCTTCTTGTACGTACCTGACTGCGTTGAACCATTGTTTTCTGCATTACACTCAGATAATCTATTATATTCGTTCACAGGTTCGATTGCTGTATATTGCGTTCATTATGATTCGGCAATTTCATAAAGCTGCTACACGATTTAATTTAATGAGCGGGAACGCTGCAAAGTTGTGATGGCCGAGTGGGTAAGGCGTTAGTCTCGAAGTTTTAATCGGTTATTCCCTCACAGGTTCGAATCCTGTTCACAGCGCTCATTTTGAAGCATCAATACACATAATCACTTATTCTTCTTGTACGTACCTGACTGCGTTGAACCATTGTTTTCTGCATTACACTTACATAATCTATTAAATTCGTTCCCAGGTTCGATTGCTGTATATTGCGTTCATTATGATTCGGCAATTTCATAAATCTCCTACACGATTTTATGTAATGAGCGGGAGTGCTATACAGCTGTGATGGCAGAGTGGTTAAGGCGTTAGACTCGAAATCTATTGGGTTATTCCCTCACAGGATCGAATCCTGTTCACAGCGCTCATTTTGAACCATCAATACACATATTCACTTATTCTTCTTGTACGTACCTCACTGCGTTGAACCATTGTTTTCTGCATTACACTTACATAATCTATTAAATTCGTTCACAGGTTCGATTGCTGTATATTGCGTTGATTATGATTAGGCTATTTCATAAATCTCCTACACGATTTTATTTAATGAGCGGGAACAATATACAGCTGTGATGGCCGAGTGGTTAAGGCGTTAGACTCGAAATCTAATGGGTTGTTCCCTCACAGGTTCGAATCCTGTTCACAGCGCACATTTTGAACCATCAATACACATATTCACTTATTCTTCTTGTACGTACCTGACTGCGTTGAACGATTGTTTTCTGCATTACACTTATATAATCTATTAAATTCGTTCACAGGTTCGATTGCTGTATATTGCGTTCATTATGATTCGGCAATTTCATAAATCTCATACGCCATTTTATTTAATGAGCGGTAACGTTATACAGCTGTGATGGCCGAGTGGTTAAGGCGTTAGCCTCGAAATCTAATGGGTTATTCCCTCACAGTTTCGAATCCTGTTCACAGCGCTCATTTTGAACATTCAATACACATATTCCCTTATTCTTCTTGTACGTACCTGACTGCGTTGAACCATTGTTTTCTGCATTACACTTACATAATCTATTATATTCGTTCACAGGTTCGATTGCTGTATATTGCGTTCATTATGATTCGGCAATTTCATAAATCTCCTACACGATTTTATTTAATGAGCGGGAATGCTAAACAGCTATGATGGCCGAGGGGTTAAGGCGTTAGACTCGAAATCTATTGGGTTATTCCCTCGCAGGTTCGAATCCTGTTCATAGCGCTCATTTTGAACCATCAATAAGCATATTCATTTATTCTTCTTGCACGTCCCTGACTGCGTTGAACCATAGTTTTCTGCATTACACTTACATAATCTATTATATTCGTTCACAGGTTCGATTGCTGTATATTGCGTTCATTATGATTCGGCAATTTCATAAATCTCCTACACGATTTTATTTAATGACCGGGAATGTTATACAGCTGTGATGGCCGAGTGGTTAAGGCGTTAGGCTCGAAATCTCATTGGTTATTCCCCCACAGGTTCGAATCCTGTTCACGGCGCTCATTTTGAAGCATCAATACACATATTCACTTATTCTTCTTGTACGTACCTGAATGCGTTGAACCATTGTTTTCTACATTACACTTACATAATCTATTATATTCGTTCACAGGTTCGATTGCTGTATATTGCGTTCATTATGATTCGGTAATTTCATAAATCTCATACACGATTTTATTTAATTAGCAGGAATGCTATACAGCTGTGATGGCCGAGTGTTTAAGGCGTTAGACTCGAAATCTATTGGGTTATTCCCTCGCAGGTTCGAATCCTGTTCACAGCGCTCATTTTGAAGCATCAATACACATATTCACTTATTCTTCTTGTACGTACCTGACTGCGTTGAACCATTGTTTTCTACATTACACTTACATAATCTATTATATTCGTTCACAGGTTCGATTGCTGTATATTGCGTTCATTATGATTCGGCAATTTCATAAATCTCCTACACGATTTTACTTAATGAGCGGGAACGCTATACAGCTGTGATGGCCGAGTGGTTAAGGCGTTAGACTCGAAATCTAATAGGTTATTCCATCACAGGTTCGAATCCTGTTCACAGCGCTCATTTTGAACCATCAATACCCATATTCACTTATTCTTCTTGTACGTACCTGACTGCGTTGAACCATTGTTTTCTGCATTACACTTACATAATCTATTATATTCGTTCACAGGTTTGATTGCTGTATATTGCGTTCATCATGAGTCGGCAATTTCATAAATCTCCTACACGATTTTATTTAATGAGCGAGAGCGCTATACAGCTGTGATGGCCGAGTGGTTAAGGCGTTAGACTCGAAATCTAATGGGTTATTCCCTCACAGGTTCGAATCTTGTTCCCAACGCTCAATTTGAACCATCAATACACATATTCACTTATTCTTATTGTGCGTACCTGACTGCGTTGAACCAATTGTTTTCTGCATTACACTTACATAATCTATTATATTCGTTCACAGGTTCGATTGCTGTATATTGCGTTCATTATGATTAGGCTATTTCATAAATGTCCTACACGATTTTATTTAATGAGCGGGAACAAAATACAGCTGTGATGGCCGAGTGGTTAAGGCGTTAGACTCGAAATCTAATGGGTTATTCCCTCACAGGTTCGAATCCTCTTCACAGCGCTCATTTTGAACATTCAATACACATATTCCCTTATTCTTCTTGTACGTACCTGACTGCGTTGAACCATTGTTTTCTGCATTACACTTACATAATCTATTATATTCGTTCACAGGTTCGATTGCTGTATATTGCGTTCATTATGATTCGGCAATTTCATAAATCTCCTACACGATTTTATTTAATGAGCGGGAATGCTAAACAGCTGTGATGGCCGAGGTGTTAAGGCGTTAGACTCGAAATCTATTGGGTTATTCCCTCGCAGGTTCGAATCCTGTTCACAGCGCTCATTTTGAACCATCAATACACATATTCATTTATTCTTCTTGCACGTCCCTGACTGCGTTGTACCATTGTTTTCTGCATTACACTTACATAATCTATTATATTCGTTCACAGCTTCGATTGCTGTATATTGCGTTCATTATGATTCGGCAATTTCATAAAGCTGCTACACGATTTTATTTAATGAGCGGGAACGCTGTAAAGTTGTGATGGCCGAGTGGGTAAGGCGTTAGTCTCGAAGTTTTAATCGGTTATTCCCTCACAGGTTCGAATCCTGTTCACAGCGCTCATTTTGAAGCATCAATACACATATTCACTTATTCTTCTTGTACGTACCTGACTGCGTTGAACCATTGTTTTCTGCATTACACTTATATAATCTATTAAGTTCGTTCACAGGTTCAATTGCTGTATATTGCGTTCATTATGATTCGGCAATTTCATAAATCTCCTACACGATTTTATTTAATGAGCGGGAATGCTATACAGCTGTGATGGCCGAGTGGTTAAGGCGTTAGACTCGAAATCTAATGGGTTATTCCCTCACAGGTTCGAATCCTGTTCACAGCGCTCATTTTGAAGCATCAATACACATATTCACTTATTCTTCTTTTACGTACCTGACTGCGTTGAACCATTGTTTTCTGCATTACACTTACATAATCTATTATATTCGTTCACAGGTTCGATTGCTGTATATTGCGTTCATTATGATTCGGCAATTTCATAAATCTCCTACACGATTTTATTTAATGAGCGGGAACGCTATACAGCTGTGATGGCCGAGTGGTTAAGGCGTTAGACTCGAAATCTAATAGGTTATTCCATCACAGGTTCGAATCCTGTTCACAGCGCTCATTTTGAACCATCAATACCCATATTCACTTATTCTTCTTGTACGTACCTGACTGCGTTGAACCATTGTTTTCTGCATTACACTTACATAATCTATTATATTCGTTCACAGGTTTGATTGCTGTATATTGCGTTCATCATGAGTCGGCAATTTCATAAAGCTCCTACACGATTTTATTTAATGAGCGAGAGCGCTATACAGCTGTGATGGCCGAGTGGTTAAGGCGTTAGACTCGAAATCTAATGGGTTATTCCCTCACAGGTTCGAATCTTGTTCACAACGCTCAATTTGAACCATCAGTACACATATTCACTTATTCTTATTGTGCGTACCTGACTGCGTTGAACCAATTGTTTTCTGCATTACACTTACATAATCTATTATATTCGTTCACAGGTTCGATTGCTGTATATTGCGTTCATTATGATTAGGCTATTTCATAAATGTCCTACACGATTTTATTTAATGAGCGGGAACAATATACAGCTGTGATGGCCGAGTGGTTAAGGCGTTAGACTCGAAATCTAATGGGTTATTCCCTCACAGGTTCGAATCCTGTTCACAGCGCTCATTTTGAACATTCAATACACATATTCCCTTATTCTTCTTGTACGTACCTGACTGCGTTGAACCATTGTTTTCTGCATTACACTTACATAATCTATTATATTCGTTCACAGCTTCGATTGCTGTATATTGCGTTCATTATGATTCGGCAATTTCATAAAGCTGCTACACGATTTTATTTAATGAGCGGGAACGCTGTAAAGTTGTGATGGCCGAGTGGGTAAGGCGTTAGTCTCGAAGTTTTAATCGGTTATTCCCTCACAGGTTCGAATCCTGTTCACAGCGCTCATTTTGAAGCATCAATACACATATTCACTTATTCTTCTTGTACGTACCTGACTGCGTTGAACCATTGTTTTCTGCATTACACTTACATAATCTATTAAATTCGTTCACAGGTTCGATTGCTGTATATTGCGTTCATTATGATTCGGCAATTTCATAAATCTCATATGCCATTTTATTTAATGAGCGGTAACGTTATATAGCTGTGATGGCCGAGTGGTTAAGGCGTTAGACTCGAAATCTAATGGGTTATTCCCTCACAGGTTCGAATCCTGTTCACAGCGCTCATTTTGAACATTCAATACACATATTCCCTTATTCTTCTTGTACGTACCTGACTGCGTTGAACCATTGTTTTCTGCATTACACTTACATAATCTATTATATTCGTTCACAGGTTCGATTGCTGTATATTGCGTTCATTATGATTCGGCAATTTCATAAATCTCCTACACGATTTTATTTAATGAGCGGGAACAATATACAGCTGTGATGGCCGAGTGGTTAAGGCGTTAGACTCGAAATCTAATAGGTTATTCCCTCACAGGTTCGAATCTTGTTCACAGCGCTCATTTTGAACCATCAATACACATATTCACTTATTCTTCTTGTACGTACCTCACTGCGTTGAACCATTGTTTTCTGCATTACACTTATATAATCTATTAAATTCGTTCACAGGTTCGATTGCTGTATATTGCGTTGATTATGATTCGGCAATTTCATAAATCTCATACGCCATTTTAATTAATGAGCGGGAACGCTATACAGCTGTGATGGCCGAGTGGTTAAGGCGTTAGACTCGAAATCTAATGGGTTATTCCCTCACAGGTTCGAATCCTGTTCACAGCGCTCGTTTTGAACATTCAATACACATATTCCCTTATTCTTCTTGTACGTACCTGACTGCGTTGAACCATTGTTTTCTGCATTACACTTACATAATCTATTATATTCGTTCACAGGTTCGATTGCTGTATATTGCGTTCATTATGATTCGGCAATTTCATAAAGCTGCTACACGATTTTATTTAATGAGCGGGAACGCTGTAAAGTTGTGATGGCCGAGTGGGTAAGGCGTTAGTCTCGAAGTTTTAATCGGTTATTCCCTCACAGGTTCGAATCCTGTTCACAGCGCTCATTTTGAAGCATCAATACACATATTCACTTATTCTTCTTGTACGTACCTGACTGCGTTGAACCATTGTTTTCTGCATTACACTTATATAATCTATTAAGTTCGTTCACAGGTTCAATTGCTGTATATTGCGTTCATTATGATTCGGCAATTTCATAAATCTCCTACACGATTTTATTTAATGAGCGGGAATGCTATACAGCTGTGATGGCCGAGTGGTTAAGGCGTTAGACTCGAAATCTAATGGGTTATTCCCTCACAGGTTCGAATCCTGTTCACAGCGCTCATTTTGAAGCATCAATACACATATTCACTTATTCTTCTTGTACGTACCTGACTGCGTTGAACCATTGTTTTCTGCATTACACTTACATAATCTATTAAATTCTTTCACAGGTTCGATTGCTGTATAATGCGTTCATTATGATTCGGCAATTTCATAAATCTCCTACACGATTTTATTTAATGAGCGGGAACGCTATACAGCTGTGATGGCCGAGTGGTTAAGGCGTTAGACTCGAAATCTAATGGGTTATTTATTCCCTCACAGGTTCGAATCCCGTTCACAGCGCTGATTTTGAACCGTCAATACATATATTCACTTATTCTTCTTGTATGTACCTGACGGCGTTGAACCATTGTTTTCTGCATTACACTTACATAATCTATTATATTCGTTCACAGGTTCGATTGCTGTATATTGCGTTCATTATGATTCGGCAATTTCATAAATCTCCTACACGATTTTATTTAATGAGCGGGAAGGCTAAACAGCTGTGATGGCCGAGGGGTTAAGGCGTTAGACTCGAAATCTATTGGGTTATTCCCTCGCAGGTTCGAATCTTGTTCACAGCGCTCATTTTGAACCATCAATACACATATTCATTTATTCTTCTTGCACGTCCCTGACTGCGTTGAACCATTGTTTTCTGCATTACACTTACATAATCTATTAAATTCGTTCACAGGTTCAATTGCTGTATATTGCGTTCATTATGATTCGGCAATTTCATAAATCTCCTACACGATTTTATTTAATGAGCGGGAACGCTATACAGCTGTGATGGCCGAGTGGTTAAGGCGTTAGACTCGAAATCTAATGGGTTATTCCCTCACAGGTTCGAATCCTGTTCACAGCGCTCATTTTGAAGCATCAATACACATATTCACTTATTCTTCTTGTACGTACCTGACTGCGTTGAACCATTGTTTTCTGCATTACACTCAGATAATCTATTATATTCGTTCACAGGTTCGATTGCTGTATATTGCGTTCATTATGATTCGGCAATTTCATAAAGCTGCTACACGATTTTATTTAATGAGCGGGAACGCTGTAAAGTTGTGATGGCCGAGTGGGTAAGGCGTTAGTCTCGAAGTTTTAATCGGTTATTCCCTCACAGGTTCGAATCCTGTTCACAGCGCTCATTTTGAAGCATCAATACACATATTCACTTATTCTTCTTGTACGTACCTGACTGCGTTGAACCATTGTTTTCTGCATTACACTTACATAATCTATTAAATTCGTTCACAGGTTCGATTGCTGTATATTGCGTTCATTATGATTCGGCAATTTCATAAATCTCCTACACGATTTTATTTAATGAGCGGGAACGCTATACAGCTGTGATGGCCGAGTGGTTAAGGCGTTAGACTCGAAATCTAATGGGTTATTCCCTCACAGGTTCGAATCCTGTTCACAGCGCTCATTTTGAAGCATCAATACACATATTCACTTATTCTTCTTGTACGTACCTGACTGCGTTGAACCATTGTTTTCTGCATTACACTCAGATAATCTATTATATTCGTTCACAGGTTCGATTGCTGTATATTGCGTTCATTATGATTCGGCAATTTCATAAAGCTGCTACACGATTTAATTTAATGAGCGGGAACGCTGCAAAGTTGTGATGGCCGAGTGGGTAAGGCGTTAGTCTCGAAGTTTTAATCGGTTATTCCCTCACAGGTTCGAATCCTGTTCACAGCGCTCATTTTGAAGCATCAATACACATAATCACTTATTCTTCTTGTACGTACCTGACTGCGTTGAACCATTGTTTTCTGCATTACACTTACATAATCTATTAAATTCGTTCCCAGGTTCGATTGCTGTATATTGCGTTCATTATGATTCGGCAATTTCATAAATCTCCTACACGATTTTATGTAATGAGCGGGAGTGCTATACAGCTGTGATGGCCGAGTGGTTAAGGCGTTAGACTCGAAATCTATTGGGTTATTCCCTCACAGGATCGAATCCTGTTCACAGCGCTCATTTTGAACCATCAATACACATATTCACTTATTCTTCTTGTACGTACCTCACTGCGTTGAACCATTGTTTTCTGCATTACACTTACATAATCTATTAAATTCGTTCACAGGTTCGATTGCTGTATATTGCGTTGATTATGATTAGGCTATTTCATAAATCTCCTACACGATTTTATTTAATGAGCGGGAACAATATACAGCTGTGATGGCCGAGTGGTTAAGGCGTTAGACTCGAAATCTAATGGGTTGTTCCCTCACAGGTTCGAATCCTGTTCACAGCGCTCATTTTGAACCATCAATACACATATTCACTTATTCTTCTTGTACGTACCTGACTGCGTTGAACGATTGTTTTCTGCATTACACTTATATAATCTATTAAATTCGTTCACAGGTTCGATTGCTGTATATTGCGTTCATTATGATTCGGCAATTTCATAAATCTCATACGCCATTTTATTTAATGAGCGGTAACGTTATACAGCTGTGATGGCCGAGTGGTTAAGGCGTTAGCCTCGAAATCTAATGGGTTATTCCCTCACAGTTTCGAATCCTGTTCACAGCGCTCATTTTGAACATTCAATACACATATTCCCTTATTCTTCTTGTACGTACCTGACTGCGTTGAACCATTGTTTTCTGCATTACACTTACATAATCTATTATATTCGTTCACAGGTTCGATTGCTGTATATTGCGTTCATTATGATTCGGCAATTTCATAAATCTCCTACACGATTTTATTTAATGAGCGGGAATGCTAAACAGCTATGATGGCCGAGGGGTTAAGGCGTTAGACTCGAAATCTATTGGGTTATTCCCTCGCAGGTTCGAATCCTGTTCATAGCGCTCATTTTGAACCATCAATAAGCATATTCATTTATTCTTCTTGCACGTCCCTGACTGCGTTGAACCATAGTTTTCTGCATTACACTTACATAATCTATTATATTCGTTCACAGGTTCGATTGCTGTATATTGCGTTCATTATGATTCGGCAATTTCATAAATCTCCTACACGATTTTATTTAATGACAGGGAATGTTATACAGCTGTGATGGCCGAGTGGTTAAGGCGTTAGGCTCGAAATCTCATTGGTTATTCCCCCACAGGTTCGAATCCTGTTCACGGCGCTCATTTTGAAGCATCAATACACATATTCACTTATTCTTCTTGTACGTACCTGAATGCGTTGAACCATTGTTTTCTACATTACACTTACATAATCTATTATATTCGTTCACAGGTTCGATTGCTGTATATTGCGTTCATTATGATTCGGTAATTTCATAAATCTCCTACACGATTTTATTTAATGAGCGGGAACGGTAAACAGCTGTGATAGCCGAGTGGTTAAGGCGTTAGACTCGAAATCTATTGGGTTATTCGCTCGAAGGTTCGAATCCTGTTCACAGCGCTCATTTTGAAGCATCAATACACATATTCACTTATTCTTCTTGTACGTACCTGACTGCGTTGAACCATTGTTTTCTACATTACACTTACATAATCTATTATATTCGTTCACAGGTTCGATTGCTGTATATTGCGTTCATTATGATTCGGCAATTTCATAAATCTCCTACACGATTTTACTTAATGAGCGGGAACGCTATACAGCTGTGATGGCCGAGTGGTTAAGGCGTTAGACTCGAAATCTAATAGGTTATTCCATCACAGGTTCGAATCCTGTTCACAGCGCTCATTTTGAACCATCAATACCCATATTCACTTATTCTTCTTGTACGTACCTGACTGCGTTGAACCATTGTTTTCTGCATTACACTTACATAATCTATTATATTCGTTCACAGGTTTGATTGCTGTATATTGCGTTCATCATGAGTCGGCAATTTCATAAATCTCCTACACGATTTTATTTAATGAGCGAGAGCGCTATACAGCTGTGATGGCCGAGTGGTTAAGGCGTTAGACTCGAAATCTAATGGGTTATTCCCTCACAGGTTCGAATCTTGTTCCCAACGCTCAATTTGAACCATCAATACACATATTCACTTATTCTTATTGTGCGTACCTGACTGCGTTGAACCAATTGTTTTCTGCATTACACTTACATAATCTATTATATTCGTTCACAGGTTCGATTGCTGTATATTGCGTTCATTATGATTAGGCTATTTCATAAATGTCCTACACGATTTTATTTAATGAGCGGGAACAAAATACAGCTGTGATGGCCGAGTGGTTAAGGCGTTAGACTCGAAATCTAATGGGTTATTCCCTCACAGGTTCGAATCCTGTTCACAGCGCTCATTTTGAACATTCAATACACATATTCCCTTATTCTTCTTGTACGTACCTGACTGCGTTGAACCATTGTTTTCTGCATTACACTTACATAATCTATTATATTCGTTCACAGGTTCGATTGCTGTATATTGCGTTCATTATGATTCGGCAATTTCATAAATCTCCTACACGATTTTATTTAATGAGCGGGAATGCTAAACAGCTGTGATGGCCGAGGTGTTAAGGCGTTAGACTCGAAATCTATTGGGTTATTCCCTCGCAGGTTCGAATCCTGTTCACAGCGCTCATTTTGAACCATCAATACACATATTCATTTATTCTTCTTGCACGTCCCTGACTGCGTTGAACCATTGTTTTCTGCATTACACTTACATAATCTATTATATTCGTTCACAGCTTCGATTGCTGTATATTGCGTTCATTATGATTCGGCAATTTCATAAAGCTGCTACACGATTTTATTTAATGAGCGGGAACGCTGTAAAGTTGTGATGGCCGAGTGGGTAAGGCGTTAGTCTCGAAGTTTTAATCGGTTATTCCCTCACAGGTTCGAATCCTGTTCACAGCGCTCATTTTGAAGCATCAATACACATATTCACTTATTCTTCTTGTACGTACCTGACTGCGTTGAACCATTGTTTTCTGCATTACACTTATATAATCTATTAAGTTCGTTCACAGGTTCAATTGCTGTATATTGCGTTCATTATGATTCGGCAATTTCATAAATCTCCTACACGATTTTATTTAATGAGCGGGAATGCTATACAGCTGTGATGGCCGAGTGGTTAAGGCGTTAGACTCGAAATCTAATGGGTTATTCCCTCACAGGTTCGAATCCTGTTCACAGCGCTCATTTTGAAGCATCAATACACATATTCACTTATTCTTCTTTTACGTACCTGACTGCGTTGAACCATTGTTTTCTGCATTACACTTACATAATCTATTATATTCGTTCACAGGTTCGATTGCTGTATATTGCGTTCATTATGATTCGGCAATTTCATAAATCTCCTACACGATTTTATTTAATGAGCGGGAACGCTATACAGCTGTGATGGCCGAGTGGTTAAGGCGTTAGACTCGAAATCTAATAGGTTATTCCATCACAGGTTCGAATCCTGTTCACAGCGCTCATTTTGAACCATCAATACCCATATTCACTTATTCTTCTTGTACGTACCTGACTGCGTTGAACCATTGTTTTCTGCATTACACTTACATAATCTATTATATTCGTTCACAGGTTTGATTGCTGTATATTGCGTTCATCATGAGTCGGCAATTTCATAAAGCTCCTACACGATTTTATTTAATGAGCGAGAGCGCTATACAGCTGTGATGGCCGAGTGGTTAAGGCGTTAGACTCGAAATCTAATGGGTTATTCCCTCACAGGTTCGAATCTTGTTCACAACGCTCAATTTGAACCATCAGTACACATATTCACTTATTCTTATTGTGCGTACCTGACTGCGTTGAACCAATTGTTTTCTGCATTACACTTACATAATCTATTATATTCGTTCACAGGTTCGATTGCTGTATATTGCGTTCATTATGATTAGGCTATTTCATAAATGTCCTACACGATTTTATTTAATGAGCGGGAACAATATACAGCTGTGATGGCCGAGTGGTTAAGGCGTTAGACTCGAAATCTAATGGGTTATTCCCTCACAGGTTCGAATCCTGTTCACAGCGCTCATTTTGAACATTCAATACACATATTCCCTTATTCTTCTTGTACGTACCTGACTGCGTTGAACTATTGTTTTCTGCATTACACTTACATAATCTATTATATTCGTTCACAGCTTCGATTGCTGTATATTGCGTTCATTATGATTCGGCAATTTCATAAAGCTGCTACACGATTTTATTTAATGAGCGGGAACGCTGTAAAGTTGTGATGGCCGAGTGGGTAAGGCGTTAGTCTCGAAGTTTTAATCGGTTATTCCCTCACAGGTTCGAATCCTGTTCGCAGCGCTCATTTTGAAGCATCAATACACATATTCACTTATTCTTCTTGTACGTACCTGACTGCGTTGAACCATTGTTTTCTGCATTACACTTACATAATCTATTATATTCGTTCACAGGTTCGATTTCTGTATATTGCGTTCATTATGATTCGGCAATTTCATAAATCTCCTACACGATTTTATTTAATGAGCGGGAATGCTATACAGCTGTGATGGCCGAGTGGTTAAGGCGTTAGACTCGAAATCTAATGGGTTATTCCCTCACAGGTTCGAATCCTGTTCACAGCGCTCATTTTGAAGCATCAATACACATATTCACTTATTCTTCTTTTACGTACCTGACTGCGTTGAACCATTGTTTTCTGCATTACACTTACATAATCTATTAAATTTGTTCACAGGTTCGATTGCTGTATATTGCGTTCATTATGATTCGGCAATTTCATAAATCTCCTACACGATTTTATTTAATGAGCGGGAACGCTATACAGCTGTGATGGCCGAGTGGTTAAGGCGTTAGACTCGAAATCTATTGGGTTATTCCCTCACAGGATCGAATCCTGTTCACAGCGCTCATTTTGAACCATCAATACACATATTCACTTATTCTTCTTGTACGTACCTGACTGCGTTGAACCATTGTTTTCTGCATTACACTTACATAATCTATTATATTCGTTCACAGGTTCAATTGCTGTATATTGCGTTCATTATGATTCGGCAATTTCATAAATCTCCTACACGATTTTATTTAATGAGCGGGAATGTTATACAGCTGTGATGGCCGAGTGGTTAAGGCGTTAGACTCGAAATCTCATGGGTTATTCCCTCACAGGGTCGAATCCTGTTCACAGCGCTCATTTTGAAGCATCAATACACATATTCACTTATTCTTCTTGTACGTACCTGAATGCGTTGAACCATTGTTTTCTGCATTACACTTACATAATCTATTATATTCGTTCACAGGTTCGATTGCTGTATATTGCGTTCATTATGATTAGGCTATTTCATAAATCTCCTACACGATTTTATTTAATGAGCGGGAACAATATACAGCTGTGATGGCCGAGTGGTTAAGGCGTTAGACTCGAAATCTAATGGGTTGTTCCCTCGCAGGTTCGAATCCTGTTCACAGCGCTCATTTTGAACCATGAATACACATATTCACTTATTCTTCTTGTACGTACCTGACTGCGTTGAACCATTGTTTTCTGCATTACACTTACATAATCTATTATATTCGTTCACAGGTTCGATTGCTGTATATTGCGTTCATTATGATTAGGCTATTTCATAAATCTCCTACACGATTTTATTTAATGAGCGGGAACAATATACAGCTGTGATGGCCGAGTGGTTAAGGCGTTAGACTCGAAATCTAATGGGTTGTTCCCTCGTAGGTTCGAATCCTGTTCACAGCGCTCATTTTGAACCATGAATACACATATTCACTTATTCTTCTTGTACGTACCTGACTGCGTTGAACCATTGTTTTCTGCATTACACTTACATAATCTATTATATTCGTTCACAGGTTCGATTGCTGTATATTGCGTTCATTATGATTCGGCAATTTCATAATGCTCCTACACGATTTTATTTAATGAGCGGGAACGCTATCCAGCTGTGATGGCCGAGTGGTTAAGGCGTTAGACTCGAAGTCTAATGGGTTATTCCCTCACAGGTTCGAATCTTGTTCACAGCGCTCATTTTGAACCATCAATACACATATTCACTTATTCTTCTTGTACGTACCTGACTGCGTTGAACCATTGTTTTCTGCATTGCACTTACATAATCTATTATATTCGTTCACAGGTTCGATTGCTGTATATTGCGTTCATTATGATTGGCAATTTCATAAATCTCCTACACGATTTTATTTAAAGAACGGGAACGCTATACAGCTGTGATGGCCGAGTGGTCAAGGCGTTAGACTCGAAATCTAATGGGTTATTCCCTCACAGGTTCGAATCCTGTTCACTGCGCTCATTTTGAACCAGCAATACACATATTCACTTATTCTTCTTGTACGTACCTGACTGCGTTGAACCATTGTTTTCTGCATTACACTTACATAATCTATTAAATTCGTTCACAGGTTCGATTGCTGTATATTGCTTTCATTATGATTCGGCAATTTCATAAATCTCATACGCCATTTTATTTAATGAGCGGGAACATTATACAGCTGTGATGGCCGAGTGGTTAAGGCGTTAGACTCGAAATCTAATGGGTTATTCCCTCACAGGTTCGAATCCTGTTCACAGCGCTCATTTTGAACATTCAATACACATATTCCCTTATTCTTCTTGTACGTACCTGACTGCGTTGAACCATTGTTTTCTGCATTACACTTACATAATCTATTAAATTCGTTCACAGGTTCGATTGCTGTATATTGCGTTCATTATGATTCGGCAATTTCATAAAGCTGCTACACGATTTTATTTAATGAGCGGGAACGCTGTAAAGTTGTGATGGCCGAGTGGGTAAGGCGTTAGTCTCGAAGTTCTAATCGGTTATTCCCTCACAGGTTCGAATCCTGTTCAGATCGCTCATTTTGAAGCATCAATACACATATTCACTTATTCTTCTTGTACGTACCTGACTGCGTTGAACCATTGTTTTCTGCATTACACTTACATAATCTATTAAATTCGTTCACAGGTTCGATTGCTGTATATTGCGTTCATTATGATTCGGCAATTTCATAAATCTCCTACACGATTTTATTTAATGAGCGGGAGTGCTATACAGCTGTGATGGCAGAGTGGTTAAGGCGTTAGACTCGATATCTATTGGGTTATTCCCTCACAGGATCGAATCCTGTTTACAGCGCTCATTTTGAACCATCAATACACATATTCACTTATTCTTCTTGTACGTACCTGACTGCGTTAAACCATTGTTTTCTGCATTACACTTACATAATCTATTAAATTCGTTCACAGGTTCGATTGCTGTATAATGCGTTCATTATGATTCGGCAATTTCATAAATCTCCTCAACGATTTTATTTAAAGGGCTGGAACGCTATACAGGTGTGATGGCCGAGTGTTCAAGGCGTTAGACTCGAAATCTAATGGGTTATTCCATCACAGGTTCGAATCATGTTCACAGCGCTCATTTTGAAGCATCAATACACATATTCACTTATTCTTCTTGTACGTACCTGACTGCGTTGAACCATTGTTTTCTGCATTACACTTACATAATCTGTTATATTCGTTCACAGGTTCGATTGCTGTATATTGCGTTTATTATGATTCGTAAATTTCATAAATCTCCTACACGATTTTATTTAAATAGCGGGAACGCTATGCAGCTGTAATGCCCGAGTGGTTAAGGCGTCAGACTCGAAATCTAATGGGTTATTCCCTCACAGTTTCCAATCCTGTTCACAGTGCACATTTTGACCCATCAATACACATATTCACGTATTCTTCTTGTATATACCTGACTGAGTTGAACCATTGTTTTCTGCATTACACTTACATAATCTATTATATTCGTTCACAGGTTCGATTGCTGTATATTGTGTTCATTATGATTCGGCAATTTCATAAATCTCCTACACGATTTTATTTAAATGGCTGGAACGCTATACAGTTGTGATGGCCGAGTGTTTAAGGCGTTAGACTCGAGATCTAATGGGTTATTCCCTCACAGGTTCGAATCCTGTTCACAGCGCTCATTTTGAACCATCAATACACATATTCACTTATTCTTCTTGTACGTACCTCACTGCGTTAAACCATTGCTTTCTGCATTACACTTACATAATCTATTATATTCGTTCACAGGTTCGAATGCTGTATATTGCGTTCGTTATGATTCGGCAATTTCATAAATCTCCTACACGATTTTATTTAATGAGCGGGAACGCCATACAGCTATGATGGCCGAGTATTTTTCGGCGTTAGACTCGAAATCTAATGGGTTATTCCCTCACTTATTCGAATCCTGTTCACAGCTGTCATTTTGAAGCATCAATACACATATTCACTTATTCTTCTTGTACGTACCTGACTGCGTTGAACCATAGTTTTCTGCATTACACTTACATAATCTATTATATTCGTTCACAGGTTCGATTGCTGTATATTGCGTTCATTATGATTCGGCAATTTCATAAATCTCCTCAACGATTTTATTTAGAGGGCTGGAACGCTATACAGGTGTGATGGCCGAGTGTTCAAGGCGTTAGACTCGAAATCTAATGGGTTATTCCGTCAAAGGTTCGAATCATGTTCACAGCGCTCATTTTGAACCATCAATACACATATTCACTTATTCTTCTTGTACGTACCTGACAGCGTTGAACCATTGTTTTCTGCATTACACTTACATAATCTATTATATTCGTTCACAGGTTCGATTGCTGTATATTGCGTTCATTATGATTCGGCAATTTCATAAATCTCCTACACGATTTTACTTAATGAGCGGGAACGCTATACAGCTGTGATGGCCGAGTGGTTAAGGCGTTAGACTCGAAATCTAATGGGTTATTTCCTCACAGGTTCGAATCCTGTTCACAGCGCTCATTTTGAAGCATCGATACACATATTCACTTATTCTTCTTGTACGTACCTGACTGCGTTGAACCATTGTTTTCTACATTACACTTACATAATCTATTATATTCGTTCACAGGTTCGATTGCTGTATATTGCGTTCATTATGATTAGGCTATTTCATAAATCTCCTACACGATTTTATTTAATGAGCGGGAACAATATACAGCTGTGATGGCCGAGTGGTTAAGGCGTTAGACTCGAAATCTAATGGGTTGTTCCCTCGTAGGTTCGAATCCTGTTCACAGCGCTCATTTTGAACCATGAATACACATATTCACTTATTCTTCTTGTACGTACCTGACTGCGTTGAACCATTGTTTTCTGCATTACACTTACATAATCTATTATATTCGTTCACAGGTTCGATTGCTGTATATTGCGTTCATTATGATTCGGCAATTTCATAATGCTCCTACACGATTTTATTTAATGAGCGGGAACGCTATCCAGCTGTGATGGCCGAGTGGTTAAGGCGTTAGACTCGAAGTCTAATGGGTTATTCCCTCACAGGTTCGAATCTTGTTCACAGCGCTCATTTTGAACCATCAATACACATATTCACTTATTCTTCTTGTACGTACCTGACTGCGTTGAACCATTGTTTTCTGCATTGCACTTACATAATCTATTATATTCGTTCACAGGTTCGATTGCTGTATATTGCGTTCATTATGATTGGCAATTTCATAAATCTCCTACACGATTTTATTTAAAGAACGGGAACGCTATACAGCTGTGATGGCCGAGTGGTCAAGGCGTTAGACTCGAAATCTAATGGGTTATTCCCTCACAGGTTCGAATCCTGTTCACTGCGCTCATTTTGAACCAGCAATACACATATTCACTTATTCTTCTTGTACGTACCTGACTGCGTTGAACCATTGTTTTCTGCATTACACTTACATAATCTATTAAATTCGTTCACAGGTTCGATTGCTGTATATTGCTTTCATTATGATTCGGCAATTTCATAAATCTCATACGCCATTTTATTTAATGAGCGGGAACATTATACAGCTGTGATGGCCGAGTGGTTAAGGCGTTAGACTCGAAATCTAATGGGTTATTCCCTCACAGGTTCGAATCCTGTTCACAGCGCTCATTTTGAACATTCAATACACATATTCCCTTATTCTTCTTGTACGTACCTGACTGCGTTGAACCATTGTTTTCTGCATTACACTTACATAATCTATTAAATTCGTTCACAGGTTCGATTGCTGTATATTGCGTTCATTATGATTCGGCAATTTCATAAAGCTGCTACACGATTTTATTTAATGAGCGGGAACGCTGTAAAGTTGTGATGGCCGAGTGGGTAAGGCGTTAGTCTCGAAGTTCTAATCGGTTATTCCCTCACAGGTTCGAATCCTGTTCAGATCGCTCATTTTGAAGCATCAATACACATATTCACTTATTCTTCTTGTACGTACCTGACTGCGTTGAACCATTGTTTTCTGCATTACACTTACATAATCTATTAAATTCGTTCACAGGTTCGATTGCTGTATATTGCGTTCATTATGATTCGGCAATTTCATAAATCTCCTACACGATTTTATTTAATGAGCGGGAGTGCTATACAGCTGTGATGGCAGAGTGGTTAAGGCGTTAGACTCGATATCTATTGGGTTATTCCCTCACAGGATCGAATCCTGTTTACAGCGCTCATTTTGAACCATCAATACACATATTCACTTATTCTTCTTGTACGTACCTGACTGCGTTAAACCATTGTTTTCTGCATTACACTTACATAATCTATTAAATTCGTTCACAGGTTCGATTGCTGTATAATGCGTTCATTATGATTCGGCAATTTCATAAATCTCCTCAACGATTTTATTTAAAGGGCTGGAACGCTATACAGGTGTGATGGCCGAGTGTTCAAGGCGTTAGACTCGAAATCTAATGGGTTATTCCATCACAGGTTCGAATCATGTTCACAGCGCTCATTTTGAAGCATCAATACACATATTCACTTATTCTTCTTGTACGTACCTGACTGCGTTGAACCATTGTTTTCTGCATTACACTTACATAATCTGTTATATTCGTTCACAGGTTCGATTGCTGTATATTGCGTTTATTATGATTCGTAAATTTCATAAATCTCCTACACGATTTTATTTAAATAGCGGGAACGCTATGCAGCTGTAATGCCCGAGTGGTTAAGGCGTCAGACTCGAAATCTAATGGGTTATTCCCTCACAGTTTCCAATCCTGTTCACAGTGCACATTTTGACCCATCAATACACATATTCACGTATTCTTCTTGTATATACCTGACTGAGTTGAACCATTGTTTTCTGCATTACACTTACATAATCTATTATATTCGTTCACAGGTTCGATTGCTGTATATTGTGTTCATTATGATTCGGCAATTTCATAAATCTCCTACACGATTTTATTTAAATGGCTGGAACGCTATACAGTTGTGATGGCCGAGTGTTTAAGGCGTTAGACTCGAGATCTAATGGGTTATTCCCTCACAGGTTCGAATCCTGTTCACAGCGCTCATTTTGAACCATCAATACACATATTCACTTATTCTTCTTGTACGTACCTCACTGCGTTAAACCATTGCTTTCTGCATTACACTTACATAATCTATTATATTCGTTCACAGGTTCGAATGCTGTATATTGCGTTCGTTATGATTCGGCAATTTCATAAATCTCCTACACGATTTTATTTAATGAGCGGGAACGCCATACAGCTATGATGGCCGAGTATTTTTCGGCGTTAGACTCGAAATCTAATGGGTTATTCCCTCACTTATTCGAATCCTGTTCACAGCTGTCATTTTGAAGCATCAATACACATATTCACTTATTCTTCTTGTACGTACCTGACTGCGTTGAACCATAGTTTTCTGCATTACACTTACATAATCTATTATATTCGTTCACAGGTTCGATTGCTGTATATTGCGTTCATTATGATTCGGCAATTTCATAAATCTCCTCAACGATTTTATTTAGAGGGCTGGAACGCTATACAGGTGTGATGGCCGAGTGTTCAAGGCGTTAGACTCGAAATCTAATGGGTTATTCCGTCAAAGGTTCGAATCATGTTCACAGCGCTCATTTTGAACCATCAATACACATATTCACTTATTCTTCTTGTACGTACCTGACAGCGTTGAACCATTGTTTTCTGCATTACACTTACATAATCTATTATATTCGTTCACAGGTTCGATTGCTGTATATTGCGTTCATTATGATTCGGCAATTTCATAAATCTCCTACACGATTTTACTTAATGAGCGGGAACGCTATACAGCTGTGATGGCCGAGTGGTTAAGGCGTTAGACTCGAAATCTAATGGGTTATTTCCTCACAGGTTCGAATCCTGTTCACAGCGCTCATTTTGAAGCATCGATACACATATTCACTTATTCTTCTTGTACGTACCTGACTGCGTTGAACCATTGTTTTCTACATTACACTTACATAATCTATTATATTCGTTCACAGGTTCGATTGCTGTATATTGCGTTCATTATGATTCGGCTATTTCATAAATCTCCTACAGGATTTTATTTAATGAGCGGGAACTCTATACAGCTGTGATGGCCGAGTGGTTAAGGCGTTAGACTCGAAATCTATTGGGTTATTCCCTCACAGGTTCGAATCCTGTTCACAGCGCTCATTTTGAAGCATCGATACACATATTCACTTATTCTTCTTGTACGTACCTGACTGCGTTGAACCATAGTTTTCTGCATTACACTTACATAATCTATTATATTCGTTCACAGGTTCGATTGCTGTATATTGCATTCATTATGATTCGGCAATTTCATAAATCTCCTCAACGATTTTATTTAAAGGGCTGGAACGCTATACAGGCGTGATGGCCGAGTGTTGAAGGCGTTAGACTCGAAATCTAATGGGTTATTCCGTCACAGGTTCGAATCATGTTCACAGCGCTCATTTTGAAGCATCAATACACATATTCACTTATTCTTCTTGTACGTACCTGAATGCGTTGAACCATTGTTTTCTGCATTACACTTACATAATCTATTATATTCGTTCACAGGTTCGATTGCTGTATATTGCGTTCATTATGATTCGGCAATTTCATAAATCTCCTACACGATTTTACTTAATGAGCGGGAACGCTATACAGCTGTGATGGCCGAGTGGTTAAGGCGTTAGACTCGAAATCTAATGGGTTATTCCCTCACAGGTTCGAATCCTGTTCACAGCGCTCATTTTGAAGCATCGATACACATATTCACTTATTCTTCTTGTACGTACCTGACTGCGTTGAACCATTGTTTTCTACATTACACTTACATAATCTATTATATTCGTTCACAGGTTCGATTGCTGTATATTGCGTTCATTATGATTCGGCTATTTCATAAATCTCCTACAGGATTTTACTTAATGAGCGGGAACGCTATACAGCTGTGATGGCCGAGTGGTTAAGGCGTTAGACTCGAAATCTAATGGGTTATTCCCTCACAGGTTCGAATCCTGTTCACAGCGCTCATTTTGAAGCATCGATACACATATTCACTTATTCTTCTTGTACGTACCTGACTGCGTTGAACCATTGTTTTCTACATTACACTTACATAATCTATTATATTCGTTCACAGGTTCGATTGCTGTATATTGCGTTCATTATGATTCGGCAATTTCATAAATCTCCTACACGATTTTACTTAATGAGCGGGAACGCTATACAGCTGTGATGGCCGAGTGGTTAAGGCGTTAGACTCGAAATCTAATGGGTTATTCCCTCACAGGTTCGAATCCTGTTCACAGCGCTCATTTTGAAGCATCGATACACATATTCACTTATTCTTCTTGTACGTACCTGACTGCGTTGAACCATTGTTTTCTACATTACACTTACATAATCTATTATATTCGTTCACAGGTTCGATTGCTGTATATTGCGTTCATTATGACTCGGCAATTTCATAAATCTCCTACACGATTTTATTTAATGAGCGGGAACGCTATACAGCTGTGATGGCCGAGTGGTTAAGGCGTTAGCCTCGAAATCTAATGGGTTATTCCCTCACAGGTTCGAATCCTGTTCCCAGCGCTCATTTTGAACTATCAATACACATATTCACTTATTCTTCTTGTACGTACCTGACTGCGTTGAACCATCGTTTTCTGCATTACACTTACATAATCTATTATATTCGTTCACAGGTTCGATTGCTGTGTATTGCGTTCATTATGATTCGGCAATTTCATAAATCTCATACGCCATTTTAATTAATGAGCGGGAACGCTATACAGCTGTGATGGCCGAGTGGTTAAGGCGTTAGACTCGAAATCTAATGGGTTATTCCCTCACAGGTTCCAATCCTGTTCACAGCGCTCATTTTGAACCATCAATACACATATTCACTTATTCTTCTTGTACGTACCTGACTGCGTTGAACCATTGTTTTCTGCGTTACACTAATATAATCTCTTATATTCGTTCTCATGTTCCATTGCTGTATATTGCTTTCATTATGAATCGGTAATTTCATAAATCTCCTACACGATTTTATTTAATGAGCGGGAACGCTATACGGCTGTGATGGCCGAGTGGTTAAGGCGTTAGACTCGAAATCTAATAGGTTATTTATTCCCTCACAGGTTCGAATCCCGTTCACAGCGCTGATTTTGAACCGTCAATACATATATTCACTTATTCTTCTTGTACGTACCTGACGGCGTTGAACCATTGTTTTCTGCATTACACTTACATAATCTGTTAAATTCGTTCACAGGTTCGATTGCTGTATATTGCGTTCATTATGATTCGGCAATTTCATAAATCTCCTACACGATTTTATTTAACGAGTGGGAACGCCATACTGCTGTGATGGCCGAGCGGTTATGGCGTTAAATTCGAAATCTAATGGGTTATTCCCTCACATGTTCGAATCCTGTTCACAGCTCTTATTTTGAACCATCAATACACATATTCCGTTATTCTTCTTGTACGTACCTGACTGCGTTGAACCATTGTTTACTGCATTACACTCAGATAATCTATTATATTCGTTCACAGGTTCGATTGCTGTATATTGCGTTCATTATGATTCGGCAATTTCATAAATCTCATACACGATTTTATTTAACGAGTGAGAACGCTATACAGCTGTGATGGCTGAGTGGTTAAGGCGTTCGACTCGAAATTTAATGGGTTGTTCCCTCACAGGTTCGAAACCTGTTCCCAGCGCTCATTTTGAACCATCAATACACATATTCCGTTATTCTTCTTGTACGTACCTGACTGCTTTGAACCATTGTTTACTGCATTACACTTAGATAATCTATTATATTCGTTCACAGGTTCGATTGCTGTATATTGCGTTCATTATGATTCGGCAATTTCATAAGTCTCATACACGATTTTATTTAAAGTGCGGGAACGCTATACAGCTGTGATGGCCGAGTGATTAAGGCGTTAGACTCGAAATCTAATGGGTTATTCCCTCACGGGTTCGAATCTTGTTCACAGCCCTCACTTTTAACCAGCAATACACATATTCGTTATTCTTCTTGTACGTACCTGACTGCGTTGAACCATTGTTTACTGCATTACTCTTAGATAATCTCTTATATTCGTTCACATGTTCCATTGCTGTATATTGCGTTCATTATGATTCGGCAATTTCATAAATCTCCTACACGATTTTATTTAAAGCGCGGGAACGCTATACAGCTGTGATGGCTGAGTGGTTAAGGCGTTCGACTCGAAATTTAATGGGTTGTTCCCTCACAGGTTCGAAACCTGTTCCCAGCGCTCATTTTGAACCATCAATACACATATTCCGTTATTCTTCTTGTACGTACCTGACTGCTTTGAACCATTGTTTACTGCATTACACTTAGATAATCTATTATATTCGTTCACAGGTTCAATTGCTGTATATTGCGTTCATTATGATTCGGCAATTTCATAAATCTCCTACACGATTTTATTTAATGAGCGGGAACGCCATACAGCTGCGATGGCCGAGTGGTTAAGGCGTTAGACTCGAAATCTAATGGGTTATACCCTTACAGGATCGAATCCTGTTCACAGCGCTCATCTTGAACCATCAATACACATATTCACTTATTCTTCTTGTACGTACCTGACTGCGTTGAACCATTGTTTTCTGCATTACACTTACATAATCTATTATATTCGTTCACAGGTTCGATTGCTGTATATTGCGTTCATTATGATTCGGCAATTTCATAAATCTCCTACACGATTTTATTTAATGAGCGGGAACGCCATGCAGCTGTGATGGCCGAGCGGTTAAGGCGTTAAATTCGAAATCTAATGGGTTATTCCCTCACATGTTCGAATCCTGTTCACAGCTCTTATTTTGAACCATCAATACACATATTCCGTTATTCTTCTTGTACGTACCTGACTGCGTTGAACCATTGTTTACTGCATTACACTCAGATAATCTATTATATTCGTTCACAGGTTCGATTGCTGTATATTGCGTTCATTATGATTCGGCAATTTCATAAATCTCATACACGATTTTATTTAAAGTGCGGCAACGCTATACAGCTGTGATGGCCGAGTGGTTAAGGCGTTAGACTCGAAATCTAATGGGTTATTCCCTCACAGGTTCGAATCCTGTTCACAGCGCTCATTTTTAACCATCAATACACATATTCCGTTATTCTTCTTGTACGTACCTGACTGCGTAGAACCATTGTTTACTGCATTACACTAATATAATCCATTATATTCGTTCACAGGTTCGAATGCTGTATAGTGCGTTCATTAAGTTTCGGCAATACATAAATTTCCTACACGTTTTTATTTAAAGAGCAGGACCGCTATACAACTGTGATGGCCGAGTGGTTAAGGCGTTGGACTCTAAATGTAATGGGATATTCCCTCACAGGTGCGAATCCTGTTCACAACTTTCATTTTGAATCCTCAATACAAATATTCCGTAATCCTTGTTGTAAGTACCTGACTGCGATGAATTATTGCTTACTGCATTACAGTCATATAATCTATTATATTCGTTCATGAGTTCGAATGCTGTTTAGTGCGTTCATTTTTATTCGACAATATATTAATGACCGACACGTGATGTGATGGCCGAGCGGTTAAGCCGTTAGACTCGAAATCTAGTTTTGCACTTCACGGAAAACATTTGCCAACTGATTTACAGTAATGCCTGAAATCACATTTATTATTTTAGCTATACTTATAACTAGGTACATTAATCTTTCTAAGTTTTTTTACAGATTATTTCTATCTTAAATACAAATAAAGTTATCATTATTTTTATAGTGCACACGCACTTTATGGCCGCACTATATATATATGTTCAACTCCCGGAACTAATTGACTATAAACTAACATCTGTAAAAATAGAAAATGATTTAATAAATGAAATTTAATCTGGGAACCAGACACTCATAGTTTAGGAGAAATGACTACCTAAATAAAGCAGGTAAGTACTAAATATAAACTGTAAAATACTTGTAACATCTATGTAAAACAATGTTTCATTGTAAAGGAACAACTTCATACATTTTGGCATCTTTTTATTTACATAGATGTTGAGCATGAGGGCTAGTAACATTGCTGATTCTTCGTTGGATTTTATCAAAGAGCTTAAGGCAAATAGCAGGAGCACGTGACCATATGTGTTAGCAATATTCTAAACATGGACGCATGGTAGACATATAGATATGTAAGACATATTCGGGAGAGAAAAAATGTATCGCACAACACGATGAAGCAAGCTGAATGAATTTAATATAGTCTTCATGTTATCTGAGAATGTTCGCCCAAGAAGACTTGTGGGAACCTTGATTTGTCCTCCGTTCAACAACGCCCCACATGTAATAGTCAAGTGGATTTAAATCTGGTGGGTTAGGTGGCAACATATTTGGTGCGATGTAATCGTACAGATTGGCCATCATTCTAGATTCTTTTTTTGTTTTACGACATATCAACCTCAATGGGTTATTTAATGCCGATAAGATTTTTATTGCTGCTAATATTTTTCCTCTTCCCGTTCATTAGTAATGTTTCTGTTCGTAATTTTTCTACAGCCACTAACCCCTTGTCTCTTAGTGGCTTTATTGCTTTACTTGTGGTGATACAGATTAAAAAGAATCTATCTATATCTCTGAGATGAGGTACATTACTTATTGATTAGTATGCTTTCGATTGGTTTGTTTTATTTTACGGCATATCAACCTCAATGGGTTATTTAATGCCGACAAGATTTTCATTGCTGGTAATATTTTTGTTTTAAATAAATAGAGAGAAAGAGAGAGAGATAGCGTAGAGAAAGGTAGGAACTAATAGAGGGTGAGATATGTAGAGATAGATAGGTAAATAGATAGATAGAGAGAGAGGGGGAGAGATTATTTGCTTTGTTTTGGTTTTGTTTATTTTACGGAATATCAATATCATTTGTTTATTTTGCGGACAAGATTTGTATTGCTGGTAAGATTTTTTCTCTTCCCGTCTATTATTATTTTCCTAATTTTTCCACAGTCAGTAACCCGTTGTCTCTTAGTGGCTTCACTGCCTTGCATGTGGTGATACTGATTAAAAAGAATCTATCTATATCTCTGAGATGAGGTACATTACTTATGGATTAGTATGGTTTGGATTGGTTTGGTTTGTTTTACGGCATATCAACCTCAATGGGTTATTTAATGCCGATAAGATTTTTATTGTTGTTAATTGTTTTTCCAACAATTATTTCTGGTAATATTTTCCCCAAAATATATTTGAACGAAATCTGGAAATCTCTAGCAATGACTATCGTGGACGTTCTCGTATTCGCGTTGATAATGTTCTGCACTCACTATACGACTTATGATTTCATTGTATTGCCCGCACGCTGTAAATGCTTTCTGCACTTCGCCAAAGGTGACACATCCCCGATGGAGGCTTCCAATCCTCTTCTGAACTTTGTGCATAAAAGTGGTATCGATTTCCCAAAAAAAACAAAAATCTTATGCCTTGGTTCAGGGTTGTTCAACCTTTTCCCTAATAAACCAAGTTAGAAATTTAGTTATTTATACATTCTTATTTATAGATATAAATATTTAAGTAAATGCTCTGTTTATAATAAACGGTATTAACAACATTTACCGACCTGAATATCCGAGTAATTGTCACAGAAAATAGGCGTCCTCCGATAGGAATCGAACCTATATCCTATACGGAACCGTCATATAGTCTGATGTGCTTTTACCGATTTCGCCACAGAGGAGCGTTCGGTTAGCAAGGTCGATTTTACTGTTTTTAAACTACAATTTTCCCTGAATCTCTCACGTACATTCATATCTGCTCGATGTTTATCCAAATGCAAACAAATGACGTCGCACATTATGAAATGGACAAAGTTCGACAATTATTTTAAGACATTTTTCTGTTTATACATTCTTTTTTTTTTTTATAGATGCCTTAGATGGTAGTTCACCATTGATGTCATGAAAATAAAAAAATACATTCATTATCACATGACTGGTTATGTAGGAATAAATTATCGCTGCCGACACTTGAGTTTGAACACAGATCGCCACTGAATAAACACAGGCGAATCCATTATTGAATTAAGTGGATCACGTGACCATAGAGGAAACGGATATATAGGTAGTCGCGTGACGTCTAAATGATTGTTATTTCAAAACTATCCTCTATTACGATTCGGACCTGTATTTCTACTCTAGAAAATCACTATACTATTTCTCTATTCGGATCGTTATACGGTTTTACTTTTCGAGCGAGTATTATCGAGCAAGCACTAT
>OZ038510.1:30162661-30165161 GCA_964036315.1 Acanthosepion esculentum | reverse complement strand
ATGAAAGGTGAAAGAATGTGGAGAAGGGAAGTGGATAGATCAAGGCAACTGGAGATGTCGATTGACGTTACACTTAAATAGTTGGAGATTGTATTTGTCATGGAAACAGGAATAGGGAAGGGAGTTCCACAGGCGAGATGTGCGAGACATGAACTCAGTGGTTTCGATTTTGTGCTTCTTGCATATTTTACAGTGTCTTGTTATATCTGTGGGTATATTAATTTTTTGCCAGTTCCAGATATTCTGAGATAATATGGTCGAGAGTTTCATCATATTTTCCGCAGATCCTGCATTTCGGGTTAGTTCAATCCTTGATTATGTGACTGTGATAGGATCTGGTTGCGACGGTTTATTTCTGAGCTGCCATAATTAGGCATTCTGTCTCAGCTTTCAACCCGATACTCCCCAGACACTGATGTGTTTTCTGTTGGTCCACATCTGCTTCTTTCGTTCTTTTTAGCTATTTGCCATGCAACGCCTTGTCCTCTCATTTGGCCAAGTTGTTTTGCTTTCTGTTTTACTCATTTGGCTTAGATGGCACTCGTTCCTTTTTTTTTTGTAGGTAGGATTTCAGCCATATTAAGCTGTTTCTTGAAAAGTGCAGCCTATTTACTGGACTGGATTAGGTGTTTTACTGTTTGTAGGAGAGGGTCGTTGGTTTTTGTGAGGTAAGCTTCCAATCCGATTGTTGTAGTTTTTAGAGTTAGTTCAAATAACAATAACACTACTACTACTACTACTACTACTACTACTACTACTACTACTAATAATAATAATAATAATAATAATAATAACAAGGACCTTGAAATAGAAATCTCAAAAATGTGGCACATGGGAACATCAGCAATCCCTATTGTAGTTGGAGCCCTAGGATTGGTTGGAAAATATTCCAGTAGACTAATTGAGGGGATTCCTGGAAGTCTATGCCTCAAAGAGATATAAAAGTTGTTCTGACAAGTACAGCCCACACTTTACGAAGGACTTTATTTCTGTATTTTTTTTTTGTCAGTGGAAAGTGTCATGATACCATTTCTAACCTTAAGTCCTTGGGCGGGACACAGAAAGAAACGTGTAAACGACAGATATCGAAGGAAATAATAATAATAATAATAATAATAATAATAATAATAATAATAATTATTATTATTATTATTATTATTATTATTATTACCTTTGATTTCTGGTGTGTACACATTTCTTTCCGGGTCCCGCCCAGGGACCTAACGTTAGAGATGGCATTTTCCACTGAAAAAATTTTTTTACATAGACAAAGCCCTTCGTGAGAACAATTTTTTGTATTTCTTTAAGGCATGGGCTTCCAAGAATCCCTTCAATTAATCTACTGGAATCTTTTCCAACCAACCCGAGGGCACCAACTACAATGGGGATTGTTGATGTTCCCATGTGCCACATTATTATTATTATTATTATTATTATTATTATTATTATTATTTTGTTTCCTTTGATTTTTGGTGTTTACTCATTTCTTTCCGGGTCCCAACCAGAGACCTAAGCTCAGAAATGGCATCATGACATTTTCCAATGAGCAATTCAGAAAAAAACTCACACATATTTTAAATCGATAAATCCCTTCTTAAGGTGCGGGTTGTACTCGTGAGAACAATCTTTTGTATTTCTTTAAGACATGGGACAATAGCAGCCAAACGAAATAAAAGTCGGGTTGTCTCTATCGAACTCTTAATAGCATAAAACATAAACAGGTCAACAATCTACATCAGAAATTAAAATAACGGTTTTATAAAAAAAAACAAAAAAAAACAAAAACAATCACAATTATTTTCTTTCATCCCGACCGGGGCGGAGACTGCCTAGCAGAAAGATATTAACGAATTATATTGAAGTGCGCGCGCACGCGCACGCGCACACGCACACGCACACATACACATCATCATCATTATCATGCTCTTCTTCTTGTTCTTGTTCTTGTTCATCTTCTTCTTCTTCTTCTTCTTCTTCTTCATCTTGTTCTTGTTCTTGTTCTTCTTGTTCTTTTTGTTCTTTTGCTTCTTTTTTCTTCTTCTTCATCTTGTTGTTGTTGTTCATGTTCTTCTTGGCCTTGTTGTTGTTGTTCTTCTTCTTCATTTTCTTCTTGTTCTTGTTCTTCTTCATCTCATTCGTCTTCTTCTCCTTGATCTTCTTGTTCTTGATCTTCTTTTTCTTCTTATTCTTGATCTTCTTCTTCTTCTTCTTCTTCTTCTTCTTCTTCTTCTTGTTCTTCTTCTTCTTGATCTTCTTGTTCTTTTTCTTCTCCTTCTTCATCATCTTGTTGTTGTTGTTGTTCTTCTTCTTCATCTCCTTCTTCATGTTCTTATTCTTGATCTTCTTGTTCTTGTTCTTGTTATTCTTCTTGTTCTTTTCCTTCTTGTTCTTTTCCTTCGTCTTGTTCTTGTTCTTGTTGATCTTCTTGTTGATCTTCTTCTTCTTTTTCTTCCTCTTGTTGTTGTTCTTCTTCTTCTTGGTCTTCTTCTTCATCTTCTTG
>OZ038510.1:30121602-30162461 GCA_964036315.1 Acanthosepion esculentum | reverse complement strand
TTCTTCTTCTTCTTCTTCTTCTTCTTCTTCTTCTTCTTCTTGGTCTTCTTCTTCATCTTCTTGTTGTTCTTTTTTTCTTTTTCTTGTTCTTGTTCTTCTTCTTCATCTTCTTCTTGTTTTTGTTCTTCTTGTTCTTGTTGTTGTTGTTCTTCTTATTATTCTTTTTCTTCATCTTCTTGTTGTTCTTCTTCCTCATCTTCTTAATCTCGTTGTTGTTGTTGTTGTTGTTGCTGTTGAGAACGCAGAACAAAGATCCCCGCGTGAAGATATAACTCGCTGTGGGACTTCTCCACATCACACTCCTTGTCCTGGATGAAAATGAGAGTATGGTACCCCAATGAAGTCTAAAATTAACAAGTCACAACTCCGCAGAATATGGGCTACCAAGCCAAGATAGTTCGAATTGAATAACGAGTATGCTAAACTCCGCGCTCCGGTGTGCATCCATCCATATTTATTTAGTATCCACGGCTTATCTGGCTCAAAGATCTAACTCACAACACTAACGAATTGGTTTGTGAGGTGACCGTTATAAGTGATTCTATGTAAAGCATATGGAACCAGGCAAGTAGCAAAATCACGAATCTCCACAGGTATCGGTCTGAACCGATCTGTTTTACGATATCGATTTCCTGAACCGTTGCTGGTAAAGTCAAATCCGCGGCCCATATTCTTTTTCTGTTTGCAACTTTTATTCATTTCTCTCGATTATTTTCCATTCTCTTTAGTAATATTTCCACACTATTTCCTTCCTTTTCAAAAATTATATTTTCTTTCATTCTTTCTTTCTTGCCTGTTTGATTACTTTTTCCTTTCTTTCTCTTTCTAATTTTTATTCGTTTCTCCGTTTCGACTATTTTTCCATTTCCTTTGGTTATATTTTAAAAATAATTTTCCTTTTTTTTTCTTTTCTTTCTTTTCTTTTCTTTTTTTCTTGCTCGCGTTCTTGCTTACTTTTTGTTTTTTCTTTCCTCCTTCTTTCTTTCTTTCTTTCTAGAATTTTTATTCATTTCTCTCTTTCGATTATTTTTCATTTCCTTCTTTTTTTTTAATTATTTTCTTTCTTTGTTGTTTTCTTTCAATAATTTTATTCTTTTTTTTCACTTTCGATTATTTCCCACTTACTTCAGTTATATTTCCACAATAATTTTCCTTTCTTTTTTCATTTGTTTCTCTTTCTTGGTTACTTTTTGTTTTCTTTCTTTCTTACTTTCTTTCTTACTTTCTTTCTTACTTTTCATTCATAATTTTTATTCCTTACACCTTTCGATTCAGTTACATTTCCACAAGGATTTCTTTCTTTCATTCTTTATTTTGTTCTTTTTTCTTTTATTCTTTATTTATTTATTTATTTCTGTTGTTCTTTCTGTTGTTCTTTCTTTCTTTGTTTCTGTTGTTCTTTCTTTCTTTCTTTTATTCTTTCTTTCTTTCTTTCTTTTGTTCTTTCTTTCTTTCTTTCTTTCTTTTGTTCTTTCTTTGTTTCTGTTAATCATTTTTTCTTGCTTGCTTTCTTTTGTTCTTTCTTTCTTTGTTTCTGTTGTTCTTTCTTTCTTTTTTGTTTTTTTTGTTTTTGTTGTTCTTTCTTTTGTTCTTTCTTTCTTTCTGTTGTTCTTTCTTTCTTTCTGTTGTTCTTTCTTTCTTTTTTTCTTTCTTTCTTTCTGTTGTTCTTTCTTTCTTTTGTTCTTTCATTATTTCTGTTGTTCTTTCTTTCTTTCTTTCTTTTGTTCTTTCTTTCTGTTGTTCTTTCTTTTGATCTTTCTTTCTGTTGTTCTTTCTTTCTTTTGTTCTTTCTTTCTTTCTTTTGTTCTTTCTTTCTTTCTTTTGTTCTTTCTTTCTTTCTTTCTTTTGTTCTTTCTTTCTTTCTTTTGTTCTTTCTTTGTTTCTGTTGTTCTTTCTTTCTTTTGTTCTTTCTTTCTTTCTTTGTGTTGTTCTTTCTTTCTTTCTTTCTTTCTTTCTACCTTACATCCTTGCGTACACTACCTTCTCTTTTTTCCTTCTCTCTCTCTATTGGTTTGTCTTCAGGGTTTCTTTATTTCCCACACGCTCAGAATTCTCCACACACATATATATTTTTACATTAGAGTTTCAATGAAAACGGACGCTGCTTCAGAAAATTAGGTCCCTCGTAAAAAACGATTCTCGTTCGCCAAGTGGTCCCTCTAATCGGAATACTTGACCCCTGACCCTTCTGTCCCTTAGCCGAGGCTACACTAATCGGATAGTATTGATTCAAATACTTAAACAAATACTCGAAAAGAAATACAAAGGGAAATTTGATATTTTTTGTTTGTCTACCGTTTTCCCCACAGAATTTCATGAAAACTGATGATTTTCCCTTTTTTTGTATCACGACTTAAGGAATTTAAGCTTAGTACTGGATTGGCAGTTAGGTCTCATTATTTTAATGTTGAAATAGCTAGATGTGACCGTAAGTTCTATTCTAATAGTTTCTTCCATTGCACTTGTCACTAGTGGAACTATCATAATAATATATTAGAACACAAAAGTTTTATTCTAAAAAAACTAGTATTGACGAGATTTAAGCAGCTGATAAAATATTTTACAAGTTTTCCATAATTTAATTCAGTTTATCCGTTGATATAAGCGACTCAGACTCTGTTTTAACCCTTTGCGCCTTGTGTTCTTGAACAATTTTAACCCTTCTGCCTGAGCTCCTGAGTTAAAATTCGCAAATAATTGGTATGTAATATTTCACGGTAAATATAAGAATAGTTACAAGTGTTTACTCACCATTCAACCGGTGGCTGGGCATTAAGTCATTTTTCTCAACTACTGTTCACCAAGTGGCTTCTTTGCTTTGTTTTATGCTTCTTTCTTTTTTATGCTTTTTTCTTTCCTTTTTGTTTTATGCTTCTTTCCTTTATTGTTTTATGCTTTTTCCTTTTCTGTTTTATGATTCTTTCCTTTTTTCATGCTTGTTTTTTTTGTTTCATGCGTCTTTCCTTTTTTTGTTTTATGTTTCTGTCCTTTTTTGTTCAATGTTTTCTTTTTTTGCTTTGTTTTTATGCTTCTTTCTTTTTTGTTTTACGTTTCTCTCTTTTTTGTTTTATGCTTCTTTCCCTTCTGTTTTATGCTTCTTTCCTTTTTTGTTTTACGCTTCTTTCCTTTTTTGTTTTATGCTTTCTTTTTTGCTTTGTTTTTATGCTTCTTTCCTTTTTTGTTTTATGCTTCCTTCATTTTTGTTTTATTCTTCTTTCTTTTTGTTTTATGCTTCTTTCCTATTTTGTTTTATGCTTCTTTCCTTTTGTGTTTTATGTTTCATACCCTTTTGGTTTTATGCTTCTTTCCCTTTTTGTTTTATGCTTCTTTCCTTTTTTGTTTTATGCTTTCTTTTTTGCTTTGTTTTTATGCTTCTTTCCTTTTTTGTTTTATGCTTCCTTCATTTTTGTTTTATTCTTCTTTCTTTTTTGTTTTATGCTTCTTTCCTATTTTGTTTTATGCTTCTTTCCTTTTGTGTTTTATGTTTCATACCCTTTTGGTTTTATGCTTCTTTCCCTTTTTGTTTTATGCTTCTTTCCTTTTTTGTTTTATGCTTCGTTCCAATATTGCTTCATGCTTCTTTCCTTTTTTGTGCTTCTTTCCTTTTTGGCTTTGTTTTATGCTTTCCCATTTTTACTCCTTGCGCACTTTCTCCTCTTTCCAAAACTCACAAGCCATGGTCAATGATGGAATCTCTGTGGTGTAGTGAGAGACCGCACTCTATACACTTTCCTACCAAGCACTGCTATAAACAACGAAAGCAAGCGAGAATGTTATAATGTAGATCGCAAGGTCAAGCTATGCCAAGTGGTTTCACTCTGCGTACTTTAGCTCCGTTACCATAGCAACAGTCCTGATACTTTTTTTATCAGACGTCATACAATCACTAAAAAGGGACTCTCTAGCCATGGCTCGAAACACATTCCAGGAAAGAGAACTCTGAACACACAAAATCTTGGAGTTGGAAACCAATCTTAAAAAAAACAAAAAAACAATCATAGCAGTGCATAATTTTTCAGATATTACGGAACCGAAAGCTGTGGAGAGCCATGATCGTCTTCACCCTGAAGGGACATACCATTTATATGATATATAAAAAAGTAACAGCTGTCTGAATTTCTGGGGCTGGGGGGAGTTATCATTATTTACATTATTTTCAAGTCTTCCTCTTTGTTGTTGTTATCACAACGTTTCGGCCGTTGTGTCCTCTGATCTTCATCAGGAGCTTGTCGATCCGGGTAACCTTCAGGGAATTTCGAAGTAAACATTTTATTTAATCTACGGGGGTAGATTCGTTCTCATTTCACTGTCGGTGTCTAGGGATATCTCCTTATTTAGCACGACTCACGGATTATTTATCGAATTGAGCCACATAGTAATTGAGAGTTCAATCCCTAGGCCGGGCAGTGTGAGCTTAGACCAGGATGAGCAGTACTAAATAAAGAACTAGACACGATATTCATAGACGTGGATAATGGAATGATTAAATGGTTCGGTTCGAAATTCTTTATGAAGGCTGCAGTGCACAACGGCCGAAACGTCCTGATAACAACAACTAAGATGAGGACAATAGTTACCATATAGACAATGTAAATTATAAAGAAGTAGAAATTGACGTTGAAGATGTTTGTTTTTGAAACAATATGAGTGTATATTACTGTCTTAAAATCCAAAGAAGAACCAGCAATATTATCGGTCCTGATCTGGCAACTCGGCTTCAATCACTTTCCCAGCATCTAAGGTTGCCTTTCTGTATTTTTTTCTATAAATATATGTTAATTCTTCTGATGGGCTCTTCGCTATGGTACCTAGATTTTTAAAAAATTAAGCGGAGTAATAGACTGGCGTCAAGATCTCATCAATTTGCAGTTGTGCTGGCTAGATGCAACCGTAAGTTCTATGCTAACAGTTACTTTCCCCGCACTTCTCGCTTGTGGAACTCCATCCCGGCCCCGTGCTTCCCAGCCAACTTTAATCTGCAAAAGATTAAATGCAATATCAATTGCTATCTACTGTCCTCCTGATTAATATTTTCTCTTTCCGCTCATTATTAATGTTCTTGTTATAAATTCTTCCAATCTCTGTTACCCCTTGTGTCTTAATAGCTTTACTGCATTGCATGAGGTGATGCCGATTAATATATATATATATATATATATATATATATATATATATAAAATATTTAAAAAAAATGATTCCTTCGCTACATAAGAGTTCTCATGTTTCAAAAGCGCGAGCCGAGACCCTCAATATAATTTTTGAAATTAAGTTGAATTAAGGTGTCTGGTCTCGCTTCCTCGTCAAGCGAGAATTTGGTTTGGTTTCTCGCTACACAGTGATAACCATGTTTCAGAAATGGAAGCTAAAGCCCTTGAATTTAATTTTGTTATTAAACCAAAGACATTAGTTCCATTTCCTCATCAAGCGAATTTTGGAGTAACTTACTTTTTTAAATTTACGGTTGTTAACGGCACTGCAAAGATTCATAATATAGCGGTAAAACCATATTTTAAATCTATTAATTTATAATATATATATATATATATATATATATATATATATATATATATATATAACAGGTGAGTTCAAGATCTCATCATTTTACAGTTGAAAATGCCAGATTTAGCCGTACGTTCTTTTCTCGCACTTCCCACTTGTAGAACTCACTTCCGACTTCATGCTTTCCAGCTAACTTTGATCTGAAAAAATTGAAATGCAATGTCAGTCACTATCTACTGTCCTCCTGATTACTATTTTCTTTTTCCGCTCATTATTAATATTTATGTTCCCAATTCTCCCACACCCCTTGTACCTTAGTGGCTATATTGCCTTTCTTGGGGTGATACCGATTAAAAGAAGAAGTATGTGCTTATTAAATCTTATACAGTCAGGAATAATAAGTATTCAACACCCCCGTCTCTGTACCAGAAAAATGTTTATTTTCATTATTTACTTCCATACATAGTCGGTATTTACTTAGAACTTGCGCTACGTCCTGAGTATGACGATAAACTACATCCGCGCCCTTGGTAAGACGATAAACTACATCCGCGTCCTGGGTAAGACGATAAACTACATCCGCGTCCTGGGTAAGACGATAAACTATGTTCAACAGCAAGACCTCTGATCAGGACGTTTTGAGGAGAGTGGAACCACCTCTAAATTGCTGGTATTCCTAGGTCCACCCATGTCTAAGGTATGACGATAAACTACATCCGCGTCCTGGGTAAGACGATAAACTACATCCGCGTCCTGGGTAAGACAATAAACTACGTTCAACAGAAAGGCTTCTGATCAGGACGTTTTGAGGAGAGTGGAGCCACCTCTTAACTGCTGGTGTTCCTAGGTCCACCCATGTCTAGGTGTATGACGATAAACTACATCCGCTTCCTGGGTAAGACGATAAACTATGTCCAGCAGCAAGGCCTATGATCAGGAGGTTTTAAGGAGCATGGAACCACCTCTTAATTGCTGGTGTTCCCAGGTCCAACCTGACCCGAGGTGGTAGCACCTGTTAGGGTCCCAGTTATGGGCAAATAGTTAACCCCCAAACTGCGTTCAAAAACACTATGAAAGTGCAAAAATAGATTTTAATACCAGAAATACTTTTTGTAAAAAAGAATCATCACCAGCAATACATTTTTGGAGAAAAATCATATTACCAAAATTAGATTTATGAAGGAAAAAAATATTACCAACAACAAAAATAGTCGGCATTAAATAACCCATTGAGGTTGATATACCGTAAAACAAAACCAAATCCTTAAAACTTACGCCACTCAGAGATTTCATCCTGACAATAATAATTCCCAGGCAAAATCTTCTATAAAACATATCTAAAACATTATAAAACACATAGTAGTACTACACGTAAATATTTCACGGTTTTTCTATTAGAATTTTCTGAGGAACCATAATTACTATGTTTATGAATTAATAAGCTCTTTCCGAGTTCTACGACTATAAGATAATTATGGAAATTCCCCCATTGCATTGTTAAATATTTGATCGTAACCAAATATTGCAATTTATAAAAGTAAGCGGGTACAAATGAAACGATCTGAAATTAACAACGTTTTCTAAATCTTACAAAATCTTTCATTTAATTGTAAAACTTCTTTCAATTCTAATTCTTTCAATTCTAAATTTCTAAAGAAAACATGTGGGTGTGCCTTGATCAGTCCGTTTGTATCTTCTTAGGACATTTTCATTGAGGTTGATATACCGTAAAACACAACAAAGCAAAAAAAAATATCCCAATACGAGTAGAGAAGTTCGGCTATCGCCGGTTTTTGAACAGAAGTAGGGGTTTATCCCTTCCTTTCTGTTTCGGGTTGGGTTTCCGATTCTTTCTGAAGTCTTTTCATTCTCTTTCACTCCCAATATTCCCCCCTTGCGTCTTAGTGGCATTACCGCTTTGCTTGGGGCGAATTTATTAAAAAATATAACAAGAATGTTAACTCCTGTTTCAAACATTCTAGAATGACCCACTCTTGGATAAAAACTGTATGCGTTATAAATAGCGGAAGGTATTTTTTTTCTAAAAATCTGTAAACGTCGTGGGAGAATAATAGGATCTAATTTGAATGAACCAAGGTGTGGCATAAGTTATTTAATGATAGTCAAGGCAATGTTCTTCCATATCAACATTTCTTCCGCACGAAAATATAAGCATTTCAAAGTATGTCCCTGATGTGTTCATTTGCTATTCTTTTCTTCACGGGTCATCCGTCACTGTTTTTTTTTAGTTGTACTCAACTTGGAGTCAAAAGAGAGAACCGCTTTGGCAAGATATTCTTCTTTTGGGTGTGCCTAGAACACGCGTTCTTCGCTTAGCAACCCAATGTGTTTTACCTTTTAATCAGTCTCTTATTCCTCTTCAGATTCAACTTTTCATTACTGCACAACAGCTGGAAGGGCTTGTTATTTCTTCAATAGAATATTACTCATAAGAATCATATCCAAATATTGTTTTCTCAGCCGTAAATTTCAGTTTATCTATATCTATAAATCTCAAAATGTGTGTGTATGTCTGTGTGTGTGTGTGTGTGTGTGTGTGTGTGTGTGTGTGTGTGTGTGTGATCGGATGTTGTTTATGCCCTTCCACAGTTTTCATCCGATTTCGATTAAATTTTTTTTGTTTGATAGATAATTCCTCAGTGCCGGTTTTGAGTCCAAATTGACGGGGAAAAAAATCATAACCTTGAAGGTGAAAAATCGAAAAACCTGATTTTTTTTACACCTTGCACCAAAATCAAAGGCAAAATTTAATGCCTGTAAAAAAACAGCGTACAATCAATTTTGAGACTTGAAATCTAACGCAAATTATTATTTCATTGATAAAAAAAAAAAAGTATATTATGAAATGGACAAAGTCCGACAATTATTTTATAAAAAGAATTGTTAAACATAAAAATGTCTCAAAATAATTGTCGGACTTTGTCCATTTCATAATGTATGACGTCATTTGTTTGCATTTGATACGCCATGAGCAGATATGAATGTACGTGAGAGATTCATGGATGATTGAAGTTTAAAAGCAGTAAATTCGACCTTGCCTACCGAACGATCCTCTGTCGCTGAATCCGTAAAAAAGAACGTCAGGCTATATGACGGTTCCGTGTAGGATACAGGTTCGAATCCTGTCGGAGGACGAATATTTTCTATGAAAATTTCTCGTACATTCAGACCGGTAAATGTCATTTAATACTATTTATTATAAACAGAGCATTTACTTAAATATTTGTATCAATAAAATGACTTAAAGTGTATATATATATATATATATATATATATATATATATATATATATATTAGCACGTAAGTGAATGTAATGGATTCGACTGGAATTCGAACTCGGCTCTCCGATTCCTCAATCCAAGCCGTTATCCATTACTCCACCGTGCCTCTTCTTCTCCCTCCAACTATGGGTAAATAGCAGGACAGACTGGGTTCTATAGCCTTGGATGGCAACTGGTCTAGGAGAAGGACAACTCTGAATTCAAAACCTGCGGAGGGTCGTTTGGGGACCTTGTGGCATCCGTTGCACCAGGTCCCTGTATTCGTCCCTCCAAAAAGTGTGGATGGTCCTGCACAAAGCCTTCACCACTATAATCAAATCCTGCATGGCTGTCGGGCTTTCAGTTTCTGGGACCTGATCTGTCTGACCCTCATACGTCGAGTTCGACGGGAGAGTCCATCATATATATATATATATATATATATATATATATATATATATATATATATATATATTATAAATAAAAATTATCGTATATTATTATTATGACGGTCCATGGAAGAGGTTCTTTCCTTGCAAGAATGTGAACGCAAAAACGCCCCTTTTCAGGCCCTCCATTCAAATTGTTACCCCCCCATTGGGGGATGTGCCTCACTTGCAACCAATTGTTGTTACTAATATTGATTTTCGGGTGGGCTGACCTTTAAACTTAAACTGTTCCAACTGAACCTGTAATGAAATACCCGGGTGATAAAGGGTTATCCTGCTAGTTTTTAAAATAACTGTTCGGATGAGCTCCACGCTATGGTGCCTAGACTCTTCGAATTTAAGTGCAGCACCAGTCTGGTGACGAGGTCTCGCCAATTTAGAGTAAATCTGGCTAGATGTGATCGTAAATTTTATGCTAAACGTTTCTTCAGTATCTGTCTATATTTCTGAGATGAGGTACTATGTACACTATTTACATTATTCGGACTATTGTCCTCATCTTTGTCGCCATATTTATCACAACGTTTCTAGTTCCACGTGCCATGTTTTAATGGACGTCAGTTATCAGTTATCTCCTGTTAATTCCACTCTCCAAGTTCTCCACTGCCTTATCTGGGTATTGAACACATACTCTTTGGGTCCTCAGGGACACATGGCACAATGGATAAAGGCGTTAGTTAGAACCAGTGACAGGACCCAAAGAGTGTGAGTTCAGTACCCAGGTTAAGGCAGTGGAGAACTTCGAGAGGGGAATTAACAGGAGATAACTGATAACTGACATCCATTAAACAAGGCACGTGGAACTAGAACAGTGAGCGAAATAAAGGGTTCAGTTCGACGTTCCAACCACCTACAGAAGGCCGGAGTGTACAACGGCCGAAACGTTGTAATAAATATGGCGTCAAAGATGAGGACAATAGTCCGAATAATGTAAATAGTAAAGGTTTCTTTTCTCGCGATTCTTGCACGTGGAACTCCATTCCGGCTCCATGCTTTCCAGTCAACTTTAATCTGCAAAACGTTAAATGCAATGTCAGTCGCTATCTGCTTATTATCCTGATTATTCTTTTTCTGTTCTTGCTCCTTAGCAATGTTCCAGTTTCTAACTCTTCCACACCCAGTAACCCCTTGCATCTCTATGGCTTTACTGCCTTGCTTGGGGTGAACCGAATTAAAAAAACAAAAAAAACAAAAAAAAAATGGCTTTAGTTTAAAAACAGTAAAATCGACCTGGCTAACCGAAACGCTCCTCTGTGGCTAAATCGGTAAAGCCCGCCAAACTATATGACGGCTCCTTTTAGGATACAAGTTCGATTCCTGTCGGAGGACGCATATTTTCTATGAAATTTTCTCCGACATTATATTATTGATAATGTAATAAAACTGTCTAACCCGATTTTTGTCCTTGAATATCAATTGTTACTTCCTGTCTGCTTACGCCCATGAAAAACGGCTATTATCTCCAACAGTAGCGAACCAAAAACTTGGAGATTTGAGTTAAACTGAGACACCCGGAAGAGGCATGGCACGTGGAACTAGAACAATCTAACCCGGTGGACGAAATAATTGGTTCGGTTCGAAATTCTAATCACCTGAGGAAGGCCGGAGCTGTACAACGACCGAAACGTTGTGAATATGGCAATGAAGATGAGCATAACAGTCCGAATAATGTAAATAATCCATGATCCTATAGACCCTAATTCGCGATTGTTGAAACATTTAATACTTATTATGAAATAACACGGGTTTTTTTTTTCAAATGATAATAAAAAAAATGCTTAAATTAAAAAAAAAAAATTCCAAAACTTTTACATTTAAAAATTCTACTATCCAAACAATCAAAATCTTTCCATCTTATCTTCTAGAGTTCTTTTGCAGGTGAAATGGGAGTGTTCAGAGCTTGTCTTGATACCCAACAGGCATACCGAAATATACTTTGTAGGCCTCACACGTTTTAGAAAATGTTACTACAGAGGATTTACCCATAGGTGGGACCCTAACGGATGCTACAACCCCGGGTCAGGGTGGACCTGGGAACACCAGCAATTAAGAGGTGGTTCCACGCTCCTCAAAGCCTCATGATCAGAGGCCTTGCTGTTGGACGTACATTATTGTCTTACTCAGGATGCAGATGTAGTTTATCGCCATACCCTGGACATGGGTGGACCTGGGAACACCAGCACTTAATAGGTGGTTCCACACTCCTCAAAACCTCCTGTTCACAGGCCTTGCTGTTGGATGTAGTTTATCGTCTTACCCAGGACGCCCCATTGGTGGGGTCTTACTCCTCTGCAGATATGCAGTCGGCGGATTCTACAGTCTCAGCCGACAGGGCGAGCCGCAGTCAAGTTGAAGTAAAGAAAAGTGAATTGTTTTGATATGTCAGGAACACCTGAATGTTGGAGTATCTTTTCAAGACAATGAAATGTGTCATGTCTGTAGAAGATTCATCTAAAGCTGTCGAGTTAGGTGGTTCAGACTTAAACTCAGGGGAAACATTGCGAGTAATCACAAGAGTAGATATCCTTAGACATGTATAACGAAACAAGAACAATCTACCCCGTAGATTAAATAAAGGGTTCAGTTCGATATTCTGTAAAAACCACTCGGATAAACAAACATCTGATTAAGGCCAGAGGTCACAATGATCGAAACCTTGTGATAATAACGACTAAAATTTTATTATAATTCGGAGGAAATTAAATTTTTTTACAGTTAGTTTCAACCTGAACAAGGCCCGGGAGCCACTCGAGCTAGAGGGTTACAGAGTAAGGAGCACAGTTTATGCGGATTAGGTGGGGAGGATAACGGTTAACCCTAGACTTGAACAGGTTAAGTAAAAAGAGGGAGCATTGGACAATAGTTTGGAGTATCTTTTCCAGACAATGAAATCTGTCATATCTGTAGACGATTCACCACGTTTGTCTTTCTTTCTTTCTTTCTTTCTTTCTTTCTTTCTTTCTTTCTTTCTTAGCACTACCCACCATGTCTTCCGTTATACCTCCCCCCACGTTTTCTTTCTTTCTTTCTTTCTTTCTTTCTTTCTTTCTTTCTTTCTTTCTTTCTTTCTTTCTTTCTTTCTTTGAGCCCCACCCATCAATTTTTTCTTCGTTCCACCACGTTTTTGTTTCTTTCTTTTTTCCTTTAGTTCGTTCTTTTGTCCCCTCTTTCTCCTCTGAGCGACATCCACCTAGTCTTACTTTCTTCCTTTCACCACGTTTTTCTTCCTTTCTTCCTTTCTTTCTTTCTTTCTTTATTTATTTACTTATTTATTTATTTGAGCCCCACCCATCAATTATTTTTTTCTTCGTTCCACCACGTTTTTCTTTCTTTCTTTCTTTCTTTCTTTCTTTCTTTCTTTCTTTCTTTCTTTCTTTCTTTCTTTCGTTCGTTCGTTCTTTCTTTCTTTCTTTTGTCCTCTCTTTCTCCCCCGAGCGCCATCCACCAATTCTTCCTTTTACCACGTTTTTCTTTCTTTCTTTCTTTCTTTCTTTCTTTCTTTCTTTCTTTCTTTCTTTCTTTCTTTCTTTCTTTCTTTCTTTCTTTCTTTCTTTCTTTCTTTATTTATTTGAGCACCACCCACTAATTTTTACTGATATCAAATGAATAGACTAAAGAGACAAGTAAATTAAAATAGGTGTCGTCTGTCAGGTTACATCTAACGGCGGGTCATTCCCCGGTCAGTATCCGTTCAAGGGTCTAAATCCGAAACAATCTGTTCTCAATTCTCGAACAACTTCCTCTCCCACGTTGTTTCCCAATCGGCTGACCGAGTTTTAGTTTGTTAAAGCTATTTTTGCTTTTTCTTTCTTTCTTTCTTTCTAGCCACCCACCTTTTTCCTTTAATTTTGGAAAGGGCGCGAAAAGAAGCGGACCCCTCCATCTTTTCATTCTGGTCGGCCTAAATAGAGATAAATATATTACGAGGTACCATATTTAAAATGGATGCTTTTTTTCCGACACGAAAGGAAAACAAATAATTGCTGCTCCTGTTTTAGAAAATTTGTAAAATTATCCGATTTCAACAAAATCTTCATCACTTAATCATTAATGAATGACTTGGGTACTCAACAGGTCATTTTATTAGAAACCTATGAAGGCACGGTGGAATAGTGGCTCGGATTACGGAATCGTATAGCCGAGTTCGAATTCCAGTCGAATCCATTACATTCACCTACGTGCTAATTCTTTTTGGAAAGGTATGGGTAAATAGCAGGAGAGACCGGGTTCTTCTTCTTCCCCCAGCTATGGGGATGCCGGGTTCTATAGCCTTGGATAGCAACTGGTCTACCACAGAAAGAAATGTCAACTTACTGCGGGAAAAAATCTGCCTCGTCAGTTATGTATCGAAAGATACATGATCGCCTAAGCGTGTATCACGCATGGCACAGAACTGACTGATGGAAATATTGGAGGAAGGGGCAGTTTAATACCTTTTTTTCGAAATCTCGTGTGAACCTTAATTTAATTTTGGGTTGTTTGTGAACTTTTTTTTACAGTTATATAAAGAAAAAGGACTTAAGATGTTATTTCAGAAAAAAGTTATGTAATATCGAGTGTAAACATGCTGAAAATTCGCCCCTATCCTTAAAAAAATAATTCAATAAAACTAAAAAAATATTTTTTAGAATTGGTGATTGCATAGTTTAATAAAATATGTTCTTTCAGATTTGACAGCAAAAAGACTGAATAGTAGGTATCCTGACAGAAATGCGATACGGTTCAAAATTAATTTTTTTAAATGAAAAATCTTTAATGAGGCTTCTATTTTAGTTATAAATTCAATTAATAGATCAAATTTAATATTTCCAATAAGGAAAATACTTTTTTCTGTATTTCAAAACGAATTTAAATAGAGTGGAAGGAATTTTCGTTTTGAACTAAACATCTCTGATTTTATTTCAATTTTTATCCATCTGTCATCACAATGTAATTCTCTTTATTAAAAATCTTTCAAAAATATATTTTTCTGAATCTTTGTTTGAGGAAGATTAGCTAATATAAAGTTTAATTAATCTGATTTTATACAAATATTACTTTTAGTTTAAAATATCACAAAAATGCATTTTTTATTGGCTGAAAATTTTATTGACAGCTTTATTGACAGCCGGAATTGTACGTACTTTTGCTTTAAATTTACTATACTTACCACTCTTATTTTTTGATAATATTGTGTATGAACGTCCGTATTTACAAAAATCGATACCTTTACACACACTCATACAAAAATATTCAAAATTATTTTTAAAATACTGGAGGTCGCTGAATTGCAGTAACCTTTTCTATTTGTGATTTGTAGTTTAAATAAGTCTGTATTACTACGATGTCACTTGTACAAATCAAGATACCGCTGGTTCAATTCGCCGTCCTTGCTTTCTGAACACGTCACAACGTATATCCGTCTACCCTTCTGCCCTTTTCACTTCTTCAGCCCTCTTTTATCAGGCCAACCCCGCAGTCGGCCAACCAATCAGCGTTCTTCGCTTTTAATTTTCAGTTACCCAGGCTTCTCCATTTCGACCAATCAGCACACGACTTGCTATTGGTGGAAGCATGCCAAACTGTACAAAAACCCTCGTCGCCGCACATAATGTTAGACGGGAGAGAAATGCCATTTTCACGGGGTAGACTTGCGTATGTCACGTGCCAGCCGTTAAGGTAAGACCCTTGCACAAGATGCAAGCCACTCTGGATCGCTTGCTTCTACGGGGCTGTTCACCACAGATTAGTAAATATATATTTTTTACTTAATAACAATATCACCTAAAAACCTACAAATTAATACAGAATTTTAAAAGTCTTAAAACTTTATAAATTATACTAATTAATATCTTAAAAAAATGAAAGCAATTCTTGTCAAAATTTATTATTCAGCGAAAAATGTTTTTAAGTCAATAGTCTCCATAATATATCTTTTTCATAAAATCAGTTAAAAGCTTCTCTAATTATATAATGTCTTAGTTTTATTGCATTTTCTTACTTTACGATTCAGAACAGAAGCTAAAAACTTCAAATTTAATATATAATTAAATTAAAAGCATTAGTTCTGTTTCATCTCAAGCGAATTTTGGATTTTGGAGTTATTCCAAAATTCGCTTGAAGATGAAACATAACTAATGCTTTTAAATTATTTCTATAATTAAATTTGAAGTTTTTAGCTTCGGTTTTTGAAACATGGTAATTCCTGTGTAGCGATGAAACCATATTTTAAATCAGTTAATTTATAATATTTATGGTCTGTAAATTAACAATGAGCACTGTTTTGTAAAAATAAAATTACCAATAAGAACACCGGATTATATATCTTACTGTTATTTCTTTCTACTATAACACACACACACACACATATATATATATATATATATATATATATATATATATATATATATATATATATATATATATATATATATATATATATATATATATATCCTCCTTGGGTCTACCCATACGGATTACCTAGTTTTTTGTAAACTATATATATATATATATATATATATATATATATATATATATATATACGCTGTATGGGTCTTGTGGCACGTTTGAATCTATGTCACGGTACCCTCCGAATCTACTATACCCCAGTTTGTGTTACTCTCCTCCAATCTACTACATCTCATGAGGCAATATTTCATAAGGTAACGTTCATACAAAATAGAAAAATATAACCTATTTATGTACAATAACAGATCTTATGCAATATAGATGAACAATTTAAACGAAAAAAATTGAAAATAAATACAGTGTATCTAAATACAAATTAGAGATCATTTCATCTTAAATAAATCAATAATTTTAGTAGCTTATTTTAAAACAAAAAACAATCTATCTGTGCTATATGTTATATATATATATATATATATATAGCACACTCTAAGACAATGTTTCTTCATATATATATATATATATATATATATATATATATATATATATATATATATGCCGCCTGTAACACCAAAATTGACCAAATCGTGTTACAGCAAAATTGTCTAATTGTTAGATTAAATTCTGAACCGTTTTTTTCTTAGAAATAATTAAAGATATCTTACGATAAGAGCAGTAACTATAATAATTTATACCCAAACTACCTAAAATTCAATAAAACACTAGATGACTAAATTCCTAATTTTTAAAGATTACTGGGTAATTAAAAATGACATAAAAGGGGTGCTCACGTTATATTCCTCAGGTAATTTTTACAAATATGACCCCCGTAGAAAAAGATTAGATAAACTGCCGTCTGTCTGTTAAGCTGTCAACACTTTTAATAAACATCTACATTCCTGTTAAGAAATGCATTTCTGCGATATTTTAAACTAAAAGTAATGTTTGTTTCAATCAGATTAATTAAACTTTAAATCAACTAATATTCGTGAAATAAAGTTTTAGAAAAGTATATTTTATTTTTGGAAGACTTTTAATAAAGAGAATTACGTTGTGATGACAGATGGCTAAAAATGACGCTTAAATCAGCGATTTTAGTGATTTAAAATCCAAAAACTCATTCCAGTCAATTTAAATTTATTTTTGAAATAGAGAAAAAAACCTTTGCTTACTGAAAACATTTAATTTAACGTATTGGCTTGAAATTAAAGTTAAAATAAGAACTTCAAGGATCATTTTTATTTATAAAAATTCATTTTAAAACTTAGGTATCGAATTTTTGTGGACGTACATATATAATGAAAATCAGTCAGGAAATCGAAGCATAGATACACTTCCTCGAAAAAATAATAGTCTGGTAAACTATTATATGATAATACCAGGTGAGGTAAGCTTTGATGTGCGGGTGGTGTAAAGTTTAACGGATCAGAAAGAGAAATTGGAGAGTCGAGTTCCAATTCCAGTCGGGGTTCGTTAGATTCACTTACGCGTAAATACCCTTGAGAATGGTATGAATCCAATTCTTCTCTCCCTAGCTATGGGTTAAAATTCATTATTATCTCCAGAAAATTCATACCATCCCAAAATTTAAACTTGCAAAAACGTTGATAAGTTATAAACAAAAACAATCAATCAATATAACTTTGATCGGTAGCCTATAACTTTGATTTGCATCTATAATTATTAAATAATCAGATGAAACTACCTCCAAAAATGTTTCTAAAAAAAAATAAAAACACCGACGAGGATGAGATTCGAACTCACGCGGGGAGACCCCAATGGATTAGCAGTCCATCGCCTTAACCACTCGGCCACCTCGTCCGTCTTGTTGATTTTCTTTATCATATATAATTTATTGGTTAGCTGAAGCATTATGGGGATCGAATCGCAATTAATTCACTTAAATAGGCCTTGTATGTAATCAGTTATAGATAGGATTTATTAAACAAAATCTTTCACTCATTTTCATGATTACGTATACAATGTCATTAAATTACTGTTATTGTATTTCAGGGCCTACTTCACCATGCAAGCAATCCGAACTTTATTCACCGTGGATTCGTCTCTTTTGTTGTCAAAAACCTTTACTAATTAAACAAAAGTATTAACTATATATATATATATGTCATTCACAGACAGTACTGTTTCGCTGTATCACAGCTCCTCAGTGTGACTAGACTTCCGAATGTCTCAAGCCAGGATTGAAACACAACTAATTTGGTGTCAGCCAGAGCTATCTTCACTCGGTAGAGTTACACAACTAAATCTAGCGTATTATATATATATATATATATATATATATATATATATATATATATATATATATATATATATATATATATATATATATATATATATATATATATATATATATATCGTGAGAGAGAGAGAAACAGAGAAACAGACAGATAGACAGACAGAGAGGAGGCTCGGTGGAGATAGCGACTTGGATTGAGGAATCGGAGAGCCAAGTTCGAATTCCAGTTGAATCCTTTACATTCACTTACGTGCTAATACCTTTGGGAAAGGTGTGAATCCTCTTCTTCTCCCTCCATTTATGGATAAATAGCAGGACAGACCGGGTTCTATAGTCTTGGATGGCAACTGGTCTAGGAGAAGGAGAACTCTGAATTCAATACCTGCGGAGGATCGTTTGGGGAACTTGTGGCACGTAGTGCACCAGGTCTCTGTATTCGACCCTTCAAAATGTGTGGATGGTTCTGCACAAAGCCTTCACCACTATAATGAAATCATATGTGCTGGCGTCGTTAACTCAGCTGCTTGACACTCATATGTCGAATACGACGGGTCTCATACATGTTCACCGTAGTCTGAATGTAGAATCCAACGTAAGTAATTTGTTCAATGAAACAACACCAATATCTAGTAGCAGCTGTTCAATAATTCTTAAGGTCTTCCATATCAGAGGTTGTCAGTGAATATTCGGAGAAAACAAAATGGCCGTCTTTATACACGTTGGATTGAATATTTCAAGTCTTCTGATTGGTTAAACTTCTATTGGTGGACTGTAAAATGAGTCAGATAACGCGGAATTTGTCCCCCCTCATCGTTTGTATTTTCTTTTAATTCAAGGTTTGCGTCTGATTTTTCCTCGTCTGTATCGTCTGATATAACACCTTCCTCTAATTGTGAATCTCGTTTTCTATTTATAGGCCTTATCTCATAATTAGGCCATACTGGTTCGTGTGGGACCAGCACCTCGCAATTAATATTCTTTTCTTCGGGATCCTTTACTTGCTCAAAGGAATCTGTAAATCTGACGCATCTGATCTTCCTTATTATTTTACTTTGTGGGAAATAAATCATATAGGCCGGACTTGTTTTGTCATAGCCAATAAATATGCCTCGTTCACTTTTTGGATCCAGTTTTGCCCTGTGGTCGACATATGTGTAGCAAATTGTACCAAAAATATGCATACAACTTATGTTGAGTTTGTAATTCGTATAAGCCTCGTAAGGAGTCTTTTTAATGTTACTATTATAGCAACGGTTTTTTAAATATACGGCGGTATTTAATGCATAGACCCACAGATTTTGGGGTAACTTAGATTCTATTAGCAAACATCTTCCCATTTCGAAAAGCGTCCGCCAACTACGTTCAGCGATTCCGTTCTGGTGCGGCGAATAGGGACTGGTCCTCTCATGTTTAATGTCTTCATTTATTAGGAGGTTTTCGTAATCATCAGAAGTAAATTCTTCACCATTATCTGTTCTAATTATTTTCATTTTTCCATAAGGTGAAATATCAGATAAATACATTCTTGTAGCTTGTAAGGTATCACATTTGTTTTTCAGAAAATATATCATAATAAGTCCCGAATATTCGTCCACAAAGTTTAATACATATGCATAATTACCTATACCCATTGGTGAAATTGGACCCGCTAAGTCGCAATAAACTCTGAACAAGATATCTATTGATTTTGGGATTCGACCCCTATTTCTATACTTTGTCATTTTTCCTTTAATACATGTGTCACAATGTTGTAAGCCCTTTGAAGATGTAATTTTCATTCCAGTGACGTGTTCTGTAATTTTTTAACATCCGAATTATTACAGTGGCCTAATATTTTATGCCAAGTCGTTAAGTCGTGGGTGGCTGTTTTCACAGATTTAATACTTTTCAAATAATATAAACGTCCATTTTGTTGTATATTAAATTCAGTTCCGTCTGGGTATATTAACTTTGAATTGTCTCGGTGAAAATTAACTTTGACACCAGTTTCAACGGCAGACTGAACCGAGAAAATATTTTGTTTAAATTTAGGGATATATAAAGACCTTTTTAATAAACATTTACAAATATTTTCATTAGTATCTCGTAAATAAATACAGGCATCGCCTCTTTTTAAAACTAAATTGTTAGCTCTAGTTCCGTCAGCCAACTCTATAAAATGTGAATCACCCTCGAAATAGGGGTCAAAATTAATAAATTTTGTTTCATCTGTAATTACATGATTTGTCGCACCCGTATCGACTAGGTAAGAATTATTATTATTGGGTATAGTATCCAACAAAAACGAAAAGGCATATGTTCGCTCATTCGAAAAAGCTTTTACATTTTTACAAAATTCACTCCTTTTATAAAATTCCCACGTATATGCCCGACTTTACCACAACGAAAGCAGATGATATTTGGTTTTCTATTATTATTATTATTATTATTATTATTATTATTATTATTATTATTCCTGCTGTTGTTGTTGTTGTTATTGTTTTTTGGCCCCTTATTTTTAATATCATAATTCCTGGTCTGGTAGGTCTGGTAGGTTGGAGGGATTACTTTTTTGAATTTTTTAAATGACGTCCTTAGTTGCATTACGTTTTTTCTTTGATTTGAGGGGGTTGCACATTTTTTTCAGTTTCTTCATAACTACGTAATGCAATTTTAAACTCAGTGAAAGTTAGTTTTTTATCTTTTTGAGTTATGATTATCGTGAATGGTTTAAATGTCGGTGAAATAGTTTCACCGGCCATTTTTAAGGCATTTGTGACATTCTCAGCTCGTATAATATAATCTGTTACGGATTCATTTTCTCGTCTCAACGCGGTTAGTTCAGTATATAAAGCAATAATTTTAGGCTTACCTTTTGACAAGTAATGTTCACGCAATATTCGTAGGGCTCTACGTCCGTCATCATTGGCTTCTCGCATTATTAAAGACAAACTTCTGTCATCCAGGCATTGCATTAATTCGGCGAACACGGTCGCATTTCTTTCCATAAAATCATCGTCTTCTTTCTGGTCATCTTGGCAAAGAATGATGTCATGAAGTTTTCGTATTCTAAGGTAGCCTAAGAATTTCGTTTCCCACAATTCAAACCTCGACTCGTCTCCGTCAAAATACAGTCATAACCTGGGCTCGTAACCACTGTTATACATGTTCACCGTAGTTTGAAGTTAGAATCCAACGTAAGTAATTTGTTCAATGAAACAACACCAATATCTAGTAGCAGCTGTTCAATAATTCTTAAGGTCTTCCATATCAGAGGTTGGCAGTGGATATTCGGAGAAAACAAAATGGCCGCCTTTATGCACGTCGGATTGAATATTTCAAGTCTTCTGATTGGTTAAGCTTCTATTGGTGGACTATAAAATGAGTCAGCTCATTTTGGTTGGCTCACTAGTACATACGGGTATCCCTTTTGCTTTTGTCCGTTTTCCTTGTGGATATACGACCAGCTTGTGTAGCACAACTTGATCGGCTAAGTTTTTCACTTTTTTGTTTTGAGAACATTTTGAATTTTTAAGTTTTTTTCCTTTGTTCTGTTTATTTATTTGTGCATATTTTTCTTTTCCTTTCTTTTATTGTTTATTTGCTTCCTTGTATATTTACCCTCCTCTAGTTTTTAATTTGCTTTTCTTTTTCGTGTTTTGTTTGAATTGTTTTTTTGTTTATCGTCTTTGGTTTGCCACTTTTTTTAATATTTTGTTTGTTATAAAATAAGATTGGACAACATTTTTAAGTGCCATTTAAAAAAAAAAAGGAAGCCATATAGGCAAAGTATCTTTATTTTTGTCGTGATAGGGCCAGCCTGGTCCTATCATGGCGAACAATATGGCGGACAATTCGGCGAATATGGAGGAGGAGTCACCGCCACAAAAATCAATATGGAGGGAGGGCAGATCCCGAAAAGATCCAGCTTATTATAGGGCCCTCAAAGAAGAGTATGATTCATTTTTAAATGGCAACGAATTGCTTACAATTCCAGAAGCAATCGTTGCCGTTAAAACAAGGACAATCTTTTTGCTGACATCAGACGTGGAAACACGTAAACTTATTGGGGTTAGTAGAGAGACACTGGGGGAGGCCCTAAAGAGCCTTAAAATAAGCCCCAAAATTTTAAGTAGGCGGACGAATGCCTTATGGGACATGTTGCTTACAACCGAGGAGGAGGCCAAACAATTGGCGGGAACCACTCTTGCAACAAAATCTGTTCGTCTGCAAACAGAGTATTTAGTGAGGAGGAAGACGAAAGTGACAGTCCATGGTATCCCAGTGGATGTCACCGGAGATAGACTGGTCGCCTTTTTCTCACAATATGGAGATGTGGAAGAGGTCTCAGCTATCACAAGCAAAACTGGGATTGCTACTGGCGATTTTGTGCTTCAGGTGATCCAGGATAGGGAGGGTTTTGGTAACATCCGTAATACTCTGCTGTGCCGGAAGCGAATAATTCCGGTGGTGGTAGAGGGACGGCGCCCATTTTGTTGGACGTGCGGAGTAATGGGACATATCGCAAAGGTTTGTCCCCGCAAAAAAATGGGCGTCACAACCTACCAAAGCGGCAGTACTGGCAGTTGCGGCAGCACCAACAGCAGAAGCAGCAGTAAAAACAGCGGCAGTGCCCGGCGAGGTTCCGGATGGTGGATGGAAGGAAGTGGTGAGGAAGGGCAGAAAGACGACAAGCCCTCCACAACAGAAGGCGGTCCATCAACAATCACCACCCAAGGAGCAGTCGACAAAGCAGTAACCGATGCCTCAGCCCTCAAGAGGGCAGCAGCAGGAAAAGGAGCAGCGGCAACATAAAGAGGAAAAACAGGAGGCGACTCAAAAAGAGGAGGAGACGCAAAAAGAGCAAAAAAAGTCCTCCCCCAAAAGGCACAAAAACAAGAAACAGTGTGCCGAGATGGCTATGGAGGTGGAAGAAAACCCCCCACCAAAGTCTTCTTCTTTGAAGAGGGGAAGGGAGGAGCAAGAGGAGGAGGAGAAGCGAGCTGAAAGAAGTAGGATGGACAAATCAACAGAAAGAGCAAGGTCCCAATCCGATCCTGCGACCCCAGCCCAAATGGATACAAAAGGGCCTAGAACAAAATAGCCTTTCCCCTCCACCTTACAGCCTCTGTCCCCCAGTCCCTCAACACCATCCCTCACTCCCTCAACATCATCCCTTGGGTTAACGTCAGACCCACCTCCCACGTCCACTTCATCCCCGCCACATCCTGCTAGAGAGAAGAAAAAGAAAAAAGTTTTTCGCTAAAGCAGAGGACATCTGTAAAGTCAACAGGAGAGAGTTAGAGAAAGACTTATCCACCCAAAAAAGATCCCTCCTGGGTCCCTTGTTTAAGTTGACTTCGGTCGATGGAAAGTCGATCGAAGATCCCCGTAATTTTCACAAAGCTGCGGGCGTCATTACATTGGTAAGGGACATTGGGAGGTCATTGATTGTGTGGTACCAGCTAGAAGAGGCTAAGGAAGCCTTTCCTGAACTCCGAAATTTAGTAACGGGTATGCCAATATTGAAAAAAACTATCTGAATTTTGTGCAGGGTGGGTTCCTGTGTTGCTCCACCCCTCACTATATAGGGCAGTAAAACTGACATATCCCATGGACGTTGCCGGTATTGTCCTAGAAGGACGAATGATATCGGAGATGGGTGTAGGGAGTCTAGGACAATCCGTCGGGGTACTTTCAGCCGCAGATTTCGAGCCCGTATGTGAGTAGGTTTATTGCTTGTTCTTTCTTTTTGCAGGCTTAGAAGATGTCAATGAAGATAGCCAGTTTGAATGCGAGGGGCTTGAGGGATCGGAGTAAGGCTTCCCGCCTGCTTCATTCACTTTGTTTGCAGCGTCGATGCGTGTGTACTGGAAGACGGCTTTGTCGTTTATTTAGCATATGGGGACCGGGTTGGCAGAGGAGTTTCTTTGCTGGTTAGACGTACTCTTAATGCGAAGGTGGACCTTGTATACCGATGCCGAGGGCCGGTTAATCGGGGCCGATATTGCCGTGAAAAGTGGTTCGTTTTGGGTTGTTGCGGTTTATGCGCCCAACGACCGGGAGGAGCAGGTTTCGTTTTTTCGGCGGATGGGGCCATTCCTAGTGGATTCAATGTGCCTAGTTCTAATGAGGGACTGGAATGCCATCCTGGACCCCAAGTTAGATCGGGGGCGGGGTGCTAGCGGGAGAAGGGGCGATCGTAGCCTGGTTGATCTGATTGACGATTATGGTCTCGTCGATAGATACTGGGTCGATCATCCTGGGGGAAAATGTGGACGTGGGCTCTTAATTAGCCTTCTTACAAGGTAGTTAGCTACCTTGACAGAATGTTAGTTAGAAGAGCCGACATAGATCTGTTAGATTGTCCCACGTTCCACTGGGTAGGCTATTCGGTTCACAAACTCGTTTGTGCCCGGGTGGCGTTAGAAAATAGGCCTAGAATGGCTGGTTACTGGAAGTTCAATCTGTCTTTACTGGACAGGCGGGACTTCCAGGAGCAGCTAATTAGTTTAGTGCAGCGGAAGCTAGTGGGGGCGGTTATCGGGAATAAGTGGTGGGAGAGACTTAAGGATAGGATTAGTTCCTTCACCACTGATTTCAGCAAACGGCTCGCTCTAGATAGAGCTGAAAAGGTGAAGACATTTAAGGCTGGTTTTTCCCGGGCGGTGGCTGGGGGCATCACCTAGAGATAGTCGTAGATAGGGAGGCCCTGGAGCGTTCGAATAGCGAGCGCTACATAGGCCAGGTAATTAGACATAAGCTAAGCAAGATGTCTCCCGAAGCTGTGAATATGGGCGCAGATCTGCGCAGGGAAGAAGTCCGTCGAGGTGGCAATCGTTACATTCAGCAAGTCCATACCCCGGAGGGACGTACTCTTCGGGCCACTGACGACATGTGTGAGGCGTTTCGGCGGCATTTCTCCGTGAGGAGGTCTTTCGTAGCTATTTGGCTGACTTTCCTCGGCTTTCGCCAACTGAAGCAGCTAGCTGCGTGGGAGAGATCACGGAGGGCGAAGTCTACGTGGTATTGAAAAAGGTCGGCAGAGGCAAGTCGCCCGGTCTGGATGGTTTGCCCTATGAATTGTACTTGAGGTTGTCGCACATCTTTGTTCCGATTTTGACTGCAGTGTTCAACAACTGGTTTCGGTCGGGGTCCATCCTCAATCGGATTTCCAAGGGTGTGATCACTCTGTTGAAAAAGAGAAAGGGTGTTGGGGGGGACTAGATGATTATTGGCCCATAACTCTGCCAAACACAGAGTTAAAGATTTTGGCCAAGATCCTGCAGGAGCGTTTGCAGTCAGTTGCCGAGTCTCTGTTGGGTCCTGAGCAGACTTGTTCTGTGAGGGGCCGAACAATTCAGAGCAACCTGCATATGATCCGCACGATCATAGAGGGTGTAAAAGACGACGAAGAAGCTGCGCTGATCAATTTGGATCAGTCCAAGGCATTTGATAAGGTTGACCATCGCTACCTTGCTACTGTCCTGCAGGCCGCTGGATTCACACCCGACTTCTGCCGCTGGATTAGCTTCCTGTATCGCTCCCCCAATGCTGTGGTACAGGTGAACGGAAAGTTGTCGGGCGCTTTTGTGCTGTCTAGGTCGGTTCGCCAGAGTTGTCCGCTGTCGCTTCTCCTTTATGCTTTGGCGTTGGAGCCTCTCCTTCGCCGGCTGAGGGACGAAACGTGCAGTCCGGCCCTACGCGGAATCGCCGTTCCTGGAAGGTCTCGAGCCAGGGTTTCTGCGTATGCCGATGACGTATCTGCTTTCGTGTCGTCCCGCAGCGACATTGAGGCGGTACAGAAGGCGCTTGATCGGTACGAGAAAGTGACAGGGGCCAAGATAAACCGCGACAAGTCGTCCGGCTTGCGGTTAGATGCCTGGAAGGGGGTCGATCTTCCGGGCCACTTCGGTTGGACGGACGGTTCTGTCCGCATTCTTGGAGTGTGGTTTGGACCCGACTTCCACCTAGAGAAAAATTTTGTCTGAAGTACGACCAAAGGTCGATTCTGCCAGTCAGATTTGGAATCGACGGAGTTTGTCCGTGAATGGCAGGGCGGAGGTGTGTGCTACATACATTTTCCCTCTTGTTCTTTATCGACTGTCCGTACTTCATCTCTGTGACGACCACAGGAAGGCGCTCGAGCGATCGATATCCTCCATTTTATGGAGGGGACGCGTGAATCGGGTCGACAGACGTGTCTGCACTAAACGTCCGTGTCATGGGGGGCTGGGAATGCCACACTTGAAGAGCCACATTCGTGCCTCTCGGTTGGCTTTCCTACGCCGCACGTTGACAGGAGGAGATCCGATTTTTGGCGGAGATTATTAGGGACGCGTTCCCTTGCCTTACTATCAGTCCTCCCATCTCGCGGGTTGAGCGCTGTCGTAAACCCAGGGATCAATCGGATTTTCTTTGCTAGTGTCGGTCGGCTTTGCTGGCTGTTCCGCGGCCCAGTGACCTTTCACGGCCTAGGAAGGTCTTCTATCTTCTTATTGCGAGAATGCCGTTTCATTTTCAGAATTTTGCCCTTTATTTGTTACTGCCCGTAGTAGTAATTCTTTTAGTTCAAGATGCTTCTGTTCGTTTTTCTGTTGCTGCTCAAATTGCATTTTCATAAATTCCAATATGGTTGCCTTAAAGTCTTCCATGTTTACACCGCAATTATGTGTAAGTATTTTTCTTTAGTGTAGACCTCAGATCTTTGTTACCTGTTGTTCTGGAACCTTAGTACGAAAAAAAAATTACCTGTGTAGAATTCGTGTCTTTGTTACCACTGTGAAGTTTTCTTTTCTTTTATCTTCGCGTAGAACATGTTTGTTTTTTTCTCACTACCTACGTCGCCTCTGTTATGGACGACCGATAGCAAAAAGTAGATTCTCCGTGTAGAACTTGTTTTTTCAATATTCGCGTAGAACTTGTTTCTTCAGTAAACATTTTTAGGTTTCCGCATAGAGTTTGTTTCTTCAGTATACTTTTAGATTTCTCCGCGTAGAGTTTCGTTTCTTCAGTATCCCGCGTAGAATTAGTTTCTTCAATATACTTTTTTAGGATTTCTCCGCGTAGAATTCGCTTCTTCAGTCCACGTCGCCACTGTTATGGTCCAATATCCTCGCACCACTGTTATGGTCCAAGGTTAGGACCAAGGATGAACAACACGAACACAGGTGTAGAAATAAGAAAGATATATTAAACAGAATAATAGTACAAGATGTTGAAGGTGTTAGTATGATAGTCAGTCTGGTATAGAGTGAACTACCATTGCCTCGACTGGTTCTGTCTCGACTCGTTCCACTTCCGTTCTACCGTCTCTCTTGAGAGGCGCAGTCTTTATAGTGTCTGGAAGAGTTCATTGTCGTTACAGGTAAGATACCATAACATATATATATACTAAAACAAATCCACATTATAACCAAAAACGTTTGCGTTTTCTCTCTTTTTTTTTAAATATACATTTTTCTCTCGTTGGAAAAACTATAACTTTTTCCCTATATATATATATATATATATATATATATATATATATATATATATATATATATATATATATAAAAGTGAACATAGAAGTCAACACTTAGAGGCGACAGTCTGTTTCATGTTAGATGCAATCATCGGGCCATATATATATATATATATATATATATATATATATATATGCGTGTGTGTGTGTGTTTATGCAGCAAATGTGTATGTAGGCAGCATGTCTCATTGAATAAATTACGAATATTATGTCTGCTTATTTTTGTCATAATCCTTTCATATTCACGAATATTTTTCCGTATATTACAATCAAGTTCTTTCCATTTGTTTCTGATATCATCATCAGGGATGCAACTGGTATTGCAAAAACTATATGTAGCTATCGATAACTGAATTTTTCGCTTTTTGCGTTTGAATCTAACGGCTGACAGTTATGCCTTCATTAGAATGTGAAGAAATTATCCATCATGGAATTTTTGTTGAAAGAAATTGCGGAAATGTCATGGTCCAGCTTGTATTAGGGCATGAAAACTGTTCTTTTTATAGGCATTTTAGAACATTATTACAGTATTCATAGCTGATTCTATTCAGTGTCGGCTTCAATTTCTTTTTAATGAAGATTGCTTCGAGGATCTGTAGTTTTAATTTGTTACTTTCTAGGTGTAAGATAGTTGTGTTATCGATCAGAATTTTTCTTTACTGTGAATGTGGACAGGGATATTGGTGTACATGCCTCGCAATAAATAAATATACATATTATTCCTGAACGGTAGCACGACTCGGTGTTTCATGCACAACTCAACCCTTTTTATTCCCTAAGTTCTTTCCATCTCTTTATGAGATCATATATATATATATGCATGTGATATATATATATATATATATATATATATATATATATATATATATATATATATATATAAAGAAAGAACAGTAAGTTATATAATCCGGTATTCCTATTGATATTTTTTATTTTTATTTTTACAAACAGTGCTCGATGTAAATTTACAGAGAATAAATATCTGTATAGGTAAAACATAAAAATCTATAAAGGTTGCACAAGACATGAGTACAAAAAACGGTACACTCAACATTTAAAGTTCATTTAGGATAAATAAATATTAGAAATCAAACATCTTTCTCAAAGTACTTCTGGCACTTGAAAGAATCCAATAAAACACCTACAGTAAAATGGAAATTAATAAGAAAAGCTAGAATATGTAGGTCGTTAAATCACCCATGTTCTTTGTACATACATGAGAAACTATATATTACTAAGTTTATAAAAAATAAAAATTTACTAAATCAGAGAAATGAAATAGCTATTTTTTGCCGTCATTGTCAAAAATTTTCCTTAAATAATATTTTTAAATAAAATTTAAAAAATGCCAGCTGGTAATATACATACTTATATTTGATATGAAAAAATAATTTTATATAATGTAAGTAATTCTATTACATTTACTTCTTTTAAAAAGAAATGTAGTCTATTAATAATTAAGAGTGAAAATATTGTAAAATTATAGTTAAATAAAACGTATTCTCACCTAAACATCCCCAAAAAACAATATACAAGTAGGAAAAAATGCCGAAAGAATTTTTGCCGTTAACAATAAATTAAAAAAAACCCAGACGACATGCATTTAACAGATGTCAGAATTCGTTGAAAAATACATCCCTACCCCCCTAAACTTAACCCCTTTTTCGAACGTAATTAATAACTGATACAGCAAAAGTTAATAAAAATGAACACATATATATATATATATATATATATATATACCCCAAACGCTGACCACTAGTGGCCCGCTGGCGGGCAGCCCATGGCAACGCCAGCAGTCCTTTGAGGGCAGGCACTGGTGGGCCTCTAGCGGTTTGCCAGTAGTAACATTGCCGAGAGGAACACATCAGCGGTCCGAAAGCAGGCCAGCAGTGGTAAATGCTAGTGGCATGCAACCCAGAGGCAGATTGCGTGTAGGATATATATATATATATATATATATATATATATATATATATATATATATATATATACCGGGTGTAACAGCATGGGATAATTGTCCAATCCCAAAAATGTTTAATATTTGAAAAATCCACTAAACTAATTGAGTTTCTTTTTTCCAGTTTTTCAGATAAGATGTTTAGTCATCTTGACGCCATGTGTCGTAAGAATCAACGAAAACCCCTTTGAGTTATTCAGCTAGAAAGAGAACAGGTTAAAATCGTTTTGTGTCTGCCCCACTATGTCTTCCCAACTGAGCAATGGTGAGAGGAAAATGATCATTCATGCCTTCATTAATAGTACCAACATTCATAGTCTGGCTTCCATCTTGAAAGTCTATTCAAGTTTCACCAAGAAAACGGCGAATAAGCTTTAAAAAAGAGGGAACTGTATAAAGGAAAATTGGACCAGGAGGTTACAACAGGAAGAGGAATCATCATTTTAACTTAGAGCTAAATACATTGTTATTATTCAAAGTACAGTCAAATAGTTTTATAAAAACTCGAAGAATTCCATTAAGAATTCCAGATTTCTCTAATGGGAGATAAATGCCCATCATACCACCAAGCAGATGCAAAATATAATGCCTAAAAAAAGAACACATCTTTACTGCATATTTTATTTTATATTCCGTAGTGAAGAAAAAAAATTAAATATCGAATCAAGCACATAAAATTAGGGCATGGCCGAATATTTGACGTAATTGTATTAGTTTAACAAACCATCTAATGAATATCGCCTTGAACGACAACGCTTCTAGATCCTTTCAAATTAATGCGGGGAGGTGGTCCCCCAGGGTTCTATCCTTGTACATACGTTGTTTATTATCTTCATCAGCTGCCTTCCCGATGTCATCAGTTCCCAGGTAGGTATTTATGCCAGCGACACGACTATTAACTCCTGACTTAGTAGTAAGCTGCTCTTGAAAAATGACCACCAATCAGTTGTTAAACGGAGCAAGGAATGGCTTGTAAATTGTAACGCCTCCAAAACGAAACTGCTATCATAGAGAACTATATTTCTCCTATCAAAATGGCTGATGCTAACTTCCAGGAGGGTATCTTAATGCGTGTTCTCGGTCTCACCTTTTCTATTGACATGAAGTGAAACGATTATATTGAATCAAGTTATTAGGTCTGCTTGCTAGAAAAATTGATTATATTGAATCAAGTTATTAGGTCTGCTTGCTAAAAAGATTGATTATATTGAACCAAGTTATTAAGTCTGCTTGCTAGAAAAATTGATTATATTGAATCAAGTTATTAGGTCTGCTTGCTAGAAAAATTGATTATATTGAATCAAGTTATTAGGACTGCTTGTTAAAAAAATTGATTATATTGAATCAGATTATTAGGTCTGCTTGCTAGGAAAATTGATTATATTGAATCAAGTTATTAGGTCTGCTTGCTAGAAAAATTGATTATATTGAATCAAGTTATTAGGCCTGCTTGCTAGAAAATAGATTATATTGAATCAAGTTATTAGGTCTGCTTGCTAGGAAAATTGATTATATTGAATCAAGTTATTAGGACTGCTTGTTAAAAAAATTGATTATATTGAATCAGATTATTAGGTCTGCTTGCTAGGAAAATTGATTATATTGAATCAAGTTATCAGGTCTGCTTGCTAGAAAAATTGATTATATTGAATCAAGTTATTAGGTCTGCTTGCTAAAAAATGAATTATATTGAATCAAGTTATTAGGTCTGCTTGTTAGAAAAATTGATTATATTGAATCAATTTATTAGGTCTGATTGCTAGAAAAAATGATTATATTGAATCAAGTAATTACGTTTGCTTGCTAGAAAAATTGGTTCAGTGTGTTTCAATTTCGTCGGTAGAATCTATCTTTAACATTTATAAATCTACCATTTGTCCGTACATCGAATATTACTGCCATATCTGGTCTTGTGATGGTGATATAGATCTTGAAAATCTCAACAAATTCGAAAGGGGCTGTAATGTTATCAGTTCTGACCTGGCATCTCGGCTTCAGTCAATTTCACATCGTTGTGACGTTGCTTCCCGCTGTTTTTTTTTTCTTTAATAAATGTTCCAATGTTAATGACCTTGATTCGATATGCAATCCTTTTCTTCCCTACGGAATATAAAATAAAATACATTGTGAAGATGTTTTTTTTTAATCATTATATTTTGCATCTCGTCAGTGGTACGATGGGATTTTTCTTCCATTAGAGAAATTAAAGAATTTAAAGACATCTTCGCCTCCAAAATTGCCATCGAAAGAAGCCCGAAAAATATTTTAAAGATAAGAAATGATTTTTTTTTTCGGGAAAGCAAAAGCAGGAAGCTATTTTCTTTTAATCTTTTATTGCAGTAGCTTTGAAATACATCATCAGAATGGTTTTTTTTTATATAAATGCGTGATTAACGTAGTGGGGTTTTTTTGTTCTGCTTAAATAAACGGTTGTCGAACGATTTTTCCTATTGCGTCCGTGACTAAAGATATCAATCTTTATTATCATTCTTCTTTACGTCTTCTCTCTTGTCCGCCATATTCGAACACATTCTGATAACAGAATAACTCATATGGTCAGAGTTATCATTTACTTGCAACGTACTTTCTTCCTCACTCTTTCGTTTGTTCGTTCGTTCTTTCTTTCTTTTTTCTTTCTTAATCGCTTTTTCCTTTCTTAATTTCTTTCGTTCTTAATCTTTCTTTCTTTCGTAATCTGTTTCTTTCATAAACTCTTTCTTTTTTCGTTCTTAATCTTTTTCTTTCTTTCGTAAGATCTTTCTTTATTTCTTTATTTGTTTTTTATTTCTTTGTTTCTTAATCTCTTTCTTTTTTCTTTTTTAATCTCTTTCTTTATTTTTTCTAACCTCTTTCTTTCTTCCATTTCTTTCTTTTTTCTTTCTTTCTTTTTCTTTTTTCTTTCTTTCTTTTCTAATGTCTTTCTTGCTTTCATAATTTCTTTCCTTCTTTCAATCTTTCTTCTTTCTTTCGTTCTTTCTTTTCAAATCTGTTCCTTTCTTTTCTAATCTTTTCTTTTTTTCTTTCCTAATTTCTTTCCCTTCTTTCAATCTTTTCTTTCTTTCTTTCTTTTCGAATCACTTACTTTCTTTCTTTCTTTCTTTCTTTGTTTCTTTGTTTCTTTCTTTCTTTCTTTCTTTCTTTCTTTCTTTCGTAATCACTTTCACCTCGTTTTCAATATATTACTTTTATTACTTCTCCTCTTCCTGCAATAGCGGTTCCCCTATGAACATCAAAGTTAAGCAACGTCAAGGCTGGTCATTTCCTAGATGAGTAACCGCTTTGGAATACCAGGTGTTGTAAGCTTGGATCTGCTGGTGGCGTAATGGATAAACTGTCGGAATTGTAAATCAGCAATTCCCGTTATAATTCCAGTTGGGTCCGTTATATTCACTTACGCGCAAATACACTCTTGTTCCCCAGCTATGGGTTAATTAGTAAGAATCTTATCACTAAAGTATTATTATCTCCAAAATAAAATTCTTAAACCTTCTCTTCTTGCAACACCGGTTCCCGTACGATCACCGAAGTTAAGCAACATCGAGCCTGATCAGTGCCTAGTTGGGTGACCGCTTGGGAATATCAGGTGTTCTAAGCTTGGATGTGCAGGTGGTGTAATGGATAAAGGCTCGGAATTGCTAATCAGAGAGCTGAGTTCCAATTCCCGTTGGGTTCGTTATGTTTACTTATGCGCTAATAACCTGGAATACCAGGCGCTGAAAGCGTGGATGTGCAGATGGTGCAATGGATAATGACTCAGAAATTTTAATTGGAGAGCCGAGTTCTAATTCGAGTTGGGTTCGTTATGTTCACTTATGCGCAACTACCCTTGGGAAAAAAACAGTATGAATCTACCTTTTCATTGCTGCCATATATGGCCTGGAGCCCCTTCTGTTTGTCTCAAGGTTCTTGATAAGATCCAGAGACGGATATGCAATGTAATTGGCCCCGATCTGGCATCTCGTCTGCAGCCGCTGTCTCACAGGCGTGCCGTCGCCTCCCTCTGTCTTTTTTTACAAATACATTCACCGTAACTGCTCCGATGAGCTGCTTTCGCTGGTTCCCAGACTTCACGAATTTAAGCGTTCAACTAGGCTGGCATCTCGCTCTCACCCTTTCACTGTCGAAACTGTTAAATATGGCCGTCTCTTCTACTCCAATAGCTACATGTCTCGCACTTATCGCCTGTGGAACTCTCTCCCCATTTCCCTTTTCCTTGATAGTTATACTCTCCAACTATTCAAGTGTAATATCAATCGATGTCTCCAGATGCCTTGATCTATCCCCTATCCTTCTCTCCATCCTTTCCTCTATCCTTCCTATTTGCTCTCGCTCCAACTCTCTGTAACCCCGTGCGTGCTAGTGGCTTCCCGCCTTGCTTGGGGCGAAATACTAAAAGCTAAGACTTGTATCACTAAATTATTATGATCTTCAAAAAACCTCTAAGAATCTAAAAATATTTTCTGGCTTTAAATAACCAGAAAAGGGATGATAGTCTTAAAATCGAATCAATGAAACCTCTTCCTGTTACGTTTTGGTCTTCCGCTCTTTGTCGTCTTTTCTCTTCAACATTTTCCCTTAGCTTTTATTATGTCGCCTTCTTCTGCTTTTTCTTTCAGTTCTTTTCAAGCATATCCTTCAAATTCCTTATTTTCGTTCTTCACTTCTTATTCTTCGTTTTCCACCTTAATGTCTTCTACTTCTGTTGAATCACTATAAGTTTTGCAATTACCATTTTCCTTATTCTTCTTCTTCTTCTTCTTCTTCTTCTTCTTCTTCAGCACATCTCTATTCTCATCTTTCTGACTCCTCGTTTCTCCTCCTCCTCTTCTTTTACTTCTTCTTCTTCAGCACCTCTCTATTCTCATCTTTCTGAATCCTCGTTTCTCTCTCTCCCTTCTCCTTCCTCTCCTCCTCCTCTTCTTCTCCTGCACCTCTCTATTCTCATCTTTATGAATCCTCGTTTCTCTCTCTCCCTTCTCCTTCCTCTCCTCCTCCTCTTCTTCTCCTGCACCTCTCTATTCTCATCTTTCTGAATCCTCGTTTCTCTCTCTCCCTTCTCCTTCCTCTCCTCCTCCTTTTCTTCTCCTGCACCTCTCTATTGTCATCTTTCTGAATCCTCGTTTCTCTCTCTCCCTTCTCCTTCCTCTCCTCCTCCTCTTCTTCTCCTGCACCTCTCTATTGTCATCTTTCTGAATCCTCGTTTCTCTCTCTCCCTTCTCCTTCCTCTCGTCCTCCTCTTCTTCTCCTGCACCTCTCTATTCTTATCTTTCTGACTCCATATTTCTGCTTCCTCCTCCTCCTCCTCCTCTTCTTCTACTTCTTCTTCTTCTTCAGCACCTCTCTATTCTCATCTTTCTGACTACTCGTTTCTCTCTCTCTCTTTTCTCCTTCCTCTCCTCCTCCTCTTCTTCTTCTGCACCTCTCTATTCTTATCTTTCTGACTCCATATTTCTCCTTCCCCCTTCTCCTCCTCCTCTTCTTCTAATTCTTCTTCTCCTGCACCTCTCTATTCTCATCTTTCTGACTCCTCGTTTCTCTCTCTCCCTTCTCCTTCCTCTCCTCCTCCTCTTCTTCTCCTGCACCTCTCTATTCTTATCTTTCTGACTCCATATTTCTCCTTCCCCCTTCTCCTCCTCCTCTCCTTCTACTTCTTCTTCTCCTGCACCTCTCTATTCTCATCTATCTGACTCCTCGTTTCTCTCTCTCTCCCTTCTCCTTCCTCTCCTCCTCCTCTTCTTCTCCTGCACCTCTCTATTCTTATCTTTCTGACTCCACATTTCTCCTTCCCCCTTCTTCTTCTCCTCTTCTTCTACTTCTTCTTCTCCTGCACCTCTCTATTCTCATCTTTCTGACTCCTCGTTTCTCTCTCTCGCTTCTCCTTCCTCTCCTCTTCCTCTTCTACTTCTGCACCTCTCTATTCTTATCATTCTGACTCCATATTTCTCCTTCCCCCTTCTCCTCCTCGTCCTCTTCTACTTCTTCTCCTCCTGCACCTCTCTATTCTCATCTTTCTGTCTCCTCGTTTCTCTCTCTCCCTCCTCCTTCCTCTCCTCCTACTCTTCTTCTCCTGCACCTCTCTATTCTCATCTTTCTGACTCCTCGTTTCTCTCTCTCCCTTCTCCTTCCTCTCCTCCGCCTCCTCTTCTCCTGCACCTCTCTATTCTTATCATTCTGACTCCACATTTCTCCTTCCCCCTTCTCCTCCTTCTCTTCTTCTACTTCTTCTTCTCCTGCACCTCTCTATTCTTATCTTTCTGACTCCTCGTTTCTCTCTCTCCCTTCTCCTTCCTCTCCTCCTCCTCTTCTTCTCCTGCACCTCTCTATTCTTATCTTTCTGACTCCACATTACTCCTTCCTCCTTCTCCTCCTCCTCTTCTTCTACTTCTTCTTCTCCTGCACCTCTCTTTTCTCATCTTTCTGACTCCTCGTTTCTCTCTCTCCCTTCTCCTTCCTCTCCTCCTCCTCTTCTACTCCTGCACCTCTCTATTCTTATCTTTCTGACTCCACATTTCTCCTTCCCCCTTCTTCTTCTCCTCTTCTTCTACTTCTTCTTCTCCTGCACCTCTCTATTCTCATCTTTCTGACTCCTCGTTTCTCTCTCTCGCTTCTTCTTCCTCTCCTCTTCCTCTTCTACTTCTGCACCTCTCTATTCTTATCTTTCTGACTCCACATTTCTCCTTCCCCCTTCTTCTTCTCCTCTTCTTCTACTTCTTCTTCTCCTGCACCTCTCTATTCTCATCTTTCTGACTCCTCGTTTCTCTCTCTCCCTTCTCCTTCCTCTCCTCCTCCTCTTCTTCTCCTGCAACTCTCTATTCTTATCTTTCTGACACCACATTTCTCCTTCCCCCTTCTCCTCCTCCTCTTCTTCTACTTCTTCTTCTCCTGCACCTCTCTATTCTCATCTTTCTGACTCCTCGTTTCTCTCTCTCCCTTCTCCTTCCTCTCCTCCTCCTCTTCTTCTCCTGCACCTGTCTATTCTTATTTTTCTGACTCCATATTTCTCCTTCCCCCTTCTTTTCCTCATGTTCTTCTACTTCTTCTTCTCCTGCACCTCTCTATTCTCATCTTTCTGACTCCTCGTTTCTCTCTCTCCCTTCTCCTTCCTCTCCTCCGCCTCTTCTTCTCCTGCACCTCTCTATTCTTATCATTCTGACTCCACATTTCTCCTTCCCCCTTCTCCTCCTTCTCTTCTTCTACTTCTTCTTCTCCTGCACCTCTCTATTCTTATCTTTCTGACTCCTCGTTTCTCTCTCTCCCTTCTCCTTCCTCTCCTCCTCCTCTTCTTCTCCTGCACCTCTCTATTCTTATCTTTCTGTCTCCACATTTCTCCTTCCCCCTTCTCCTCCTCCTCTTCTTCTACTTCTTCTTCTCCTGCACCTCTCTTTTCTCATCTTTCTGACTCCTCGTTTCTCTCTCTCCCTTCTCCTTCCTCTCCTCCTCCTCTTCTTCTCCTGCACCTCTCTATTCTTATCTTTCTGACTCCACATTTCTCCTTCCCCCTTCTTCTTCTCCTCTTCTTCTACTTCTTCTTCTCCTGCACCTCTCTATTCTCATCTTTCTGACTCCTCGTTTCTCTCTCTCGCTTCTCCTTCCTCTCCTCTTCCTCTTCTACTTCTGCACCTCTCTATTCTTATCTTTCTGACTCCACATTTCTCCTTCCCCCTTCTTCTTCTCCTCTTCTTCTACTTCTTCTTCTCCTGCACCTCTCTATTCTCATCTTTCTGACTCCTCGTTTCTCTCTCTCCCTTCTCCTTCCTCTCCTCCTCCTCTTCTTCTCCTGCAACTCTCTATTCTTATCTTTCTGACTCCATATTTCTCCTTCCCCCTTCTCCTCCTCCTCTTCTTCTACTTCTTCTTCTCTTGAACCTCTCTATTCTCATCTTTCTGACTCCTCGTTTCTCTCTCTCCCTTCTCCTTCCTCTCCTCCTCCTCTTCTTCTCCTGCACCTCTCTATTCTTATCTTTCTGACTCCATATTTCTCCTTCCCCCTTCTCCTCCTCTTCTTCTACTTCTTCTTCTCTTGAACCTCTCTATTCTCATCTTTCTGACTCCTCGTTTCTCTCTCTCCCTTCTCCTTCCTCTCCTCCTCCTCTTCTTCTCCTGCACCTCTCTATTCTTATCTTTCTGACTCCATATTTCTCCTTCCCCCTTCTCCTCTTTCTCTTCTTCTACTTCTTATTCTCATCTTTCTGACTCCTCGTTTCTCTCTCTCCCTTCTCCTTCCTCTCCTCCTCCTCTTCTTCTCCTGCACCTCTCTATTCTTATCTTTCTGACTCCATATTTCTCCTTCCCCCTTCTCCTCTTTCTCTTCTTCTACTTCTTATTCTCATCTTTCTGACTCCTCGTTTCTCTCTCTCGCTTCTCCTTCCTCTCCTCTTCCTCTTCTACTTCTGCACCTCTCTATTCTTATCTTTCTGACTCCACATTTCTCCTTCCCCCTTCTTCTTCTCCTCTTCTTCTACTTCTTCTTCTCCTGCACCTCTCTATTCTCATCTTTCTGACTCCTCGTTTCTCTCTCTCCCTTCTCCTTCCTCTCCTCCTCCTCTTCTTCTCCTGCAACTCTCTATTCTTATCTTTCTGACTCCATATTTCTCCTTCCCCCTTCTCCTCCTCCTCTTCTTCTACTTCTTCTTCTCTTGAACCTCTCTATTCTCATCTTTCTGACTCCTCGTTTCTCTCTCTCCCTTCTCCTTCCTCTCCTCCTCCTCTTCTTCTCCTGCACCTCTCTATTCTTATCTTTCTGACTCCATATTTCTCCTTCCCCCTTCTCCTCCTCCTCTTCTTCTACTTCTTCTTCTCTTGAACCTCTCTATTCTCATCTTTCTGACTCCTCGTTTCTCTCTCTCCCTTCTCCTTCCTCTCCTCCTCCTCTTCTTCTCCTGCACCTCTCTATTCTTATCTTTCTGACTCCATATTTCTCCTTCCCCCTTCTCCTCTTTCTCTTCTTCTACTTCTTATTCTCATCTTTCTGACTCCTCGTTTCTCTCTCTCCCTTCTCCTTCCTCTCCTCCTCCTCTTCTTCTCCTGCACCTCTCTATTCTTATCTTTCTGACTCCACATTTCTCCTTCCCCCTTCTCCTCCTCCTCTTCTTCTACTTCTTCTTCTCCTGCACCTCTCTATTCTCATCTTTCTGACTCCTCGTTTCTCTCTCTCCCTTCTCCTTCCTCTCCTCCTCCTCTTCTTGTCCTGCACCTCTCTATTCTTATCTTTCTGACTCCATATTTCTCCTTCCCCCTTCTCCTCCTCCTCTTCTTCTACTTCTTCTTCTCTTGAACCTCTCTATTCTCATCTTTCTGACTCCTCGTTTCTCTCTCTCCCTTCTCCTTCCTCTCCTCCTCCTCTTCTTCTCCTGCACCTCTCTATTCTTATCTTTCTGACTCCATATTTCTCCTTCCCCCTTCTCCTCTTTCTCTTCTTCTACTTCTTATTCTCATCTTTCTGACTCCTCGTTTCTCTCTCTCCCTTCTCCTTTCTCTCCTCCTCCTCTTCTTTTCCTGCACCTCTCTATTCTTATCTTTCTGACTCCATATTTCTCCTTCCCCCTTCTCCTCCTTCTCTTCTTCTACTTCTTATTCTCATCTTTCTGACTCCTCGTTTCTCTCTCTCCCTTCTCCTTCCTCTCCTCCTCCTCTTCTTCTCCTGCACCTCTCTATTCTTATCTTTCTGACTCCATATTTCTCCTTCCCCCTTCTCCTCCTTCTCGTCTTCTACTTCTTATTCTCATCTTTCTGACTCCTCGTTTCTCTCTCTCCCTTCTCCTTTCTCTCCTCCTCCTCTTCTTGTCCTGCACCTCTCTATTCTTATCTTTCTGACTCCATATTTCTCCTTCCCCCTTCTCATCTTTCTCTTCTTCTACTTCTTATTCTCATCTTTCTGACTCCTCGTTTCTCTCTCTCCCTTCTCCTTCCTCTCCTCCTCCTCTTCTTTTCCTGCACCTCTCTATTCTTATCTTTCTGACTCCATATTTCTCCTTCCCCCTTCTCCCCCTCCTCTTCTTCTACTTCTTATTCTCATCTTTCTGACTCCTCGTTTCTCTCTCTCCCTTCTCCTTCCTCTCCTCCTCCTCTTCTTTTCCTGCACCTCTCTATTCTTATCTTTCTGACTCCATATTTCTCGTTCCCCCTTCTCCTCCTTCTCTTCTTCTAATTCTTCTTCTCCTGCACCTCTCTATTCTGATCTTTCTGACTCCTCGTTTCTCTCTCTCCCTTCTCCTTCCTCTCCTCCTCCTCTTCTTCTCCTTCACCTCTCTATTCTTATCTTCTGACTTCACATTTCGTCTTCCCCCTTCTCCTCCTCCTCCTCCTCTTCGACTTCTTCTTCTCCTGCACCTCTCTATTCTCATCTTTCTGACTCCTCGTTTCTCTCTCTTCCTTCTCCTTCCTCTCCTCCTCCTCTTCTTCTCCTGCACCTCTCTATTCTTATCTTTCTGACTCCATATTTCTCCTTCCCCCTTCTCCTCCTACTCTCCTTCTACTTCTTCTTCTCCTGCACGTCTCTATTCTCATCTTTCTGACTCCTCGTTTCTCTCTCTCCCTTCTCCTTCCTCTCCTCCTCCTCTTCTTCTCCTGTACCTCTCTATTCTTATCTTTCTGACTCCATATTTCTCCTTCCCCCTTCTCCTCCTCCTCCTCTTCTACTTCTTCTTCTCCTGCACCTCTCTATTCTCATCTTTCTGACTCCTCGTTTCTCTCTCTCCCTTCTCCTTCCTCTCCTCCTCCTCTTCTTCTCCTGCACCTCTCTATTCTTATCTTTCTGACTCCACATTTCTCCTTCCCCCTTCTCCTCCTTCTCTTCTTCTACTTCTTCTTCTCCTGCACCTCTCTATTCTCATCTTTCTGACTCCTCGTTTCTCTCTCTCCCTTCTCCTTCCTCTCCTCCGCCTCTTCTTCTCCTGCACCTCTCTATTCTTATCTTTCTGACTCCATATTTCTCCTTCCCCCTTCTCCTCCTCCTCCTCTTCTACTTCTTCTTCTTCTGCACCTCTCTATTCTCATCTTTCTGACTCCTCGTTTCTCTCTCTCCCTTCTCCTTCCTCTCCTCCTCCTCTTCTTCTCCTGCACCTCTCTATTCTTATCTTTCTGACTCCACATTTCTCCTTCCCCCTTCTCCTCCTTCTCTTCTTCTACTTCTTCTTCTCCTGCACCTCTCTATTCTCATCTTTCTTACTCCTCGTTTCTCTCTCTCCCTTCTCCTTCCTCTCCTCCTCCTCTTCTTCTCCTGCACCTCTCTATTCTTATCTTTCTGACTCCACATTTCTCCTTCCCCCTTCTCCTCCTTCTCTTCTTCTACTTCTTCTTCTCCTGCACCTCTCTATTCTCATCTTTCTGACTCCTCGTTTCTCTCTCTCCCTTCTCCTCCCTCTCCTCCTCCTCTTCTTCTCCTGCACCTCTCTATTCTTATCTTTCTGACTCCATATTTCTCCTTCCCCCGTCTCCTCCTCCTCTTCTTCTACTTCTTCTTCTCCTGCACCTCTCTATTCTCATCTTCCTGACTCCTCGTTTCTCTCTCTCCCTTCTCCTTCCT
>OZ038510.1:30094102-30119102 GCA_964036315.1 Acanthosepion esculentum | reverse complement strand
AGGAATTTGTTTGCGCATTTTATTTACCCTGCCTTTTAATTTGACTAGAAGAAACCTATCTTATTCACCTACTCAATGCTGGAGACATTTTTGGGGCCTACCAGTAGACTTTGCGTTTCCATAATTCGCACTGTCCTTTAGAAAGTTGCAAATCACAGTTTTAGTGCGATTTGCCTTAGCTGCGATCGCCCACTGTGGCAAACATTGATTATGGAAATCTAGAATTCGAGAACACTCAACTTCAGTAAGTTTGCTTGCTTTAGGCATGGTGACACCTTTATGCAGTGATTCCTAATCTCTAACTGAACTACAAACGTTAGAATTACCCCAGATCTAACAATTTATACCCCCTGGTCTTATAATTTTGATCAGGTGTAAAACGCCTCATTTTATAAAAATGTCAATTTCTCAATAAAATGTTCGGATTATAACTTTTTGTCTACATAAACTTTTAGATCATAGAATTAGTAACATTAAGTAAGAAAAAGTTTATAATGTAAAAATTTTCAAGTGGTCTTAAATTTATTTTTGATCAGGAGTTTTTATATATATATATATATATATATATATATATATATATATATATAGAGAGAGAGAGAGAGAGAGAGAGAGAGAGATAGATAGATAGATAGATAATAATAGTGGTCAATATATATATATATATATATATATATATATATATATATATATATATATATATAGAGAGAGAGAGAGAGAGAGAGAGAGAGAGAGATAAATTCCCAAGAGGATAGAATCCAGGTAGAACTCAATGTCCAGGACAGAGTAAAAATCTAATATAAAATGCTCAAACACTAATATTCAATGGTTATAATTTATTACATTGGAATCGTAATCACGATCGAAATCATCAGATCTACAAATTCAAATATATACATATATATATATATATATATATATATATATATATATATATATATATATATATATATATATATATGTGTGTGTGTGTGTGTGTGTGTGTGTGTGTTGGAGTGTGCTTTTTGCATGAACAGGTTGATATATATATATATATATATATATATATATATATATATATGTATATATATTGCTTCAAACGTTATTATAGTAGATAATCATATTTGAAATATACGGTTCATTTTTATTTTTACTTTAATCAGTGTGTATTATGTCTACCGGCCTATACATTCGAGAAATCTTAATAAAGAAAACGTGCTCTCAGGCAAATATCGATCCTGCAACACTCGTTATAGGAGAAACCAGCACACCGGATCCGATTAATTAAGATTCTCGAATGCCTAGGCCGGTAGATGTCATTTACACTGTATCAAAAAAAAAACCCAAAACGTAGTGTCTACTCAAACACGTGTATCAACGGAAATATAACGTTTAAATAATAATAGATATGCGTGTGTCTCTGTTTATCTTTGTGTGTGTGTCTGTATGTCTTTATGTGTGTGTGCGTGTCTTTGTGCGTGTGTGTAAATATCCAGATATAAATAAAATATATAAGTAATTTATATAAATAAGAATTGAGAATAAATTCAATTAATTCGTAAGAAATTATATATGTAATAATAATAATAATAATAATAATAATAATAATAATAATAATAATAATGAGAGATGGTATGAGCACCAGCCAGACACAGTTATCCAAAATAACGATGTAACTATCCTCTGGGACATGCCAATTCAAACTGACAGGGAAATAAAAGCCAACAGACCTGATATTATCATAAAAGACAAGCAATTCAGAAAGTGTATGTTTATTGACATAGCAGTACAATCTGAGAGAAACACCTCCATGAAAATTATCGAGAAATTGTCCAAATATAAGGACCTGGGGATCGAGATTAACAGGATGTGGGGAATGAAGACTGAGACTGTGCGAACAATAATCTGCGCTCTGGGCCTCGTGAAAAAAGAATGGACAATTTTACTACCAGTGTCCCAGGCAACATCAACATACAAGTTACCCAGAAGATCGTCCTACTAGGAACATCCCATAGACTAAGAAAAGTGCTATAAATTAAATCACAATTCTCCTATAGGGCCTAAGGACCATAGTTTGGACCCGGCTCTACAGGATGCAATGCAGGAAACATAACATAGACTAACATTAATAATAATAATAATAATAATAATAATAATAATAATAGACTATTAATAATTAGTAATAATTTACAATCATGATATCCAGTAATAATAATATTAATAATAACAGCAACAAAAACTAATATTTTCAGGAATAATAATAATAATAATAATAATAATAATAATAATAATAATAATAAAAATAATAATAATAATAATAAAGTTTGAATTGATCCAATTGAATGTAATAAAAAGGTAACAATAATATGATAGAGGACAATTAATAATAATAATAATAATAATAATAATAATAATAATAATAATAATAATAAGAAGAAGAAGAAGAAGAAGAAGAAGAAGAAGAAGGGATGCAGGAGGGGTTCATATGGCTGCAAAGACCAATTACTAATAAATAAAATGATTCTGGAAAATTGCAGGAGCAGACGTAAAAATCTCAGTGCAGCGTGGATTGATTATCGTAAAGGTTTTGACAGTGTTCCACATTCTTGGATCCTTAAGACTTTGGAAATGTACAAAGTCTCCCCTGTGGTATTAAATTTCCTTAAGCACAGCATGGGAATGTGGAACACCAAACTATACCTTAGTCACACCAGGGGCACTGCCATATCCAACCGACTAAATATCCGACGTGGAATCTTTCAAGGGGACTCTTTGTCTCCACTTCTGTTTTGTTTGTCCTTACTCCCCCTTACGCATGAACTGAACAACAGTAGCTATGGCTACAAAATAAATAACAACATATTCAATCACCTACTATACATGGATGATCTCAAACTCTTTGCCAAAGACGACAATGAGTTGAAGGGCCTACTTAATATTGTAAAATACTTTAGTGACGACATATGCATGAGCTTCGGATTAGATAAATGTGCTAAAGTAACATTTAAGAAAGGTAGAATTTTAGAAGCACCCTTAATAGATTTAGATTTTGCCACGAAGATTAGAGAATTGGAGCATGGTGAATCTTATAACTACCTAGGAATTAGTGAGAGAGATGGCATACAACACTCCCAAATGAAAGAGAAGGTAAGAAAGGAGTACTACAGGCGTGTACGCCTGGTACTAAATACCGAGCTAAACTCAAAAAACCGAATATCAGCTATAAACACCTTAGCTGTTCCTGTGGTGCAATACAGCTTTAATGTACTTAACTGGACCATAGCTGAAATTAAGCGAATGGACGCCAAAACGAGAAAGCTCCTCACTTGCTACCGCATGCATCATCCCAAAACTGATATTGATCGCCTGTATGTGCCCAGATCCGAAGGAGGCAGAGGACTAGTTCAACTAGAACTATCCTACAAAAGTACAACAATTGGCCTCCAAAGATATTTGGAAAATACAGAAGACTGGATGATGGTATGTGTCAAGGAACATGAAAGTAGTAAGTGTCTCTACTCTGTAGTAAAGGAAGCCGAAAAATTCAAAAAAGAGCTTCAAATGGGCACAGAAATTCAAATACATCTCTGTACACCGGCTGAAGTTGCAAAAAACTTAAAAAAGAATGCAAAGAGAAATGCGACCGACCAGATAAAGAAACAATGGCAAAATAAACCGTTCCATGGCCAATACTCTGCCCGTACCAAACAAGCAGACGTAGACATAAACCGCACCCATCAGTGGCTACGTAGTGCAGGGTTGAAAGGTGAAACTGAGGGTTTTATCATTGCTGCACAAGACCAATGCTTGTTAACTAGGAATTATCAAGCACATATACTAAAATACTGTGTTAGCCCAAGGTGCAGATTCTGTGACAAATATCCAGAAACCATTGGTCATCTTATATCAGGTTGCACGATATTGGCACCCACTGAATATAAAACCCGGCATGACAGAGTGGGCCAATATCTGCACTGGAAAATTTGCAACTCCTATGGAAGGAAACTGGAAGAAATTGGTACGAACACCACCCTGACCCGGTTACGGAGATAGGACCTGTTACAATTCTATGGGACTACACAATACACACTGACAGAACAATCAAAGCCAACCGCCCAGACATTGTTATTAAAGACCACAAACAAAATAAGTGCCTCCTTATTGATATGGCAGTCCCTGCAGACTGCAATGTGTCTTTGAAAATATTTGAAAAACTGTCAAAATACAAGGACCTTGAAATAGAAATCTCAAAAATGTGGCACATGGGAACATCAACAATTCCTGTTGTAGTTGGAGCCCTTGGACTGGTTGGAAAAGATTCCAGTAGGTTGATTGAAGGGATCCCTGGAAGTCCATGCCTCAAAGAGATACAAAAAATTGTTCTGACAAGTACAGCCCACACTTTACGAAGGGCTTTATCTATGTAATTATTTTTTTTTTTTTTTGCAGTGGAAAGTGTCATGATGCCATTTCTAACCTTAGGTCCCTGGGCGGGACCCGGAAAGAAATGTGTAAACGCCAGATATCAAAGGAAATAAAAATAATAATAATAATAATAATAATAATGGCAAATCTGATATTATCATAAAAGCCAAGAAATTCAGGAAGTGTATGCTTATTGACATAGCAGTACCATCGGAGAGAAATGCCTCCATGAAAATTATCAAGAAATTGTCCAAATACAAAGACCTGGAGATCGAGATTAACAGGATGTTGGTAATGAAGACCGAGACTGTACTAATAGTAATCGGAGGTCTGGACCTCGTGAAAAAGGAATGGACAATTTTACTAATGGTGTCCCAGGTAACATCAACATACAAGTTGCCCAGAAGATCGCCCTACTAGGAACATCCCATATACTAAGAAAAGTTCTATCAATTAAATGGCAATTCTCTTATAGAGCCTAAGGACCATAGTTTAGACCCGGCTCTACAGGATGCAATGCAGGAAATATAACATAGACTAGTAATAATAATAATAATGGGTGAAGAAGTGCAAATAAACCATAATACACCTACTGCAGCTGCAAAGAACCTTAAAAAGAAAGCAAATGCAATGTACCAAATGCAGAAACGATAGGAAGAGAAGCCTCTTCATTGTCAATACTCTGCCAATAACACACAAACTGATGTAGACAAACCCATCAGTGGTTACGTAGTGCAGGAATAAAAGCTGAAACCAAAGGTTGTATTCTTTCTGCACATGACGAATGTTTGATAACTAGAAATTACCAATCACACATATTGAAAAATTGTGTTGTCCCTAAATACAGATTCTGTGATAAATATCCAGAAACAACCATCTTGTATCCGGCTGCCGGCGGTGTTATCTCGAACTGAACATAAAATTCGGCGTGACAGAGTGGACCAATATATGCACTGGAAAATATGCCACTTTTATGGAAGGAAACTGCCGGAAATTGGGATGAACATCACCCAGACCAGGTTAAAGAACTCGGACCTGTAAACATTTTTATGGGACTTTACAATACGCACAGACCGAACAATCAAAACTAAGCACCCAGACATCGTGATCAAGGACCACGAAGTAGAGAATTTGCTTTCTTATTGATATGGCAGTCCTTGCAGACTGTAATGTATCTTTGAAGAACTTCAAAAAACTATAAAAAATACAAGGATCTTGAAATTGAAATCTCAAAAATGTGGCACATGAGGATAATTCAATAATTGTAATTGGAGGTCTCGGATTGACTGAAAAAGGTTCCGATAGACACATTGAAGGAATTTCTGGTAGCCCATGCTTTAAAGAAATACAAAGATTTGTACTCACAAATACAGCTCACACATTACGAAGATCTTTATCTATGTAAAATGTGTGATCTTAATTTTTTTTTTTTTTTTTTTTTTTTTACAAAAATGATGAAGGAAAAATGTCATGAAGCCATTTCTGACATTTGGTTTCTTGTTGGGACCCGGAAGAAAAAGTGTACACAACTGAAATCAAAGATAATAGTAATAATAATAATAATAATAATAATAATAATAATAATAATAATATATTTTTAATCATTTCACTCCAAGTAAGGAAACAAAGTCACTAACACGCAGGAGGATTACTGATTGTGAAAAAATATAAGAGAAAAACATTAAGGATACTGGACAATAAAAGAACAGGAATTTAAAAGGACCGAAGGTAACAGTTGACATTTCATTTAAATTTTGAAGATCAAACTTGACGCGAAAGCAAGAAGCCGGAAGAGAGTTCTGTAAGCGAGAAGCTACTTCAAAATGTAAAATAATGGGACATCGCCGCCAATCTAGCACTGCGTTTACAGAGTCGCAACTGAGGAAAATTATACTGAGGGATGACCAGCCTTGGGGGAGAGCTACCCGAGGCCGCGCCCTCTCATTGCGCCAGAGAGAGGGATCGGTGTTCGCACCGAGGCCAGCGCAACCGACGGTTGCTGGGGCTGCGGGCAATTTTTGTTCCTGGCCCGGGTGTACGCGCTCGGGTCCCCACATTAAAAAAAAGGACCTTGTGTCACAACTCGTCTAAGTGGGAAGACAGAGTAAATACCTAGTACGGCGTTTGAATTCATAAACTCTACACGCCGTAGAGGAAAGTGATATTTATTCTGTAAAATAAACAGAGATGTGGCACAAGGCCGAAGGGGGGATTGGGGAAAGGACGGTCTTCTTCTGTCTTAAAAATAACTTAGCTAGCCGCAAACACTGACCCAATCGTACGAACAATATTCCTTACGCCAAAACAACACATTCATACGTACCTTTCTTACTACAATCACCATAATACCTCACTGTCTCTATGAAAATACTAACTAGTCCCCATATTTACAATTCAATGTCTGTGGGGGCGGGGAATAAAACAAAAAATTCTAAAAACTAACCCCCAATGAGTATCTACAATATGAATACAAGACTAATAAACGCCGTAGACGAAAGTTCATCAGAAGAATTACCATGAAAATATTTATAGAAAAGACAGAGGGAAACCACTTTACGGTGGTTGGAAAGTCACTGAAGACAGAATACGAGGTCAGAAGCAGTAGCATTGCAGAATCTGTAAATGTCTAGCAGGAGCACCAGACCAGATGTGGCAGTAATATTCAAAGCAAGGACTTATAAATATGTAAGATAGATTCTGAAGAGAAAAAAAATAAGACTAGCACGACAAAGGGAAACAATTTTTGTAGCAACTGACCTCGTAAATGATTCAATATGATCTTTCCACTTCATTTCAAAACGTTAGTCCAAGAAATCTCAAAGAGTTAATTTCCAGTTCGCAAGTATTAGCCCCCGTTCAGCATGAATATAACCTCCGGTTTTAGTTTTTAAACCTGCACTGCGTAACCACTGATAGATTTGGGGTTTGTCTGGCATCAGCCTGTTTGGCACGGGCAGAGTATTGGCCACATATATTCTTATATCCTTATAAACGTACTCCTAGCCAATTTTATTGGATTTATATATTTACAATTGCAAAAAAATACAGTTCTCATATAAAGAGTGAGAGAGAGAGACAGAGACAGAGACAGAGACAAGTTTACATAAGTATATACGCATATAAGTTAAAAAAAAAACTCAGATTGGTCCATGTAACTAGAGAGTAGTCTATTTTTGCGATGTTTAGTATACAAAAGTACTTATACAGATTGGTATCTACATTTCTTTGTTGTCTCTGCCTAGCATCTACATTAGCTTTTGCACTGACTCGTTCTTAAAGTCACGTTTCAAATACTTTTTGGCTTTTGTACTCAGTCACCTGTGGGTCGTTCAGTGCAAGGAAAAGATAGCATATAAGTAAACATAGATAAATTGATCGATAGATGTGAAGAGACTATGCGTAGGTATACCCACAGGCAGATGTAGATACGACAAGACTTGAAGGTGGATAAACTCAGAATGGCAGAATAGTAGAATAGGGTGAAACACATTCGTATTGTGATTGATAAACATCAATAGACGGAGATGGTGTGACATGGTTAGTCGAAGATTGAAGAAATGAAAAGCAAAAGATAGACTGAGATAGGAGTTGATAAGTGAGAAAAGACTGCAACTAGATATGAACTGTCGATGGTTTATAGAGAGGAACAAAGTTAGGATAGATAGATAGATAGATAGATAGATAGATAGATAGATATGAACAATCTGAGATAGATAGATAGATAGATAGATAGATAGATATGAACAGACTGAGATAGATAGATAGATATGAACAGACGACTGAGATAGATAGATAGATAATGAACAATCTGAGATAGATAGATAGATTGATTGATAGATAGATAGATAGATAGATAGATGGATAGATAGATATGAACAATCTGAGATAGATAGATAGATAGATATGAACAGACTGAGATAGATAGATAGATAGATAGATAGATAAATATGAACAGACGACTGAGATAGATAGATATGAACAATCTGAGATAGATAGATAGATAGATATGAACAGACTGAGATATATATATATATATATATATAAATATATATATATATATATATATATATATATATATATATATATATATATATATATATGAACAGACGACTGAGATAGATAGATATGAACAATCTGAGATAGATAGATAGATAGATATGAACAGACTGAGATAGATAGATAGATCGATAGATAGATAGATATGAACAGACGACTGAGATAGATAGATAGATAGATAGATAGATAGATATGAACAATCTGAGATAGATAGATAGATAAATAGATAGATAGATAGATAGAAACAGACTGATATATATATACATATATATATATATATATATATATATATATAGATAGATAGATAGATAGATAGATATGAACAGACAACTGAGATAGATAGATAGATAGATAGATAGATAGATAGATAGATAGATAGATAGATAGATAGGTAGATAGATAGATAGATTTCCTATACAGCAGACAAGAAAAGAAAGAGATGGATATATTAAGATATAAACTGTTTGAGATTGACAGGAAAATTCCGAGATAGGTAGGGTTCGGTGTCGTTGCAATCTACGGTATAAAAAGAAAGGACTTCATTTTTTTTTTTTTGTTTTTTTTATTTTATTTTATTTATTTATTTATTTTTTTTTTTTGCTCTCCCGCTCGAAGGATACGGTAGGTACAAGATGTTGTACTTGCTTCGGGGAGATAGCCCCTCGGGCAAGACAACTTCTTAATTTCATCAAACCATGTAGAGTGCGCGTACCAACACACTACGCTTCTCCCTTAAATGCTTTCCTCCCGTGTTTTCGGGGTTCCGCTGGCCCAGTTGGGGGAGATTTATATCCTCTGGGTAAACTGATTTCTTAATTTCACACACCCTATGGAGCATCACACACACATTCATACGTACACATGCACACACTCATACGTAGACACACGTACATACATACAAACGCACTCACACACCTACATAGAGTCACACACATACACACACATACACACGTACACACACACACACACACACACACTACAGCTTAGCGTCAGTTTTCTTATATTCTCTTTGCATCTCTGCTGGTGTACACACGGAAAAATAATTTCACCCATCTTTTCAGCAAATTTGTTCTTTATATATATAAAAAAAAATTTTTTAGGGAATTTAATGGAAAAAAATTATTGTGACGCGCATCGTACGTTAGGACTTCATCAGCCTACAGCGAAAGCCCCCACCCCACTCTGCCACCCTATTTCATGCGCATGTGTATTCGGATCTACGTAAACTATATATAGTCTGGAGCCCCTTCTGTTTGCCTCGGAGTTCTTGATAGGATCCAGAGACGGATATGTAATGTAATTGGCCCTGATCCGGCATCTCGTCTGCGGTCGCTCTCTCACAGACGCGCCGTCGCCTCCCTCTGTCTACTTTACAAATACTTTCATGGTAATTGCTCCGCTGAGATGCTTTCGCTGATTCCCAGACTTCATGAATTCAAGCGTCCTACGAGGCTGGCATCCCGCTCTCACACTTTCACTGTTGAAACTGTTAAATGTAGCCGTCTCTTCTACTCCAATAGCTTCATATCTCGCACCTCTCGCCTGTGGAACTCCCTCCCTTATTCCTGTTTCCCTGACAACTATAATTTCCAACTATTCAAATGTAATGTCAATCGACATCTCCAGTTGCCTTGATCTATCCACTATCCTTCTCCTCATCATTTCCTCTATCACTCCTATCTGCTCTCGCTCCAAATCTTCTGTAACTCCTTTCGTGCTTGTGGCTTCCCGCCTTGCTTTGGGTGAAATGTTTAAAAACAAACAGAAAAGAAACATCATATTACTCCGATTAAGTCCTAGAGGAACAAAACACGTAGTACAAAACATTTTCCCACTTTGTTATTGATTTCCCTAAAATTGTTCTTGATATATATATATATATATATATATATATATATATATATATATATATATATATATATATATTTGAATTGGACAAAGTCCGACAATTTATTTAAAGACATTTATGATATGTTTAACGTTCTTTTTATAGATACAAGTATTTAAGCAAATGCTCTGCTTATAATAAACAGTATTAAATTCAGGCCGGTAAATGTTATTTAATACTGTTTATTATAAACAGAGCATTTACTTAAATACTTGTATCTATAAAAACAACGTTAAACATATCATAAATGTCTTATATCATATATATATATATATATATATATATATATATATATATATATATATATATATATATATATATATATATATATATATATATATATATATATGACAATAGGACTACTGCAATAGTTGCCGACGCGTTTCGTCCGATGTGGACTTTCTCAAGGCAAAAAACGAAATGAAGTTATTTAAACAAAGTAACTAATAATAACAAAACAAAATGTTCTTAGCAACTGGAAGAATTTAGAGGATCCTATTTTCATAATGTTAACTGAAATTCTCTAAATTCCTCCAGTTGCTAAGAACGTTTTGTTTTGTTATTAGTTATTTTGTTTAAATAAATTCATTTCGTTTTTTACCTTTATAAAGTCCACCTTGGACAAAACGCGTCGGCAACTATTACAGCTTTCCTATTGTCATTTATATTTATAAATATTGTCTTTTCTACAAGTTAACTCTAAGAAATTTTAATATATATATATATATATATATATATATATATATATATATATATATATATATATATATACATTCTTGATATATATATATATATATATATATATTCTTGATATATATATGTTCTTGATATATATATATATATATATATATATATATATATATATATATATATATATATATATATATATATATATATATATATATATATATATCAGTTTTAATATTGTATTTTATTAGGACCCACTTGGATTATATACCAACGGATTGTTTACTTGTACATATATATATAGTGCAATAAAACAATCCGTTGGTATGTAAGTCCAAGGTCCTCATAAAATAAAATAATAAAACTGATCCACAAAAAGTGCTCAATGTATTTATTATAATCAGAGCGTATAAATTTTACAACAGAGAAATCCAAAATTACCTCATGAGTATAGTCTATTTCAACTGACGTCGAGTACGTCAGTCTTATTCAGTACAGACGGTGGACTGAATTCGGAACTAGAGATTTAAAGTTTAATATATAATACAGTACATCCATCTGGTTGAACAAAACTGACGTACTCTGCATCAGCTGAAATAGACTATACTCATGAGGTAATTTTGGATTTCTGTGTTGTATAATATATATATATATATATATATATATTCTGTGTTGTATAATATATATATATATATATATATATATATATATATATATATATATATATATATATATATATATATAAACGAATAGGTTATAGTTGTTTCAACGATGTTAAACATTCTCTTTTTTTGTGTGGTAAGAGAATGTTTAACATCGAAAAGCATAAGGAAAATTAATTCGTTTGAATAATATGTGGAAATATGCATACTTTGCCGGAAGAAGGTTGCGAGACCCGAAACACGTGTTGCAAAATTATGGAAAATAAAACATAATATATATTTTTTAAAAATATCCACATTACAACCAAAAACGTTTGCGGATTATCTCTTTATATATATATATATATATATATAATTATTTATTCGAAAATTATAACAAAAATATGTTATAAAATCACTACAAAAATAACCATTTTGTTTCAACACTTCTGGTGTCAACATCATCATTTGATAAGACACCAGAAGTGTTGAAACAAAATGGCTATTTTTGTAGTGATTTTATAACATTTATACTATAACTTTCGAATACATAATTATATTTGCTCTACTCTGTATTGAGCACTCTTTTAGGAATAGTATTTGTTGCTTATTGGAATCTATTCCGTATAAACCAAACCTATACTTGGATATATATATATATATATATATATATATATATATATATATATATATATATATATGTGTGTGTGTGTGTGTGTGTGTGTGTGTGTCGTTTACCATAAAAATATATGTGTAAAAATCCTCCGCAAATTGAAATAATTTATGCTTACCGTTTTCAACCTCTTCTTGTTAAAGTTTTAACCACATCCGTTACAAGTTGTAAATCCACCCGTAATAGATTCCTTGCCCCCGTCAACAACAAACTGTAGGTTGTTTTTGAGATCAGCTGCTAATTTTGACCTTATCGGACTGATGACACTTACTGTCGAAACAGGAGTAAATGGTTATGTCATCTGCACAGATATCAAGTTGGGAACTAAAAGAAAAATGTCATGTCCCTTCAAGGCGTAGGCGGTCATGGCTCTCCACAGATTCCTTTCCTTCATTATTTGTGAAATGGTATGGTTTCTTCGGAAGGAATTTGGAGTGGTTTATCGTTGCTTCCTATCCACGTTGGAATTCAGAATTGCCTTCTCTTTGCCTGGTTTCTCACCGCCACAAGGTTAATGAGCTCAGATCATTCTGGTTTTTAACTAGCTAGCTCAATTAATTCTCTGAAAAAAGAGCATACAACGATTAAAACAGGCCCTAAGCTTGATAAAAACAAAGTTTTATCGTCAAAATATTTGTTATTATTGAGAGGAAAGACAAAAGTATTTTTGGATTATTTTATTAATTTTTTTATCCTTTCTAGCGCCTTCGAAATTTTAGTTAAGTATCTTGTTTTTCTTGCGTCAGCGATGGGAGGAGGTCATTGATTAGTATAGGAAATTTTAGCATCTTTTTTTTAGGGGTTGGGGGTAAAAAACACATTGTTTCAGGAATTCTTGCAAAAATCAATTTATAACTTTCAAGTCATATTCACGAATGAATGAAATTATTTAAATTTTATTTTTTTTTTTTAGAAAATTTTGGTAAAAATATTTTTTTTATATCTGTTATCCCCCACTTACTTAATTTCATGAAATTTCGATAAATTTAAATTTCAGCTTCTTCATATTTATATTAGTTAAAAACGGGACTCTGTGGAGAATTTAAATCGTCAATTTATTTTTGTCAAAAAGAAACACCATTTACAGAAAATCTGCTCTGAATCGTAAAATAAAAAAAATATGCAATGACATTATTTAATTAGAAAAGCTTTTAATTTCTTTTATAAATAAGATATATTATGGACACTATTAAGAAAAAAAAATTTCGATGGTTAGTGAATTTTTACAAGAATTGTTTTTAAATTATAATTAGAATAATTTATTAAGTTTAAAATCTTTTAAAATTCTGTAATAATTTCACCTTTTTAGATGATATTATTATTGAGTAGAAACTATATTTACTAATTGTAAACGGGAAATCTTAGTACAAATCATTAAACAGCAACATTTTTAAAAGAATTTTGAATATTTTTTGTATGTGTATAAACGTGGCGACTTTTCTAGATACGGGTGTTCATTCTTGACAATATCAGGAAATAGGAGCGATAACTAAGTACATTTAAACCAAAATATCTAAAATTCAATAAAACATTAGATTACAGAGAATATTTTCCTAAATTTTTAATATTACCAAGGTCTTAAAAATTATATATAAAAGGCACTCACGTTATATTCAATTAGAACAACACTAGATAATCATCACTGTGACATGATGCTGTCAACACATCAACAGATTAAAAATAAAAGCTACAAATTATATATAAAAGGCACTCACGTTATATTCAATTAGAACAACACTAGATAATCATCACTGTGACATGATGCTGTCAACATATCAACAGATTTTTAAAAAAAACAAAAAACAGCTACCGACGTGTTTTTTAATGCATTTCTGCGATGTTTTAAACTAAATATATATTTGTTTCAAATCTGATTATTTATACATTAAATAAGCTAATATTACTCAAATAAATTTTCAGAAGGTATATTTTATTTTTTGAAGATTTTTTTAATAGAGATTTACATTAAAATAAACTCGGACTAAAAATGGCGCTAAAATCAAATTTTTAGAAAAAAAAAAGAAGAAACAAACAAAAAAAAACTATTTCCAGTAAATTAAAATTAATTTTGAAATAGAGCAAAGTATTTTTCTCATTGGAAATATTAAGTTCAATTTATTAAGTTGAAATTAGAACTAAAATAAAAATTTCAAGAAAGATTTTTCATTTGAAAAAATTCATTTTAAAACTTAGGTATCGCTAATCTGTAAAGGTACTTATTTAAAATGTCCAACAATACTTTTTATCTGTAGTTGAAGGCATACAATTGCATTCAAAATATATTTAGTTGAAGCCATCAAATTTATTTGTAAATATTTAGATTCCGGCATTAAATAACCCATAGAGGTGTTGATATGCCGGTAAACAAATGCAAGTAACCAACAATACATATTTATAGTAAAATGTCCAACAATACTTTTTATCTGTAGTTGAAGGCATACAATTGCGTTCAAAATATATTTAGTTGAAGCCATCAAATTGTGTTCAAAATATTTATATTTCGGCATTAAATAACCCATAACGGTGTTGATATGCTGCTAAACAAAATCAACCAACCAACAATACATATTTATAGTAAAATGACCAACAATACAGTTTAATCTGTAGTTGAAGACATACAGTTTCGTTCCAAATATATTTAGTTGAAACCATAAAATTGTGTTCAAAATATTTAGATTTCGGCATTAAATGACCCATAGAGGTGTTGATATGCCGCTAAACAAAATCAACCAACCAACAATACATATTTATAGTAAAATGACCAACAATACATTTTATCTGTAGTTGAAGACATAGTTTCGTTCAAAATATATTTAGTTGAAACCATAAAATTGTGTTCAAAATATTTAGATTTTGGCATTAAATAACCCATAGAGGTGTTGATATGCCGCTAAACAAAATCAACCAACGAACATGAAATCTCCCTTTCACGATATTAATCCATATAATTTCTTATTTCTTGAAAGAACAAAACTGTATTCTAAAATATAATTTCAACAAAACTACAACATAAAACTAACTAGTAATTATTGTACACACAATCATGTATATATGCACAATGGCTGCGTATTATCTACCATGTGTTCACTTGTGAAAGCAGAATAACATATATGTTATTTTTTTTAATTCAAAGCTCCCAAGGCAATTAAATTTCGACACTAAATGACCCATAGAGGTGTTGATATGCCGTTAAACAAACAAATCAATCCCGGAGAACAGAGGGAAGAACAGAACGATTTATGCTCTTCCCAAGGGCTTTTGTGCTATGAACGCAACGACTAGACTGGAATTTGAACTCTGCATGCCGACTTTACTTTCTGCGCTGATTACGCAGATAGAAACCATTTTATTATCCTTGAAATCATATGAGCAATACCATTAAACCAAAAAAAAATTGCATCACGAACGCACTGAACGGCAGTGAAGATAGTATCTTTTTGGAGGAAGAAGGACAAGATGGCTCTGTGGACGACGACTACAACGTCGAAGATGACAAAGGTACCAAGTACTCTGGCGGCATAGACGAAGGTGTCATGGCGTCTATCCTTGATACGGACAGCAGAAAGATGACACAATGTGTTTAATATATAAATGAATAATTGTTCTTAAACAAATGTAGTGTTTATTTAGTAATCATTTTAGTTCAGTGGTTCACAACCGCTTTTTCTTTTCTTTTTTTTTTTTTTACCTTGGACCAGTTTTACTCTTAATGTTTTTGGCGGACCTTTCGATAAAAAAAATCTTATTTAATTTTTACGAATAAAAAGGTTTAGGAATTGTATTATAGAAATAGTAAAAATCCATTCTTATTATTCCAGATACATATAGAAAGATCTACACATTCAGTTAAAAAGTAAAATACTAAAAAATTCCTTGAAAATAGCGGGAAGCGCTCGGACATATAGAAAATTTTGACAATTCATATACACTTTATGGTCAGGAAATAATCACTCATATGAACACATAAAATGAATATATATATATATATATATATATATATATATATATATATATATATATATATATATATGAAAATTTCTCAAAGTTAACTTTTAGAGAAGACAATCTGTTTTTTGTTTTTATTAATTTTCTTTGTTTAATTAAATTCATTTCGTTTCTTGCTTTGAAAAAGTCCGCATTGGACGAAACGCGTCAGCAGTTACTGTTTTCTTATTGTCATTTATATATATATATATATATATATATATATATATATATATATATATATATATATATATATATATGTTGTTACTGGTAATGTATATATATATATATATATATATATATATATATATATATGTTGTTACTGGTAATATATATATATATATATATATCTATATATATATATATATATGTACTGACATCCGTCATGATGTGGAACACATTTTATTTACTAAGATTTCCTGAATACGCAGACCGATAGTCGTACACTGTGAAATAAATAAAAATGGGACGTCTATTTCAGATACGAAGTATCCACTATAATGACGTTTGATGCAATAAAATGTCGGATTAATAATAAATCCATTAATTTCTCTCTCTCTCTCTCTCTCTCTCTCTCTCTCTCTATATATATATATATATATATATATATATATATATATATATATATATATATATAGTAGTCGCTACTCATAATATATATATATATATATATTGTGTATTTAGGTAGCAATCCCTCTTTTATACATACCTCATTAAAAACGACAGACAAGGTACTGTGATTAAGTTTTTTTATTTAATTTTTCTTGTATTCGAATAAGTGTTTTCTTTTCTGGAACCAGAGTTGGTAGAAACTGTCTAAATGTTCTGTAATTGAAGTGCTTTCGGCTATACTTTCATATATATATATATATATATATATATATATATATATATATATATATATGAACAAGTGGCCAGCTCCCTTATATTGAAACACTTGTTTTCCACAAAATCCCATAGTTATAACGGATAAATTTTATTTTTTTAAAATAATTATGACAGCGCTTTCTTTCAAACATGTTTTTTTTTCAAAATTACCATCACATTTCAAAATGCAGATTTTTCACAGTTAAATACGTTTGTCTTTGTCATTTACCCCTAAGGATGACCTTGTGGGATATCGAAAGTACTTAGGTCGGAAAACTCTACCGTACCTTCCTTGGTGAATTTCATCTTAACATTGACAAACTGATTAGAGAACTGGAAAGGGTAAGTATAAAAATAAATAGACATGAAATATCTATATTATTCAATGGAATGTGAATGTCCCGGCTGTAACTGCAAAATTGTCCAAATCGTGTCACAGGAAAATCCTCCAATTTTTAGATTAAACTTTGAACCGTTGTATCTTTAAAATGATTAAAGATATCTTACTGGAATTCTCCGAGGTTTTTATAACACTATTGGACTCGACTTTGAGCAATATGAATGAATAAATACTCTCCAAGCTTAACAAAAGTCTCATGATGAAATTGATCACAAACGAAAATGACATTCTCATCACTAATTAATCATAGCTAAGGATCGGAATCTCATGAAGGATTGAAATAAATTTAAAATATATATATATATATATATATAATTCCAGGATCATTTTCCAACTTATTCAAGATGATCTTCGCCCTTTCTAACCTTTTAATTTCCCGCCCTGGAGTAACAAGGTGCCTCACAGTTTTCCTGTATGATTTCATTTTCCAGTCTTTTTTTCACTGCTCTTTGAACTGTCATAGCTGAAACTCTTCTCTCGGGTGCCAATTTATGCTCTGTAAATTTACATTGAGCACTGGTTTGTAAAAATAAAAATATCAATAAGAACACTGGATTACATATCTTACTGATTTTTCCTTTTTTTTTACTATAATATATATATATATATGCACTAGCATGAAACAGACTGTCGCCTCTAAGTGCTGACTTCCATGTCCACTTTTATATTTACACACGCTCTATCTCTGATATTGAGCACTTTACCCCATAAATATAGCACACTTTAAGACTATATTTCTGCATATATATATATATATATATATATATAATTGTCCAATTCTTAGATTAAGCTCTGAATCATTGTATCTTAGAAATGATCAAAGATATTTTACTGGAATTCTCCAAGATTTTTATAACACTAGTGGACTCTACTTTGATCTGTGTATAATTACTCTCTAACCATAAGAAGAATCATGATGAAATTGATCATAAACGAAAATGACATGTTCATCACTAATTAATCATAGCTAAGGATCGGAATCTCATGAATGATTGAAATAAATTGCATATATATATATATATATATATATATATATATATATATATATATATAATTTCATATATATATATATATATATATATATATATATATATATATATATATATATATATATATATATATATGATTCTAGGATAATTTTCCAACTTATTCAGGACGATCTTTGCCCACTCAAACCTTCTTTCTGTCCTGGAGTAACAAGGTGTCTCACAGGTTTCACGACCGATTTCATTTTCAAGTCTTTTTTCCAAAGACTGTCATAACTGAAACTTCTCTCTCACGTACCAAACATATTATGGGTTGAGTTGGCTCTTTTCTAATTGATCTCTTTCGCTCTAAGCTGAAATGATGATCCTTTTTCCTGTTGTGATATGCTGATCCACTTTTCCTCTCTACTGTTCCCACTTTTTAAAACTTATTCACCGTTTTTTGATGGTTCGTGAATGGAATTTGGAGATTATTCCAGAGTATGAATGTTGGTACCATTACTGAAGGCCTGAATGATCTTTTTCCTTTCATCATTGTTCAGTTGAGAAGACATAGTGGGGCCGACAGAAAATGATTTTAACCTGTTTACTTTCTAGTTGAATAACTCAAAGGGCTTTTCAGTGACAAATTATGACAAATCATGTCAAGAGGACTAAACGTCTTACCTGAAAACCTGGAAAAAAGAAACGCAGTTTAGTGGTTTTTTTTAGATATTAAACATTTTGGGGGGATCAATAATTATCCTGTTACATGATTTGGACATTTTTTTTACATTGTTTGTTACACTCGGTATATGTATGTGTGAGCGCGCACGCGCGTGTGTGTGTAGAGAGAGAGAGAGGATGAGGAGGTAAATGAAAATACTGTGGCAGATAAATAGATATGAACAGACTGAAATAGATAGATAGATAGATAGATAGATATGAACAGACTGGGATAGATAGATATGAACTGACTGATAGATATGAACAGACTGAGATAGATAGATAGATAGTTAGATAGATAGATAGATAATGAAAAGACTGACATAGATAGATAGATAGATAGATAGATAGATAGATAGATAGATAGATAGATAGATAGATAGATATGAACAGACTGGGATAGATAGATATGAACTGACTGATAGATATGAACAGACTGAGATAGATAGATAGATAGATAGATAGATATGAACAGACTGGGATAGATAGATATATAGATAGATAGATAGATAGATAGATAGATAGATAGATAGATAGATAGATAGATAGATAGATAGATAGATAGATATAAACAGACTGGGATAGATAGATAGATAGATAGATAGATAGATAGATAGATAGATAGATAGATAGATAGATAGATATGAACAGACTGGGATAGATAAATAGATAGATAGATAGATAGATAGATAGATAGATAGATAGATAGATATGAACAGACTGAGATAGATAGATAGATAGATAGATAGATAGATAGATAGATAGATAGATAGATAGATAGATAGATATGAACAGACTGGGATAGATAGATAGATAGATAGATAGATAGATAGATAGATATGAACAGACTGGGATAGATAGATAGATAGATAGATAGATAGATAGATAGATAGATAGATAGATAGATAGATATGAACAGACTGGGATAGATAGATAGATAGATAGATAGATAGATAGATAGATAGATAGATAGATATGAACAGACTGGGATAGATAGATAGATAGATAGATAGATAGATAGATAGATAGATAGATAGATATAGAATTCCTATACAGCAGACAAGAAAAGGAAGAGATGGATATATTGACAACAACTTGTAATTTGTAATATTTAATTGTGGAATAATAATGATTGACTTCGAATCGATTTAACTGAATCACTTTGCTTCTGAATTGATCATTTTGCACACGGCACCGATATGCTCATGTCACGCGCCTGAGAAGATTTCTGAAATAGCAAATGTACTTATTCCTGTTCTATATTCGGCGCCATGATAATGGCGAGGGGAGTGTAGCCGATTGTCATTTCCGAAAGTGAAACCGGTGAATTGAGTTCAATTTTCAGTCTAACCGGTCACTTTGGCACTCATGCACATGGGAAAGGTATGGGGTCTTCTCTTCTCCCAAGCTATGGGTTAAATACTAAGGTAAACTCCGCTTGCGCGACAAATATTCATTATTTCCCTTTGTTTATCTCTCTGTATATGCGTCTGTCTATATATTTCAGTCTTTTAATATATATGTCGGTTCATATTTATGTTTATATATTGTTATGTCTATCTAAGTCGTTTAATAGTTATCAGTTTTTAATATTTATCTAAGTCTATTCATATCTATCTATCTATCTATCTATCTATCTATCTATCTATCTATCTATCTACCACAGTCTCTTCATTATCTATCTATCTATCTATTTATCTATCTATCTATCACAGTCTCTTCATTATCTATCTATCTATCTATCTATCTATCTATCTATCTATCTATCTATCACAGTCTCTTCATTATCTATCTATCTATCTATCTATCTATGAATGTTTTATTATCTGTACCTGTTTTTATGTCGATCTCTGTTTTTTAATATCTCTGTACATATCATATCATATCTATCTATCTATCTATCTATCTATCTATCTATATATATATATATATATATATATATATATATATGTGTGTGTGTGTGTGTGTGTGTGTGTGTGTGTGTGTGCAGGTATGCAGAAAAATAGGAAAGAACACGTTAGGTAAATAATCCGGAGTTCCTTAGTATTTTTGCTTTTATTTTTAAAAAGACAGTGCTCCATACAGAACTATATATATATATATATATATATATATATATATATATATATATATATATATATATATATATATAAATTATTTTTTAAAAATATGATTCTATCGCGACACAGAAATTACTATGTTTCGAAACTGATCACCCGTATTCAAGTTTAATTTCCATATTAAACCTTAACTGTTGGATGACAGTTTCACCCTCAATTGGTGTTTGGAATAACTAAGCAACAAAATGTTTTATTCATCTATAGTTTTAAAATGGTGGTGTAATCTGGGGTTAGTTTTTCCTTATAAAGGAGTCTCTGTTCTGATGAAGAAGGGGTGCATGTTATATGCCAATCTTATGGAGTCGTATAAGGTTGGGTTGTTTTTTTTTCTGGCTACAATGGCTAATTTTATCAGGCTCCGTTGCTTTTTATTACTATCTGCCAAAAACTCTAAATGATTGATATTGTAGTTAGAGTCCTTTTTGGTCTTTATTTATTTGTTTTGTTTTTTCTTTTTCTTTTTGTTTTTTGTTGTTGATGATTTCCTAAAGGGGCGTCAAGGTTATGATTGTGTTGTTCTTTTCAACCTATTGTTTTTATTGAATTTACTCATAGATTGTATATGTTATTTTGTAATTTGTATATGGTATTGTGAATTTTTTTATCCATTTATAAATTACTAATTATTTAAGGCGAATATTTGGTGGTGTCTGCAAAAAACCGTTATTTCATTTCTTTGATTTAATAATTTTTTTGTTTTTTAGAAACTTGATAATGTATAGTTTTTCATGTAGGCATAAAGAGCATGGGTCATCCCAGGTTCTACAAGTTCTTGTTCTATTTATTATTTTCCATTTTACTGTTGGTATTTTACTTGTATATTTAAAACGCCAAAAATATTTAGATAGGGATGTCTGACTTCTGTTTCTAATATTATTGAAGGAGCTTTGGTGTAATCTCCACCTTATTTTAAATTTATATTTTGTGGATCTTATATATATCTTTTCAATATTTGGATTATCAATGGATAAGATTGTGCATTGGTATACCACAGATTCTATGCGGCATTTTTTTTATTCAGAATGCAATTTTCAGGGTTTCTACAATTACATAATTTTTCATTATTTATGTCTAATTTTAATTTAGGATCTTTATTTATTTGTTTTTAGCATGCGTGTTTTTTCAGGATTTTATTATTATGTTTTTTTTTTTATAATCCTTTCTAGATTTTCAGTACAGCTATAACTTAATTTTAGTGTGTTTTTCTTAAAGATCTTGTTAAGTTTGCTGTTAGTAGGAGAATGTTTTTCGATTAAAGCTAGGAATTTTTGTCCTAACTTATTACTAACCATTTGGTTGAACGGGGGGTGGGTACCAAATGATTTTTCTTTTTGTGTTTTTCCTCTGGTTTGTACTATTATTTTTTTATATAATTGATGGTAGGGTGTTTGTAGCCACTATTTTTTAGAGCTTGGTTGTAAAAATTACTGTGTGTATAGAATATTTCTTCATTTTTATTTATTTCATACATATTAATTATTTTCTCTATTGATGAGGATATGTGCTTAATTATGGATGGAGCATGGTGTAAATGGGGTGACCATACAAGGGATAGGTATTACGTTTTCTGTAAGTCTAAAGTTATGTCGAGGAAGTTTACGCTTTTCAATTTTGTTTTGACCGTAGTTTTTAAATTTAGGTTTTTGAATTCACTATATATTATCTTTCTAATTTTATCTATTTTAAAATTAGTGGAACTCCTCATTACCATGAGGCCATCATTTCTGTATAGCCCGATATCTTTAATGTCTAATTCACGGGGCGCGGTTAAGTTGTATAATATAAATAGACCGACAAGGTGATGCCAAAATAGTCTTCAGAGTTTTTAATCCATTAGTACCCATTATGAATGAGGACAGATTTTTTGCATTGAGAATTATGTTCTTGTCTTCTTCTGTTAGGTCTGAATATATAGCAGTCGTGAATAGAACTCTTCATATTGACTGGTAGTAATCCTCAATATAAAACTGTATTAGGGTACAATTTGGCTTGTCGTTGAAACTGGTAAATCATTCGTGCTGTGCTAGCACGAAGTCACAAGTCATCGTGACTGAGGGTTTGAGTGTGCTGGTATTGTTACAAATTGTTGCTCACGGTAGATAATATGCTCTCTTCCAGATAGATGTAACTTAGGTCTGCTCAGCATACTTGCAGTATAAACCACAGGTTGGCTTTGTGAGCGTTGAACAAACACAGATGTGCCTGAGCGAGCGACTGCAATAGGGATTGGCTAGCCGCCCTAATAGACGGGTATCCTTGAAAACGAGAGGCCAGTCATTATATATATATATATATATATATATATATATATATAGAGAGAGAGAGAGAGAGAGAGAGAGAGAGAGAGCGAGGAAGAAAGTGAAAGAAAGAAAGATAAATATCAACAGACTAAAATACAGAGAAAGATAGATAGATATGAACAGACTGAAATAGATAGGAAGAAAGAAAGATAAGTAGATATGAATATAGATACATATATAAAGAGATCGACAGATATATAGACAGACAGACCGATAGAAAGGAAAATAGACATATATGAACAGACTGAAATATATATATATATATATATATATATATATATATATATATATATATATAGGAAGTAAAATATATGTGAATATACTGAAATAGAAAGAAAGAAAGAAAGAAAGATGTGATCATATAAATAGACAGGCTGAAATATATATATATATATATATATATATATATATATATATATATATATATATATATGAACTCACTGAGATAGACAGATAGGAAGTAAGATATATGTTAATATACTGAAAAAGAAAGAAAGAAAGAAAGATATGAACATATATAGATCGAAAGTTAGATAAATATGAAGATACTGAAAGGAAATAGATATAAACCCAACTGAAATAGAAACAAAGAAAGATATGAACATATATATATATATATATATATGAACAGACGGATATAGAAAACAATTATATGAAGATACTCAAATAGACAGATAGATATAAACACACTGAAATCAAAAGAATGTAAGAAAGAGAGAAAGATATGGACATAGACAGATATGAATAAACTGAGATAGATAGATAGATAGATAGATAGATAGATATAGATAGATAGATAGATAGATAGATAGATGTTCAGGGTAAAAATGTGATTGATTTTGATTTGGGATATTTTTGGTTATATCCCCTTAATTCAATCAAGCAAGTTCCATTTTTCTTTTTCATTTATTCTTATCACTGGAACAATTTCTCGGCAGTAACATGCTTGAAGGGGAGTGACCAATTCAACAGAATCATAATTCCTTTTTCATACGAAATCGCAGCCTCTTTCAGCAAGAAATAAAAGAATGATTTTCACTGGTGGCGGGGGGGGGGGCTTTTGTCATTTCTCATAAAGCTCCCCGTATTCTTCATGAATAGATTGCAAGTTTGTTTCATCTGAAAGCTTTTTTTGTTATCCCGTCTCCTAAAAATCTGTTAATATTATCTGAACATCTGAATCATTATTCGCCAGTAAATATCTATCGCTCTATTTCCGCGATGCAAGTAATTGCTGAAAATAGCCTGAAAACATTGTCCAGTAGATTAAGGATTAAGGATGGGAAAATCTA
>OZ038510.1:30061602-30089102 GCA_964036315.1 Acanthosepion esculentum | reverse complement strand
ATATAGATAGATAGATAGATAGATAGATAGATAGGTAGATAGATAGATAGATAGAGAGGAAGAAAGAGAGGAAGATACATATGAACAGACTGAAATAGATAGATAGATAGATAGATAGATAGAATGGAAGATATATATATATATATATATATATATATATATATATATATATATATGAGCAGGCAGAAATAGAAAAAAAGTATGAAAATACTGAAATAGATGAATAGATAGATAGATAGATAGAAAGTTACATATAAACAGACTGAAATAGATAGATAGATAGATAGAAATGAACAGGCTGAGATAGAATCCAACAGACTAGTCAGTGCGCATGTGTAGTCGGTCCAACATAACAAAATTAGTCCTAAAGGACGATATGAGTCACACGAAAACTTTTTATACTTTCCATATATTGCACCCCCCCCCCACCAATACATTGATATGAAACAAATTATATATCGTTACCTCATAGATAGATAGATATGAACGGACTTGAATAGATAGAAATATATATATATATATATATATATATATATATATATATATATATGATCAAAGTGATGTACATAGATATAAACAAACCGAAATAGATAGATATGAACAAACTGAGAAAGAATATATAGATAGATAGATATGACTGACTTGAGTAGATAGACGGATATATATATATATATATATATATATATATATGAACAGAGTGCGGTAGATAGATAGATATAGATATGAACAGAGATAGATAGATAGATATGAACAGATATATATATGATCAAAGTGATGTACATAGATATGAACAGACCGAAATAGATAGATATGAACAAACTGAGAAAGAATATATAGATAGATATGAACTGACTTGAATAGATAGACAGATATATATATATATATATATATATATATATATATATATATATATATATATATATTCATAATTAAGTAATTCATCGAGTTTTTAGAAGAAACCTCAACTGAATGCAGAAGCACTGGACGGCCGTTTCGTCCAATATTTGGGTCTCATCAGCAGTGCGCATCCACTACCAGGAATTGAAACCCGGTCAGTTACGTTATTAAGCAAACGTCATACCAACTGTGCCACGGGCCCCGTAAAATCACATGAACCAAGTTAAACTTCACCTTTCTTTTAGCAGTTCTATCACCTTTACTGGTATATAAACTATACACATTTGAAATAGTATATATGGATATAACGGCAGCAAGAAAAGAGAAACGGCGGTAAAGGAGGTCAAGCGTGACAGCAGCAATTCGCATCAGTAGAAAGCTGAAAAGATGAACATGTTTATGATATCATGTCCTAGATTCACTAGAACAAGAGGACTCAACCGATTGGACTTTCTCCACGTGAAATTTCAATGTTTCAAGCGGTCATTTTTTACTTTTTGTTGTTGTTTTTCTTAAGTTTTATTTCCAAGATTTTGTTTATTGAATTACGAGGGTCATTCAATAAATAAGGTGAATTTTCGGTATAATACAGATAGAAGCTTACTCTTTTTTTTTTGTTTTACTTCTTTTTCACATGGATTTAATTTCTTTTGCAGATTAAAAAAAAGCTTTGAGAGTTTTGGCGATTAACAAAGATGGCCGACGAAGAAGCATGCTCCAGGATTGAACAGCGGTCAGTTATCAAGTTTTTGGTTGCTGAAGGGTGCAAACCAGTTGAAATTCATAGGAGAATGTCAATTGGGTATGGTGCCACATGTTTCAGCCAAAAAATGTCTACAAGTGGGCTAAATTGTTTAAAGAAGTACGTTGAGGATGAAGACAGGCCTGGGAGGCCTACAGAAGTGAGGTCTCCTGAGGTGATCGAATCCGTCAATGACCTCATTCAGTCTGACAGAAGGGTGACAGTGGATGACATTGCAATGACTTTGAGCTTATCTGTTGGGACAAATGCAGGGGTCATCAGCCAGAAGGAGTCATCTTGCATCATGACAACGCAAGGCCTCACACAGGAGCCCAAACGGTGCAGACCATCAACGAGCTGGGCTGGGAACTGCTCCCTCATCTCCCTTACAGCCCAGACCTTGCCCCTTCAGACTTTCACCTGTTTGGTCCCTTAAAAGCGTTCACGAGAGGCACGAAGTTTAAAAGTGACGATGAAGTCAAAAGTGTTGTGAGAGACTGGCTGAGACATCAGTCCAAAGATTTTTACGCTGAGGGAATACGGAAGCTTGTGCACAGATGGGAAAAGTGTGTGACAATGCTGGGAGACTACGTTGGAAAAAAAGTAAGCTTCTATCTGTATTAGAAGTCCTTTTACCGAAAAATTTATTGAATGACCCTCGTACAATACCTTGGCATTCTATCGAACTTTTTGTTTATTGAAGTATGCTTCAGTTTACTTATTTCATAGATGTATTAAAACAAATTAGACATAAATTTAATAATTACTGTACATCAATTCAAGTTTTAAATCAATCAATAATATATATTGCGATAAAATTCTTAAAACTCCTCTATAAAAATAACCCATGTAAATATATTATACTCTCTCATCAGTACAAAAATACACCCTTGTGCAAATTAACTGAAACAAAAAGAATAATTCCGTTATTATTTATTTTTTTCGTATTTTTCCACTGAAACATGTCCCATTACACATGTTAGTACTTTGTAAGTCGTTCCTTGCAGATTGACCACAGATTCTCGATTGGATTTAAATCAGGAGAGTTTCCGGGCCAGTCTATAGTACCTTGATTTGCTCACTGGTAAGGCTTGCCAGTTTGATCGTGCAGTATTACAATTTTCGTACCTTTCCTTGGAGTAACATCCATCGCAGACAATAGCCGTAGGACAACTAATCGACAGTCAAGACAATAGTGTCTGGGCGTGATGAAAATCTGATGCAATCACGGATGACGCAATATTATTCACGGTCATATAAATTTCATCATAGACCTCGAAAATAGATTCATATTACTGCACACCACTGGAAATGACCTAATCTGAGGAAGAAAAAAATAAGAAATCGATTACACCCCGTCCCTCCAGTGGGTCTAAAACTGACCATATGATGAAAGAAAGATAACTAAAGCGGTTGTTTCAAATTATTTGCACAAGGGTGTGTATGTACTAATATGGAAAAGAAAGAAGATTTTTCGATAATATTTGCATATTATTCGGAATGTTACTTTTGAGTCGGAGCATCTTGGAAGGTGGAGGATGAAATTGTCGATCATGTAGAAAAAGGTGCATTGGGCAAAAAAAGTTGGCAACCACGGCACTAGAAACTAGCCTAATGGATGGAAGCAGTTGTTAGTGAGTGACAGTCCACACTTGTGTGTAGGCCGCATGGATGATAGACGCCGTTGCTAGCGACGATGAGAACAATTAGCTAGAACCACACGTCGTAAATGATACCCCACTGGATGGCCCTGTCACACTTAGAAATATTACAAGTATGAGAATTAGATTCGACCTTTCACATACTGCTTGTATTATTCATAGATTTCTCAGTATGGAACAATCCTGCCGTATGTTTACAGATCTTTGATGAAATCCAAAGAAAAATCCGCAATGTTATTGGTCCTGACCTGGCATCTTTCCCTCCGCCATGATGTAAGTTCCTTGTGCCTTTTCTGTAAATACTTTCATGGTAATTGTTCTGATGAACTATGGTACCTAAAGTTTACAAAAAAGAGCAACATGAGCGAGAGGTGTCACCTGACTGCTATCCAGCGACTGCTAGCATAAACGGCATAAAAGGGATAAAATTCCGCCGAACATATCCCTCACCCGGAAACATATGCCACGCTCGGAAAGGAACGACATCAGCGACAGGTGTCACCTGACCGTCATGCACTGCTAGTATAAACGACGGAAAAGGGATAAAATTCCTCGGAACCTATGCCTCGCTCGGAAAGGAACAACATGAGCGATAGGTGTCAGCTGACCGTCATCCAGCGACTGCTAGCATAAACGGCGTAAAAGAGATAAAATTCCTCGAAACATATGCCTCGCTCGAAAAGGAACGGCGTGAGGGACAGGTGTCACCTGACCGCCATCCAGCGACTGCTAGCATAAACGGCGTAAAAGGGATCAAATTCCTTGGAACCTATGCCTCGCTCGACGATTGCACTAGCATGAAACAGACTGTCGCCTCTAAGTGTTGACTTCTATGTTCACTTTTATATTTACACACGCTCTATCTCTGATATTGAGCACTTTATCCCATAAATATAGCACACTTTAAGACTATATTTCTTCATATATATATATATATATATATATATATATATATAATAAATCCTAACGAGCCAGGCAAACCTACCTAGGTTTCACCTAAACAGATCTTCAGGATAAACTGATTTACCCCTCTACTTGGCGTATTGAGCACTCTACGTTTTAGTCTTTATACTCGCTGTGTTTTTTCTTTGGACTAAGGACTTAAGACACTTGACGATTTGTTTCGCCTTGTTCTCATACTTTTAGTTCTTTTTTTTTATTTCCAATTTTTCCCTGGGTACCAGTTTGCCCTCAGGTGTCTGCAAGTTGAGTCATCCGAGGTTTTTCAACCGAGTAATACTGTTATTATATATATATATATATATATATATATATATATATATATCAAATTTTACTCCAAACAAGGCAGTAAGCCCACTGAAACAAAAAGCGTTACAGAGCTTGAAAGATTGGTTTGATTTATTTTCTTTTACGGCATATCAATATCAATGGGTGACTTAATGCCGACAATATTTTTTATTGCTGGTAATATTTTGTTTTTGTCAAAAATATGTTTCTGGCAATATCTTTCCTTCAAATTACGTGCTGGTAATAATTTGTATTGCTGGTAATAATTTGTTTCAAAAAGTATTGCTTGTAATAGCTAACTATTTGCCAGTAGCTGGGACCCTAACAGGTGCTACCATCCTGAGTCTGGGTGGACTTGGGAACACCAGCAATTATGAGGTGGTTCCACGCTCCTCAAAACCTCCTGATCAGAGGCCTTGCTGCTGGACGTAGTTTAACGTCTTACCCAGGACGCGGATGTAGTTTAACGTCTTACCCAGGACGCGGATGTAGTTTAACGTCATACCCAGGACGAACAGAACGTGAAAGAATAAAAAATAACGATTAACATTATTTAGTTAGAACAACAAACGAAGAATAATTAAGAAGACTGTAGATAACGATTGACATTGCATTAAAATTTTTGAAGATCAAATTTGGCAGGAAACCAAAAAGCCGTAAGAGAGTTCCACAAGCGAGAAGTGCGGGAGAAAAAAAACTGTTAGCATAGAAATTACGTTTTCATCTGAACCCCTCAATTGTAAATTGATGAGACATTGTTGCAATCTAGTATTCTTTTGTGTGCCGTGTCCCTTCAGGACGTAGGCGATTTTGGCTCTCCACTTCCCCCTATCCCTTGTCCTTCTCTAATATGAGCGTTCCATCATTTGATTTTATACTGCTTTTTCTGTTAGTTTCCTTACCTGTTTATGCATCTCTCCTTTGTTGGTGGTACTCAAGCTCTCGATGCACATTTTTCTTACCTGCTCTTCTTTACCTTGACTGCATTTGGTCCTTATATGATTGTGTAGTTTTGTGTGTTCGTTTCCGTATCTTGGCAGATTTCTCTCTCTCCTTTGCATTATATCGAGAATCTTATCAGTCATCCATTCATTTTTTTCTTCTTCGTCCATTCTCTTTTGGCTCTTCAAATAAGTGATAAGTTATCCTTTTGTCTTTATTCACATGCATATATATATGTGTATGCATATATATATATATATATATATATATATATATATATATATATATACACATACAGGTTATTCAAAAAGAATGAACCGATTTCATGACACATTGCTTCAGTTATCAAGCATCATCATGGAATGAGTCAATGTCCATTTGAAAGATGAGTTTGAATGCCAGCCACAGGGGCGCTGTAGACGCGTCATATCACCGGTAACGTTTAGTTGTTTGTGACACTAACCCCTGGATGCTTCGAGTGGTCGCAGCACCAATTGTGTGACACCCACAACCACTCGAGCGTCGATCACTGCCACAATGTGTGACACTGACCTCCCTGTGTCTGGTTAGATTCGGTATCAGCTTTATCGTTCTCAGCTCACCTCCAACGTCTGGTCACCGAAGTGACTGCTTTGATTTCTAGTCTAACCTACCCACGTTGTGATTTGATCTTAGGGACACGAAATCAATCATGTGTTGGGCCGTAGGGCAAGCTGAATCCGGGGTGAAGGTGATACCGCACAAGTGTATGTAAAAGAAAAATAATGAAACAAACTCAAGAGGTTCAAATATGTTGAGAAATAACAATTATCTTTATCTGTCTGTTGAATACAGGAGTGCGTCTCTCTCCCAGCCCGCTTCTATGGATTCGTAACACTTTTTGCGTTTCTTAAGCGAGTTCTTAGATCTCAAGTTGTTTTTCAATAAACTGCTTTTGGTATCTTAAGTCGATATTCAGTAAAACTTGCTTTTGGTGGGAAGTCTAAGTCGAAAGACGTGGAAATCTTTCGGTTAGCTTCTGCAAGGCCCGGTCTCCAACTGCAACTCAACTCAACTGTTTAACTTCCTGGGGACGTTCGTTTATATGGTCGCGACGTCAATATGTGACACTGCGCCGTCGGCCCGTGGTCAACTCCTAGTTGCGGCGCGAAACTGTAAGGTTTCTTCCACCAGCCTTTTGGGGTTGACACTTTGTCGCTGCCACTAGCCTGTGTCCCGGTCGATCTGGTCGTTCCCGGTTCGGTATCAGCTTTGTCGTTCCCAGCTCACCTCCAACGTCTGGTTACCGAAGTAACTGCTTTGATCTCCAGTCTATAGCATTGGCTCATTTGATTACAATCTGGTCCTCTGTTGGCGGAGATTTCTTTTCCTCGCTGCAGGCTTTGCTCTTTTGGTTGCAATCTGGTCCTCTGTTGGCGGAGGTTTCTTTCCTTGGTGCAGCCTTTTCTCTTTTGGTTGCAATCGGTTCCTCTGTTGGCGGAAATTTCTTTTCCTCGCTGCAGCCTTGGCTCTTTTGATTGCAATCATTTCCTCTGTTGGTGGAGATTTCTTTTCCTCGCTGAAGCATTTGCTCTTTTGATTGCAATCGGTTCCTCTGTTGGGGGAGATTTCTTTCCTCGCTGCAGCATTGGCTCTTTTGATTGCAATCGGTTCCTCTGTTGGCGGAGATTTCTTTCCTTGCTGCAGCCTTGGCTCTTTTGATTGCAATCGGTTCCTCTGTTGGCGGATATTTCTTTCCTTGCTGCAGCCTTGGCTCTTTTGATTGCAATCGGTTCCTCTGTTGGCGGAGATTTCTTTCCTTGCTGCAGCCTTGGCTCTTTTGATTGCAATCGGTTCCTCTGTTGGCGGAGATTTCTTTCCTTGCTGCAGCCTTGGCTCTTTTGATTGCAATCGGTTCCTCTGTTGGCGGAGATTTCTTTCCTTGCTGCAGCCTTGGCTCTTTTGATTGCAATCGGTTCCTCTGTTGGCGGAGATTTCTTTCCTTGCTGCAGCCTTGGCTCTTTTCATTGCAATCGGTTCCTCTGTTGGCGGAGATTTCTTTTCCTCACTGCAGGCTTTGCTCTTTTGATTGCAATCGGTTCCTCTGTTGGCGGAGATTTCTTTCCTTGCTGCAGCCTTGGCTCTTTTGATTGCAATCGGTTCCTCTGTTGGCGGAGATTTCTTTTCCTCACTGCAGGCTTTGCTCTTTTGATTGCAATCGGTTCCTCTGTTGGCGGAGATTTCTTTTTGTGAGTCTTACTGTTGTTGTATGCGACAGGCAAGAATAAACAACAGAAAAAGTCAATATAGATCGCTGCATTTAAGTATTGCATTAATATTTAAGGTTACCTTTTAAACATTCAACGATAATTCTTATTTTAAAGACAATTTGATGTACGTAGGTCCTTAGTTTCTGTAGAAACAATTATTTTTATTTCATGGGTAACTTTCGGTGGATTTCGCAATTAAATTCAAATATTCCCAAATTTATTTCCAAATTATAAAAATTGTTATCGTACAAAAAAATTCGTCGCAAAAAAATCAGGTAAAAATATAGCTGAAAAAAAAAATGGCAGTAATGCAAACTTAGGAATCTAAGATTTTTGTAACATGAGCTCTTGGAAGTTAGAGAGTTGTGTCCCTTTAATTGAAAATGTGTGACACGGTGACAGTGACATTTGTATTTATTATATAGATTTGTCAAGAATACGAATACGTAGGTTAATTTAAGACATGAAATAATTAGAACGTTGAGCTGTCTGCTTGTTTGGATTCTAAACCCTGCTAGCAAAACATGTAGAAAGGGTGCAATGGATAAATTGTCGTCCAAATTACACAAAAATGAAAATAATAGTAACATCTCATTTCAACGGATGCCTTTTCCAAAAATTGCCCCCCAAATATCTTGAAATACTATAGCGTAAATTTATTCAATAAAATCGCCATTGGCTTCAACCACGGCCTCCAGACGATTCGGAATCCCTTTCAACTATTCTGGACAGTCTCCTTGTTTAATTTGGGGAATGCTGCCATAACCATTGCCTTCAGTTCATCTTTGGTGCTACAAGGAATTTTGTTGGTCCCTCGCTCAACTGTGGCCCACACATAATAATCAAAAGTGGTTGCAGTCTGGGGAGTTAGGTAGAAAGATGTAAGAAGTGATGTGGTCGCAGAAATTGACTGGGTTTTCCTGCTTCCGTGGCATGGCGCAGAGTTCATGTTGCTAGACAGATGATCTTCCAGCAGCCACCCGCTTGACCCAGGGCAGCACTACCGCCCTTCCTATGGACCTGATTGATTTGGAGAAAATGATTTCAATCATGGCCTGTATCTCACCAACAAATTCGGGAGTATTTTTCTTATCAGAACGATCAGAGTGAGTTTTTCGAGCGTTATTTGTTTTCCGTGCGTTATTTGTTTTTGATTTTGTCGACTGCACAGTATAGCAGGGTCAATTGGGCACCGTCTGCGATAGAAAGAGCACCACGATGCGATTCCCTAGGAAATGTCATGCTGTACCGCTTGGCATTCGCGCCGGAAGCTCCAATACGAACATTTCAGAGTTTGGGGGTGGGGCAGAGGTATCGGAAAAAGTTGGATGAGTCTAATGCTGTTTACGGAAGTACGGAATACTTTCGTAATCAGCATTAGACTCACACAACTTTTTTACTACATTGTTTATTAAAAAACATTTGTTTACTACATTGTTTATTGAAAAACCATTTGTTTACCACATTGTTTATTGAGAAACTATTTGTTTACTACATTGTTTATTGAAGAACCATATGTTTACTACATTGTTTATTAAAAAAGCATTTGTTTACTACATTGTTTATTGAAGAACCATTTGTTACTACATTGTTTATTGAAAAACCATTTGTTTACTACATTGTTTTTTAAAAAACTATTTGTTTACTACATTGTTTATTGATGAACCATTTATTTACTACATTGATTATTGAAAAACCATTTGTTTACTACATTGTTTATTGAGGAACTATTTGTTTACTACATTGTTTATTTAGAAATTATTTGTTTACTACATTGTTTATTGAAAAGCCATTTGTTTACCACATTGTTTATTGAGAAACTATTTGTTTACTACATAGTTTATTGAAAAACATTTGTTTACTACATTGTTTATTGAAAAACAATTTGTTTACTACATTGTTTATTGAGAAAATATTTGTTTACTACATTGTTTATTGAGAAACTATTTGTTTACTACATTGTTTATTGAAAAACCATTTGTTTACCACATTGTTTATTACAAAATCGTTTGTTTACTACATTGTTTATTGAAGAACCATTTGTTTACTACATTGTTTATTGAAAAACCATTTGTTTACCACATTGTTTATTAAGAAACTATTTGTTTACTACATTGTTTATTGAAAAACATTTGTTTACTAGATTGTTTATTGAAATGTTATAAACAGATAATTATTCGTGAATATTAACAATCTAATAAAATAATAGTGATTAACGTTTTTGTTGTAAATTCTCAAAAACAAAATTATCCAAGTTTGCCTATTTTCTTTAATATATTTGTATATTCTTGTTCTGTATATAAAACATTGCCAGGCACAGTTCATTTTTTGAATTAATTTCTTTCGAGTAATCTGGTAATTCTGTACACCGAGTTAAGGTGTTTGTATATCGGAGATAAACTAATGTTTAATATGGGGCTTGGAGAGTGGAGAAAAGCAATAGATTTCTTTTCTCTTTCCAAGCATCCCCATAACTTGATTTTATATTAGTCCAAGGGTGCCGGAAAATCGATGGTGCACATATATTTAATAAGCGATTTTATTAGATGGTGTTATCAGTTTTGGAATTAACGTTGAGGAACCAGTTAGAAGGCTGATTCATTAGTTGCCCTGCGTCTACCGAGAACAAACTGATAACGCTGGGGGTCATGATTCTTTAAGTGCTGAAATTACTGTTTTAATTATTCTGTGTGCTCTCTCTGTGAAACCATTTCAATCTGGCCGATAAGCTGCTGCTATCGGAGTCTGAAAAGCAATAATTTTTGATAGTTCTAATAACAACTCCATTTCAATTTGATCGCCCGCCACCACCACCGGGTCACGACAGTTATTGGAATTCCACATTTTGTAATCTATATTTACAAAATCTATCGCTTACCACTTCTCTTAGTTAATACGACCGTTACGACCTGCCAATACCTCATGAATAATTGACTATTCCGTTTTGATCACGTGGAAAGAAGGAAACGACATATCACAGAGGCTACTTGGTTTCAGTGAAAGAAAGAAAGAAAGAAAGAAAGAAAGAAAGAAAGAAAGAAGAGATATCCAGAAAAGCATGGCACGTAGAGCTAGAAATATCTACCCCCGTGGAATGAATAAAGGGTTCGGTTCGAAATTCAAGCGTATATCACCTGAAGAAGGCCGGAGCGTACAACGGCCGAAACGTCGTGAATATGACAGTAAAGACGAGGATAACAGTCCGAACAATGTAATTAGTGTAAATAATTACAATACCTCATCTCAGAAATATAGACAAAGAAAGAAGTGTTTAACGTATTCTGACAAGACCTCATAAATAATGGATGATTGCGTTTTGATCAAATGAAAAGACAGAAAAGACATTATAGTTCTCGTTGGTTTCAGTGTTAAAAGAAAGAAAGAAAGAAAGAAAGAAGGCAAACAAGCAAGAAAGAAAGAAAGCAAGCAAACAAGAAAGAAAGAAAGAAAGAAAGAAAGAAAGATAGATAGAAAGAAAGAAAGAAAGCAAGCAAGAAAGAAAGAGAGAAAGAAAGAAACCAAGCAAGCAAGAAAGAAAATGAAAGAAAGAAAGGAAGCAAGCAAGAAAGAAAAGGAAAGAAAGAAAGAAAGCAAGCAAGAAAGAAAGAAAGAAACCAAGCAAGCAAGAAAGAAAATGAAAGAAAGAAAGGAAGCAAGCAAGAAAGAAAAGGAAAGAAAGAAAGAAAGCAAGCAAGAAAGAAAGAAAGAAACCAAGCAAGCAAGAAAGAAAATGAAAGAAAGAAAGGAAGCAAGCAAGAAAGAAAAGGAAAGAAAGAAAGAAAGCAAGCAAGAAAGAAAGAAAGAAACCAAGCAAGCAAGAAAGAAAATGAAAGAAAGAAAGGAAGCAAGCAAGAAAGAAAAGGAAAGAAAGAAAGAAAGCAAGCAAGAAAGAAAGAAAGAAACCAAGCAAGCAAGAAAGAAAATGAAAGAAAGAAAGGAAGCAAGCAAGAAAGAAAAGGAAAGAAAGAAAGAAAGCAAGCAAGAAAGAAAGAAAGAAACCAAGCAAGCAAGAAAGAAAATGAAAGAAAGAAAGGAAGCAAGCAAGAAAGAAAAGGAAAGAAAGAAAGAAAGCAAGCAAGAAAGAAAGAAAGAAACCAAGCAAGCAAGAAAGAAAATGAAAGAAAGAAAGGAAGCAAGCAAGAAAGAAAAGGAAAGAAAGAAAGAAAGCAAGCAAGAAAGAAAGAAAGAAACCAAGCAAGCAAGAAAGAAAATGAAAGAAAGAAAGGAAGCAAGCAAGAAAGAAAAGGAAAGAAAGAAAGAAAGCAAGCAAGAAAGAAAGAAAGAAACCAAGCAAGCAAGAAAGAAAATGAAAGAAAGAAAGGAAGCAAGCAAGAAAGAAAAGGAAAGAAAGAAAGAAAGCAAGCAAGAAAGAAAGAAAGAAACCAAGCAAGCAAGAAAGAAAATGAAAGAAAGAAAGGAAGCAAGCAAGAAAGAAAAGGAAAGAAAGAAAGAAAGCAAGCAAGAAAGAAAGAAAGAAACCAAGCAAGCAAGAAAGAAAATGAAAGAAAGAAAGGAAGCAAGCAAGAAAGAAAAGGAAAGAAAGAAAGAAAGCAAGCAAGAAAGAAAGAAAGAAACCAAGCAAGCAAGAAAGAAAATGAAAGAAAGAAAGGAAGCAAGCAAGAAAGAAAAGGAAAGAAAGAAAGAAAGCAAGCAAGAAAGAAAGAAAGAAACCAAGCAAGCAAGAAAGAAAATGAAAGAAAGAAAGGAAGCAAGCAAGAAAGAAAAGGAAAGAAAGAAAGAAAGCAAGCAAGAAAGAAAGAAAGAAACCAAGCAAGCAAGAAAGAAAATGAAAGAAAGAAAGGAAGCAAGCAAGAAAGAAAAGGAAAGAAAGAAAGAAAGCAAGCAAGAAAGAAAGAAAGAAACCAAGCAAGCAAGAAAGAAAATGAAAGAAAGAAAGGAAGCAAGCAAGAAAGAAAAGGAAAGAAAGAAAGAAAGCAAGCAAGAAAGAAAGAAAGAAACCAAGCAAGCAAGAAAGAAACGAAGCAAGCAAGAAAGAAAAGGAAAGAAAGAAAGAAACCAAGCAAGCAAGAAAGAAAAGGAAAGAAAGAAAGAAAGAAAGAAGATTGAAATATATCTCAGTGAAATGGAAACGTTGTAAATTTTAAATCTTTTCATTTGTACCCTCTTACTTCTTAAAATAGCCACTAGCATTCATATTTATGATTGTTATTGCAATATTTTGTTAAAGCACAAATATTTAATGATGCGATAGGAGAAGGTCTACTGATATTTCTTTGACGTAGAACTCACCATGAGCTTATTCAATCGTTAACTTAAGGATTCAGATTCACCAGTAAATTCAAATCGGAAAATCGTGAAATATTCTCAGGTTTTTCTATAGTCAAATAATTATGAATAATACCTCATAATTAATAGACTATTCTGCTTTGATCGCGTGGAAGGAGGGGAAAAGACACTAGTAAAGAAAGAAAGAAAGAAAGCAAGAAAGAAAGAAAGAAAGATAGAAAGAAAGAAAGCAAGAAAGAAAGAAAGAAAGCAAGCAAGCAAGAAAGAAAAGGAAAGAAAGAAAGCAAGAAAGAAAGAAAGAAAGAAAGCAAGCAAGAAAGAAAAGGAAAGAAAGAAAGAAAGAAAGGAAGCAAGAAAGAAAGAAAGAAAGAAAGAAAGGAAGGAAGAAAGCAAGCAAGAAAGAAAGAAAGAAGCAAGAGTATATAGAAGTGTTTAACGTCATCTCCCAGTACCTCATAAATAATGGACTATTCCGTTTTGATTGCGTGGGAAGAAGGGAAAAGACGCTGCTAAAGAAAGAAAGAAAGAAAGAAGCGTATGATAAAAGTGTTTAACGTTGTCTCCCAGTACCTCATAAATAATGGACTATTCCGTTTTGATTGCGTGGAAAAACAGGACATATCAGAGACGCTACTTGGTTTCAGTGAGAAAATGAATGAAAGAAAGACAAAAAAGAAGGGAAGATAGAAGTGTTTAAAGCCTATTTCAGTGAAATGGGAAAAGTTGTCCATTTCAAATCTTTTCATTTGTACCCCCTTACTTCTTAAAATAACAACCAACATTCATATATATGATTGCTATTGCAATATTTTGTTAAAGTTGTTAAACTCAATACTTTAACGATGTGACAGGGGAATTTCTACGGATATTTTATTGTCGTTGGACTCGCCATGAGCTTATTCAATCATTGACTTAAGAATTCAGATTCATCAGAAAATTCAAATTGGAAAACTGTGATATTTTCATGGCTATTTATAATAATACCAGCAAAGCAAGTATACGAAATAAGAAAGAAAGAGTGAAAAAGGAGTCGATAACGCTCACATGCATTTAATGTCTGCTTCAGTGAAATAGAAATAGAAAACCTTATCAATGTTTAATCTTTTTATTTGTACCCTCTTACTTCTTATTTATGATTGTTAAGGCAATAAGTTGTTAAGCTCAAATAATTCCCGGTGGAATATGGGAAATTTCCTGGTCATTTTATTGTCATGGAACTCGCAAGGAATCAAAAACTTAACCCTTTGATCCCTGAGTTTCTGACCAATATTAACCCTTCTGCTTGAGATCCTGAGTCAAAATTCGCAAATTATTGGTATGTCATGCTTCAAGGTTGATATAAAAATAGTTACAAGTGTTTACCCACCGTTCAACCGGTGGCTGGGCATTAAGTCATTTTTCTCTACCACCGGTAAAGCGGTGATCAGGGCTCAAAGGGTTAAGAATAAACATTAATCAGACGATTCAAACCGGGAAATTCTCACGGATGTTTCCACTTTCAGTCAATGGCTGAGCAATAAGTGGATCGATCTATACGCGTTAAAAGATATATGTAGCAGTTTAAAAATAGATATGTGGCATTACAGATTAAGATCCAACAGCTTTGTGTTAAGGGTATTGCCCAGAATGTGTTGAAAAATAAATCTGTAAATATACAGGGTGCGGCTGGTATTTGAGGACATACATATTTCAGATTAATACTGCTTCCCACAAACTTCTAATGCTTTTATTTTTCTGAAATCAAGAATGGCAAACCCTATGATAACAAATTAAATGAAAAGGCATGCTGTGATTGTGGCATTAAAGGCTGATCATAGCGATTTGGATATTGCACGTTTTCTCAGAGTTGCAAGAATGGATGGCTGACCATTTGTACGACCACATCACACCCAACATTTGGCTTTCTAACTCTCCAGATCTAAATCCACTAGACTATTATGTGTGGAGCGTTGTTGAGAAGGTGGTTAATAAACAGCCTCATAACACCAAAGACTCTCTTAAAGCTGCAATAGTTCGAGTAATGTCTGACATAAATAAGGACCAATTAATCAGAGCTTGCCGCTGATTTCGACCTCGTGTCGATGCAGTTATTGATGCTAGTGGTGGTTTTATTGAATAAAATTAAATAATAGTTAGCTAAATTTCATATTTACTTGTTTGTAATCAAATCTAATTATATTCATTTGTTCAGCAAGTTTTTTTTACTAATCCATAAAATCTGTCCTCAAATACCAGCCGCACCCTGTATATTATGCGATGGTGAGACCGTAGTTATGGTTGCGGTAAGAGTCAGTTATCTTCCTTACTCTCATGAATCGACTGAACTAGTCCTGGGTAATTGTCAAAGGAACACAATACTATTGCAGTGACTTGTCTAGCTGAGTATTGAATAACACGCTATCACGACTGATTCTATCGAGTTAGGGGATGTGTCTTGCCAGATCACACACATCACAACAACTGGCGAGTCGGCTTTGCTGCTCCTACTATTTATCTCTAGATTTTTGACAAAATCCAAAGAAGCATCTGTAAAGAATCGGTCTTTACCTGGCATCTCCTTGTGACGTGGCTTTCCCTTGTCTTTTCCATAAATATTATAATGACAAACTTTCACAATTGGTTATTATTTATGCATCTCTCTCTCTCTCTCTCTCTCTCTCTATATATATATATATATATATATATATATATATATATATATATATATTTGTCATCCACAGACTGTTTCACAGCTCATCAGTGTGGGTAGACGTCCGGTTGCCTCTAGCTAGGATCGAAACCCGACTGAATGGGCGTCAGTCGGAACTTCTACCACTAAGCCGTCGCAGGGATGAAGGTGAATTTTAGCGTGTTTATTTTTAGATTTAGATAAATACACAGTGACTGACAGTGACTCAATTCTGCCGAAGAGTCGTGCTATATTAGCTTAAATAGTCACTGTTTACAAACACACACCTCAAACCAAAGAGCTCAACCGAAATTAATTTTTCAGGACCCAATTCTTATCAATGTTATAGAAAAGATATCTATATATCTATCTACCTACCTATCTATCTATCTATCTATCTACTTATCTATCTATCTATCTATCTATCTATCTATCTTAGTTTTATATCTATCTATCTATTTATCTATCTATCTATCTATCTATCTATCTTAGTTTTATATCTATCTATCTATCCATCTATATATCTATCTATCAATTTCTAGTCATATCTATCTATTTATCTATGTATCTCTCGCTCTCTCTCTAACTCTCTCTCTCTCTCTCTCTCTCTATATATATATATATATATCAGCCTATTCCTATCTATTTTATAGAAGACATATCTATCTATCTATCTATCTATCTATCTATCTATCTATCTATCTATCTATATATGTATGTATCTATCTATCTATCTATCTATCTTAGTTTTATATCTATCTCGCCATCTATCTATCTATCTATCTAATTTAAGCATATTACGAGATTGGCAGCTAGTTATCATCGTTTTGCTGTTGGACTAGCTTGATGCAGCCGTCTTTTCTGTTCTAAAAATGTCTTTTAATATCTCTGTTCATATAATGTTTGTTCAGGCCAATCTATCTATCTATCTATCTATCTATCTATCTATCTATCTATCTATCTATCTATCTATCTATCTGTCTGTCTGTCTGTGGTTAAATAATGCATAGAATGGTTTGTAAATTGGAACGACTCCAAAAGGAAACTACTTTTATATATTCAATGAAGAGAACCTTTTCTGATTACCATCAGAATGGCTGATTCTAACCTCCAGGAAAACAATTTGTGCTTTCTTTGACTTACGTTTTATGGAGTGGAGTGATTATATTGAATATATCACTGTGTCGTACCAGACAATTTTTCTTGTCAGAATCCATTTTGCACATTTATAAATCTACCATTCGTCCGTGCATTGAATAACGCTGACATATTTGGCCTGATGCTCCTAATATATATCTCGAGATTGTTGACAAAATTCAATGAACAGTATATATTATCATGGTAATTGTTCTGATTAGGTTTCCTCCTTTGTGCCTCAACTTCATGATTTTAAGCATACTACTAGATTGGCAATTAGGTCTCACAGTATTACTGTTGATTTAGCTAAATGTAATTATATGTTCTATTCTAATAGTTTCTTTTCTTGCACTTCTCGCCTGTGGAACACTCTTCTGGTTTCTTGTTTGCTTGCCACCTGAAATCTTCAAAAATTTAAATGCAACGCCAGTTGCTATATAAAAACTGTTATTATGTTGTCCTTTCTCCTCACTAAAGTCGTCTCATTCTCTTTCAAACCCAGTAAGTCCTTGCATATTAGTGGGATTATCGCCATCTTCTGTCTTCCTGAAACCTGTTCTTCTATTGTCCTTTCTCCTCACTAAAGTCACCAGATTCTCTTTCAGTCTCAGTAACTCTTTACATCTTAGTGGCATTATCGCCATCTTCTGCCTTCCTGAAACCTGTTCTTTTATTGTCCTTTCTCCTCAGTAAAGTCACCAGATTCTCTTTCACTCTCAGTAACCCTTTACATCTTAGTGGCATTATCGCCATCTTCTGTCTTCCTGAAACCTGTTCTTTTATTGTCCTTTCTCCTCACTAAAGTCACCAGATTCTCTTTTACTCGCAGTAACCCTTTACATCTTAGTGGCATTATTGCCATCTTCTGTCTTCCTGGAACCTGTTCTTTTATCGTCCTTTCTCCTTACTGGTGTCTTCTCATTCTCTTTCACTCTCCATAACCCTTTACATCTTAGTGGTATCATCGCCTTGCTTGGGGCGAAATGATTATAAAGAATTTTGTGATGACAGGAACCATAATGAGGTTATTAATTCGAATGAAATCATGTATTTACTAATTCCAACTTGGCAAGATATTTCGAAACCACAGTATCAAACTTACTAGTGTAGTAATATTCTGCTGGTCAACTATTGCTCCAGGTTTAGGCATCGCATTTGTTCTGTTTAATAATCATACAATCTGTTAGCACAAAGTGAGGTCATCCTCTTTAGAATGACCTCGCTCCGCCCAACAAGCATGAAATGTCAACGCTGCTGGCTTTTTGGTCTAATTTTCTACTTTCAAATCCTACTTTGCTGTGCATTGTTCGTATGACTCCGAATTTTAAAAACTTAATATGCTCATTCTTAGGAGTCTCGGTAAGTCTTGCGATCAGATGGCGGTTTGAAGGCTCTCTCTTTATTGCATGAACCAAGAATTATCTCGAAGAGTGGCTTGATCTAATCCTATCTTGGTAACTCTTGAACTTCGCATTAATAAGCCCATTAATGGCGGGAAAGAGCAGCTCTATTCAAGTGGATCAAGATCTTGTTGTCTTTTCATATCTGACTGCCGGAAATGGCAAACGTTCATCTAATTACGATGTCGGTCTATTGTTACCGTCTTCTGATGACAGAAGTTGGACATTCCTTCAAGTGTGCTTATTCCGGGGAAAAATCTCCAAATCCCACTTTCACATGGCGCCTCTTGTAGACGTCTCCTGCACTTCGACCAAATGGTCGATTACGAATACCGAGGAGAAGTGACGGACACATTGATATTTTGACAGGATAAAATATGGACGGGGAATCAAGAAAAGTAGAGCCAACAAAAGTGAAGTTTTATTTACTTTTTACTGCATATTAAAACTGGAATTTATTATTATTGTTAACAGTCTATTATCATTATTATTATTATTATTATTATTATTATCATTATTATTATTATTATTATAATTATTATTATTATTATCATTATTATTATTATTATCATTATTATTATTATTATTATTATTATTATCATTATTATTATTATTAATATCATTATCATTATTATCATTATTATTATTATTATTATTATCATTATCATTATCATTATTATTATCATTATTATTATTATCATTATCATTATTATTATTATTATTATTATTATTATTATCATTATTATTATTATTATTATCATTATCATTATTATCATTATTATTATTATTATCATTATCATTATTATTATCATTATTATTATTATTATTATCATTATTATCATTATCATTATTATTATTATTATTATCATTATTATTATTATTATCATTATCATTATTATTATTATTATCATTATTATTATTATTATCATTATTATTATTATTATCATTATTATTATTATTATCATTATCATTATTATTATTATTATTATTATCATTATTATTATTATTATTATTATCATTATTATTATTATTATTATCATTATCATTATTATTATTATCATTATTATTATCATTGGATATTTGATTTATAAATTAATACTTATTTAAAAGTTTATTATTATTATTATTGGATAATACGTTTGTAAATTAATACTTATTTAATAGTTTATAATTATTATTATTATTATTGGATAATATGCTTGTAAATTAATACTTATTTAATAGTTTATTATTATTATTATTATTTCCTTTGATATCTGGCGTTTACACATTTCTTTCCGGGTCCCGCCCAGGGACCTAAGGTTAGAAATGGCATCATGACACTTTCCACTGCAAAAAAAATAAAAATAATAATAATTACATAGATAAAGCCCTTCGTAAAGTGTGGCCTGTACTTGTCAGAACATTTTTTTGTATCTCTTTGAGGCATGGACTTCCAGGGATCCCTTCAATCAGCCTACTGGAATCTTTTCCAACCAGTCCAAGGGTTCCAACTACAACAGGAATTGTTGATGTTCCCATGTACCACATTTTTGAGATTTCTATTTCAAGGTCCTTGTATTTTGACAGTTTTTCGAATATCTTCAAAGATACATTGCAGTCTGCAGGGACTGCCATATCAATAAGGAGGCACTTATTTTGTTTGTGGTCTTTAATAACAATGTCTGGGCGGTTGGCTTTTGATTGTTCTGTGTGTATTGTGTAGTCCCATAGAATTGTAACAGGTCCTATCTCCGTAACCGGGTCAGGGTGGTGTTCGTACCAGTTTCTTCCAGTTTCCTTCCCATAGGAGTTGCAAATTTTCCAGTGCAGATATTGGCCCACTCTGTTATTATTATTATTATTATTATTATTATTATTATTATTATTATTATTATTATTATTATTTCCTTTGATTTCTGGTGTGTACTCATTTTTTCTGGGTTCCCGCCCCAGGGACCTAAGATCTGAAATCGCATCATGAGATTTTCCACAGTGTAATTTTGAAAAAGAAATCACAGATATTTTACATCGATAAATCCCTTCGTAAGATGTGGGCTGTACTTGTGAGTACAATTTTTTGTATTTCTTCATGGTATGGGCTTGAATGAGTCTATTGGAATATTTACCAATCAGTCCGACAATTCCAAATACAACTGGAATTGTTGGTGTACTCATATGCTACATTTTTAAAATATCGATTTCAACTTCCTTTTATTTTGATAGCTTTTTGAAGATCTTCAAAGATACATTGCAGACCGCAGGGACTGCCATATCAATAAGGAGACATGTTTTGTCTTTGCGGTTTCTAATCACGATGTATTATTATTATTATTATTATTCCTGAAAACATTAGTTTTTGTTGCTGCTATTATTAATATTATTATTACTGGATATCATTGTAAATTATTACTTATTATTAATAGTCTATTATTATTATTATTATTAGTTGTAGTACTAGTAGTAGTAGTAGTAGTAGTAGTAGTAGTAGTAGTAATGTAGGTTATATTTCCGGCATTGTATCCTGTAGAGCCGGGTCCAAACTATGGTCCTTAGGCCCTATAGGAGAATTGACATTTAACTGATAGCACTTTTCTTAGTATATGGGATGTTCCTAGTAGGGCAATCTTCAGTGCAACTTGTATGTCAGTGTTACCTAGGACACCATTAGTAAAATTGTCCATTCCTTTTCTCACGAGGCCCAGTGCTCCGAATACTATTGGTACAGCCTCAGTCTTCATTTCCCACATCCTGTTAATTTCGATCTCCAGGTGCTTGTATTTGGACAATTTCTTGATAATTTTCATGGAGGTATTTCTCTCAGATGGAACTGCTACGTCAATAATGGTACACTTCCGGAATGTCTTGTCTTTTATGATAATATCAGGACTGTTGGCTTTTGTTTCCCTGTCAGTTTGACCGAAAAGAGTTAAATGGAAAAGTATGCTACGTGAAACTAGAACAATCTACCCCGGTAGGCGAAATAAAGTGTACAGGTCCAAATTTCAATCCCATGAAGAAGGCCGGAGCTTAAAACGGCCGAAAGGTCGTGAAATTGGCAATAAAGATGAGGACAACTGTCCGAACAATGTAATTAATGTAAATGCTTACGGGCATGTTTTCAAACCTGATCTCAGAAACAAAGAATTTCCAGACGTTTCGCATAGCTCCTATCATAGCTCAATGGAAAATGGTAACAGATGTCTTTTATGAAATACAGATACACGTCCTCTTACGCCGAACCCCTAAGACCATTTTTGGAATATCTGAAATTTTCTTATTGCAGTCGATATGCATAAGGTATTTTTTTAAAATTCCTATGAAATAAACAAAATCTCTATTTTCACGAATTACATTGTTTCGACTAATGTAAATAGTGCAAATAGACCGTTTTTATTGTCATATTCACGACGTTTCGGCTGTAGAGAGTCGTGATCAAAAATATCCTTGTGCAACGGAACGGAGGCATGTCTGACTAGAAGGCGTACTGAGACACAAACGTGTGGCATGGATTGAGTCAAGGCTCTCTTGTAACAAAATCCACCGTGCTTTACAAGGAACAGTAGAACGGACCAGAAGTTCATATCGAGACGCCGGGTCATGTTTAACGCCAAACACAGGCGTTGGTTTGAAGACGACACCTGTGGGAAAATTTACAATCCCCGCGGCTTTCCTATTGTCTGAATTTCAGATGAGAAATTTTGCATAGTTGAGCGCCGAGAAGTCAAGTTGCAAAATTACACGAACTGAATCATAATAAAGGAGCTAGATATACATTTGTTAACGAGCCGTGTTCAAACTCCGGCTGAGGCAATAGGAATTCATTTTGCATTAAAGTCCTTCGGGAAGGTATGTATTTATTTTTATGGATTAAATGTACTGAGCCCTGTAAGCTATTTTTTACAACCTGCCAAAACGGAGGAAACTTCGGATTTAAATCCATGGAAAAAGCAACCAAAGATCTTTTTCACCATTTTTAGTCAGAAGAATAAGAAAAAGAGGATGTGAAGAACCGTGAAGCCATTCAGTTATCTTCCCCAAGAACGCAATTTATAAAGATATGAGAGCGTGTGGAGAGCCATGATCAACTAGATTCTGAAGAATGTTATTCCCAAGAACTCAGTATACAGATATTATAGGAAAAAGATGCTGTGGAGAGCCGTGGTCACTCACTTCTTGAAGGTAACGAATTACCGTTCCACTATCCGTCTGAAGAACACACTTTACTGATATTATAAGAAAAAGATGCTGTGGAGACCCATATCCTGAACGCAACAAAAAATTCCATTTTCATTCCCAAGAACACAATGTACAGATACTATAAGAAAAAGATGCTGTGGAGACCCATATCCTGAACGCAACAAAAAATTCCATTTACATTCCCAAGAACACAATGTACAGATATTATAAGAAAAAGATGCTGTGGAGAGTCATGGCTATCTACATCGTGATGGTAGGTGAATACAATTCCACTATTTATTGTAAGAACACAATTTATAAGAAAAAGATGCTGTAGAGAGCCATGATCGCCTATAACCTGAACATAACAGAAAGACATTCCACAGCTTTTCCAAATGAGAGAATTTAAAAATATGACAAGAGAAAGATGTTGTGGAGGATCATGATTGCCTATATCCTGAAAGAAAACGGAAAGCAATTACAATAATTTTCACAAGAACACATTTTAAAGATATTATAAGAAAAAGATGCTATGGAGAGCCATGATTTCCTACGTCTTGAAATGACACTTGGAATAAAAAAAACAAGAGAAACAACTCTTTAAATTTGTTGTCTGGAAACCCAAAACAAAAACTGATGCTAAAACCAAACAGCCGTATAATTTTTATATACCGGGTGTAACAGCAAAATTGTCCAAATCGTATAACAGCTCGGGATAATTGTCCATCCCACAAAATGTTTAATATCTCTAAAATCACTGAACTAATTAAGTTTTTTTTTCCAGCTTTTTAGATAAGACATTTAGCCGAATCACTGAAAAACCCTTTGCGTTATTCAGATAGAAACAGAACAGGTTAAAATCGTTTTGTGTCAAACCCACTATGTCTTCCCAAATGAGCAATGGCGAGAGGAAAAAGATCATCCAGGCCTTCAGTAATGATACCAATATTCATACTCTGGCTTCCATCTTCTTCTAAGTTCATTCAAGAACAATCAAGGGAACGGTGAATAAGTTTAAAAAAGAGGGAACAGTAGAGAGGAAAATTGGATCAGAAAGTCACAACAGGAAGAGGGATCCTCTTTTCAAGTTAGAGTTAAAGAGATCAATTAGGAAAAGATCCAACTAAATCCATAAGACGTTTGGCATGTGAGAGAGGAGTTTCAGCTATGACAGTCCAAAGAGCAGTGAAAAAAAGACTTGAAAATGAAATCGGACGTGAAACGTTTGAGGCAGTTTGTTACTCCAGGTTAGAAGGTTAGAGAGGGCGAAGATCATCTTGAATAAGTTGGAAAATAATCCTGGAATAATATATATATATATATATATATATATATGTGTGTGTGTGTGTGTGTGTGTGTGTGTGTGTGTGTGTGTGTGTGTGTGTGTGCGTGAAATGTATTTCGGTCCTTCCTGAGTTTCCGATCCTGAGATATAATTAATTAATGATGAACATGCCATTTTGCGTTTATGATCGATTTCATCACATTTCTTCTGTTAAACTTGGAGAGTAATTATACATTGTTATTGCTCAGAGACCAATAGTATTATAAAAACCTCGGAATATTCCAGTAAGATATCTTTAATCATTTCTAAGATACAACGGTTCAGATCTTAATCTAACAATTGGACAATTTTGCTGTTACACTATTTGGATAATTTTGCTCCTACACCCGCTATATATACATGCATACATATATATATATATATATATATATATATATATATATATATATATATATATATATATATATATATATATAATATAGAAAAAACAACTGAAAAGTTGCAAATTTTAAAAAAATTGAATGTTTTTTTGTGAAAGTATTTATTTATATATATATATATATATATATATATATATTTGATATTTCAGATCGGCCCCGATCGTTCTTCAGAAATGGCTGTTTTCAGAAGTTTGTTTTGTTAGATATAGTAAAAAAAAATTTTAAACAACATCTAAAGTATTACTACAGTTAGATTTACGTTAGAAATATTCAAACACAGTTGCATTCCATATCACGTGACGTCCGCGTCTCGCGACGGACGCTACTAAATGTAAACAAACTTCTGAAAACAGTCATTTCTGAAGAAAGATCGAGGCCGATCTGAAATATCAAATATATATATATATATAAAATATATAAATAAATACTTTCACAAAAAAAACATTCAATTTTTTTTAATTTGCAACTTTTCAGTTGTTTTTTCTATATATACATATTAAGAAAGTATACGTGGCTTCTCATTATGCTATATATATATATATATATATATATATATATATATATATATATATATATATATATATATATATATATATATATAAGAATGGATATTTCAATGGATATTTCATTTATTAATCCGATGTAATTTAATTTTTGTTTATTTGTTTAAACGTTATTTTTAATGGATACCCATATTTGGTTAGATGCTCTGTTTTTATTTATTAAACTATATTTATTTCCATATACCGGCCTGAATATTCGAAAAATCTTGTTAGAAATATATGCACCCTCCAGCAGGATTTGAACCTGCGCTCCATACAGGAAGCCATCATTCGATCTGACGGGCCTTGACCTCTCGGAGGTCACGTTGGAGAAATGGATAGAGGCTCGATTTGAGCAATGGAAGAGTTCAGTCCCTTGTATTCACTTACATGTTATCATTAGAATTTATAATTAGAATTTATATATAGGGAAAAATAAGACGACCGATTAATTTAATGATCTGGGCTAAAGATGAAATAAAGAATATTACAAAAGAAAGTAATAAAGAATAAAAATTGATAAAGAAAAATATTTTAAAAATATAAAAAAGATGAATGATATTCAGAAAAAAATAAACCTAGAGATGGTTTGGTTTGGTTTGTTTTGTTTTAGGGCATATCCCGTCCTGGGTATGACGACAAACTACGTCCAACAGCAAGGCCTTTTATAAGGAGGTTTGAGGAGCATCGAACCACATCTTAATTGCTGGTGAGCCGGGATGGTAGAACCTGTCAGGGTCACTGCTATGAGCAAATAGTTAACCCCCTCAAAAGGGGTCAAAACACGATGAAAGTATAAAAATAGGTTTTAATACTACCAATGATTTTTTGGAAAAATTATTACCGTTGTTGTTTGGCTATCAGGTTTCACATACGCCGAGGATGTTGATTATTAACCTGTTCATTTCTTTTTTACATGAAATAACTGGCCGCAGTTGTTCAGTGTCCGAACGTTCCATGCCCCGAGATTTATTTTAAGTTTGATGCGAACAGTCGCAGGATAACGGTCAGGTGACACCTGTCGCTCATGTCGTTCCTTTCCAGGCGAGGGATAGGTTCCGAGGAATACTATTCCCTTTACGTTGTTAGTGTTAGCAGTCGCTGGATGACGGCCAGGTGACACCTGTCGCTCATGTCGTTCCTTTCCGGGCGAGGCATAGGTTCCGAGGAATGCTATTCCCTTTTACGCCGTTTATGCTAGCAGTCGCTGGATGACGGTCAGGTGACACCTGTCGCTCATGTCGTTCCTTTCCGGGCGAGGCATAGGTTCCGAGGAATGCTATTCCCTTTTACGCCGTTTATGCTAGCAGTCGCTGGATAACGGTCAGATGACACCTGTCAATTATGTCGTTCCTTTCCGGGCGAGGCATAGGTTCCGAGGAATGCTATTCCCTTTTACGCCGTTTATGCTAGCAGTCGCTGGATGACGGTCAGGTGACACCTGTCGCTCATGTTCCTTTCCGGGCGAGGCATAGGTTCCGAGGAATGCTATTCCCTTTTACGCCGTTTATGCTAGCAGTCGCTGGATAACGGTCAGGTGACACCTGTCGATTATGTCGTTCCTTTCCGGGCGAGGCATAGGTTCCGAGGAATGCTATTCCCTTTTACGCCGTTTATGCTAGCAGTCGTTGGATAACGGTCAGCTGACACATGTCGCTCATGTCGTTCCTTTCCGGGCGAGGCATAGGTTCCGAGGAATGCTATTCCCTTTTACGCCGTTTATGCTAGCAGTCGCTGGATGACGGTCAGGTGACACCTGTCGCTCATGTCGTTCCTTTCCGGGTGAGGGATAGGTTCCGGGGAATGCTATTCCCTTTTACGCCGTTTATGCTAGCAGTCGCTGGATGACGGTCAGGTGACACCTGTCGCTCATGTTCCTTTTCGGGCGAGGCATAGGTTCCGAGGAATGCTATTCCCTTTTACGCCGTTTATACTAGCAGTCGCTGGATGGCGGTCAGGTGACACCTGTCGCTCATGTCGTTCCTTTCCGGGTGAGGGATAGGTTCCGGGGAATGCTATTCCCTTTTACGCCGTTTATGCTAGCAGTCGCTGGATGACGGTCAGGTGACACCTGTCGCTCATGTTCCTTTCTGGGTGTCAAAACACTATGAAATACATTGCAAAAAAATTATTACCAGCAATAAATCTTTAAAGGAAAATAACTATTACTAACAATACATTTTTTTTAATTATTACCAGCAATACATTTTTGAAAAAAATATATTACTAGCAATACATTTTACTTCAGTTCCTTGCATTCACTTACATTAGAATTTATCATTAGAGTTTATTATTATCAGGCTATATGACGGTTCCTTATAGGATACAGGTTCGATTCCTATCGGAGGACGCATATTTTCTATAATTTATATAGATGGAAAAGTAAGATGACGGGTTAATTTAAGGATTTACGCTAATGATGAAATAAAGAATATTAAACAAAAAGAAAAATGAGTAAAGAATAAAAATTTATAAAGAAAAATATTTTAAAAATGAAGAAAGAATGAATGGACGAACGATATTCAGAAAAAAAAATCTAGAGAAAGAAAATGGATAAATTAATGGACAGTTTTGCTGTTACATCCGATATATCAGGTCAGTAATGTACGAATTTAGGGCCCGACTTAAAATATATCCAGATTTCATGTTTAATTATAATTTATTCATTATGTATTAAAAGCACCCACTAATTTTCATTTATTCTTTACGCTTTATAATAAAATTTTTAATAAGATTCATTTGCTTCGGAGCAAAGACAAAAAAATATACAGGTGGTAGTTACCATCTAAGAACGAAGCTATTAAGGTTGTTTTCTAATACGGCAATAGGTGCTAATGAATATGTCCCCCCAATCTGTACAATAAACAAGGTGTGTAAATTTGAG
>OZ038510.1:30041602-30059102 GCA_964036315.1 Acanthosepion esculentum | reverse complement strand
TGAAAAGATAAATAACGACCCAAGATATTATTTTCCAAATCCTTACCGTTTTTTTAGGAAGCGACTTTAAAGATTAAGCTTAGGTTAAAAAGTCGAGCGTTGGTATTTTATTACGACTATCAATAAAAGCCTTATAACACAGCCTTATAAATTTTATAATTGAAATATGCAGTTAGTTGGTTTGAAATTAAAAGGGATAATAAATCCCACAAAGCAACAATTGTCTATCTTCAACATGATCCAGAGAATAAAGCAAAAGACGGACGAAATAAGATGCATTGCGAAAATTACAGCACAATGCTTTCGACTTGTTTCTAGAAAATACTTTTCTCTCAATATCGACGTCAGAAGGTGAAGGAAGAGGCTATAAAAATTGTCCGTGAGGCAAGTTAACTTAATTTCAATTTACAAGAATAATTATAAAATTGAATTCATAACATCACAAAAATATAATCACGTATGGGTAAATTTTCAAACAAAACAATTTTTTGTTTCAGCAGTAGCGAACTTCCAAAGAGATTTAAAAAAAAATTACATTCATCACCTCTGAAGCAACACTGGTCAAATTGGATTCGTTAATTGCTGGCCACTCGTATTCAGGGATACGCCTCTACTAGGGCGGCTAGCTAATCTCTATGGTAGACGCTTTCTCAGACGCATTTTGTCCTTGTTCAACGCCCACAGAGCCAGCCTGTGATTTATACTGCAACTATGCTGATCAGATCTTAGTTACAGTTTCTGGGAGAGAAGTGTGTTATCTAGCGTGATCAGCAATCTGAACAAGTCCAACACGCTCAAACGCTCGGTCACAATGACTTTTGACTTCGTGCTCCAAATGTTCCGTCAACCCACAACCCACTCAGAAAGCTTGGTTCAACCCATGGTATGGGATCGTATCAGGCACTTTCCAAAGGTGCCGCACGCTGAGATCGCTTCCTCCAGACCGATAACATCAAGAAGTCACCTTCCCGACCAATCGACCCTGTTGAGATCCGAACCCGGGTTTCATTGGTCAGAATGGTCAGAAAGCGAATGTTCTGACCACTCGGCCACGTGCCCATATAAAAAATTTGATTAACTTCTCAATAGATGTAGTTTGTAAACTTGAGCTTGCAGAAGTGTTATATAGGAATAAAGTGTCGACACTTGAGTTTGAACATACATCGCCAGTGAGCAAACACGTGCGATCCCATTATTAAATTAGGTAGACAACGTTACCATGGAGGAAACGCATAAGCAGGATTTACCTTGGCGTCTAATTGATCGCCATTCTGTGCTATCTTCTATTACTATTCGGATCCCTATTTCTATTCTATCCTCTATTACTATCCGGACTGCTATTCGCTACTCTATTCCCTATACTATTTCTCTATTTGGATCACTATACGGGCGAGTATTATCGACCAAGTACTATTAGTACGAGATTATTCGAAGGCGTCTGACACCAGCATTGTTCAACGGCGTTACTATAGTTGTATCTGCGGTGACAAAGTCTCTACTACAACGAGCATTACGAAAGTGACAACGAGTGTTCGTTGACATCACAAAAAGGTTTTTCAACTAATGAACTGCAAGCGGTTCTAATGAATGGAAGGACGTTAGCGGTTCATGAATTTACCTGTACATTCGCAAGGTGTGAAAAGTGCAGATAAATTAACTACTGAAGCTTCAGAAATTGTATATGGACAGAAACAAGCGTATTATTATTAAATCAGTGTATCATCAAGTAAGACCTTCATTTACTCCAAAGGGAAATTATACTGAACAATTTAGCTATATTATTATTTAATATGTCAGACAATGCAGTAGTTTTAGTGTGATTTTCAATAAACGATGCTAATTTAAAACATTTTGTTTTATAATCTGTGTCCGGCAGTATTATGGTGTTATATACACTTATCTATTTTTTTGTTTTTATTAATTATGATTTAACAAATCGTATTCATTGAGTAACCTTTTTTGTAATCTTTTACAATTTTTTTATTTATTTTCTTTACACAATTTTTAATTATTAAACACATTAAAAAACACTGCATATTTTGCTTGTAGTGATGAATAATTAGAATTCTCGTTTAAATATATTTTCCATTCAATGTATCTAATACATAAACATATCAAATTTACTTGGATTTACTCTTGAAATAATAAAATTTTGAATCCATTTTGTCATCAAAAACCTGCAGAAATGAGGTATTACTGTAGATAATGCTCAGAAATTGGTAAAAGCTATGAATCTAATTTTTGGTGTCAGTACTTACCACATCAAACCAGTTTTTACACAGAGTAAAATACACCATTTACATTATTCGGACTATAGAAGCGTTATATTGTACTCAATTTCAAAGTTGGGATTTCACATGATGAATAAGGACAAAATATTTTTTCAAAATCGTTACCATTTTTTAAAGGAAATGAGTTGAAAGATTAAGTTTAGATTAAAAATCGTAGCGTTGAAATTTCATTCTGGTGATCAGTGAAAGCCTTATAGAATCTATAATTTACTGAAGCTTTACAAATTGTAATATGAACAAGATTCTTGGCACAAGTACAGTATTACTAAATAATAAATAAATGTGCCATCAAATAAGACCTTCATTTACTTCAAAGAGAAATTATACTGAACAATTTAGCTATATTATGATCTAATATGTTTATACAAAGCAGTAGTTTTAGTGTGATTTTCAGTAAACAATGCAAATTTAAAACATTTTGTCTTATAATTTGTATCAAGCAGTATTATGGTGTTATATACACTTTTATTTATTTTATTAATTATGACTTAACAAATGATGTAAAATATCATTCATTGATTATCATTTTTTTCTTTTTCGAATAAAGTAAAAATTGCATATGAATCTAATTTTTGGTGTCACTAATTATCACAGCTTTCGTACTAAGTGCAATGTTGATTTTCTAAGCAAAGTGAAAATCCAACCTGCCGTAATGCGTCAGTACCCTGGGATTAAATTACTTCTGATAAAATTTAATTCCGGTGATCAATGAAAGACTTATAGACGTATATGGACAAGATGAAAGGCACATTATCACTAAATAATGGTGTCATTAAATAAGACCTTCATTTTCTTCAAAGGGAAGTTATACTGAACAATTTATTATGTTATGATTTATGTTATACTGTGCAGTAGTTTTAGCACGATTTTCAAGAAATACAGCAAATTTAAAACGTTTTGTCTTATAATTTGTACCCAGCAATATTATGGTCTTATATACAGTTTTGTCTATTTGTTGTTTTTATTAATTATAATTATAAATAAATGACACGAGGAAAACAGTAATTGCTGACGCGTTTCGTCCAATGTGGACTTTTTCAAAGCAAAAATCGAAATGAATTTAATTAAACAAAGAAAATTAATAAAAACAAAAAACAGAGTATTCTTAGCAACGGGAATGTAGGAGACGCTATTTTCATATTGTTAACTGAAAATAACGTCAGTTAATGTCACGTGTGGAGAATATTATCATTAATCTGTGTTGATGGATTCAACCATTTTTTTTTTATTTTAATATATTTTTGTGTACATTTGTTTGTGAGAGCAGTAATTTTGTTAGAAAAGGTGAAATAGGGAAAAAGCCTGGGCGTAGATTAATATTTGGGTATTGTTCTATGGCGGCACTCTCTAGAATTTTCCTTCTGAGTGAGTTATTTTCTTTTTTTATAAGTATGGAAATTTTAAAATCAAAATTATGTTTGAACTTATTCCTATACCATAATTTTGATTTTAAAAATTCTATACTTATTAAAAAATATATGAAAATAGCGTTTCCTACATTCCTGTTGCTAAGAACACTCTGTTTTTTGTTTTTATTAATTTTCTTTGTTTAATTAAATTCGTTTTGTTTTTTGCTTTGTAAAAGTCCACATTGGACGAAACGCGTCAGCAATTACTGTTTTCCTATTGTCATTTATTTATAAAGATTGTCTTCTCTGAATTTTCACATTAATTATAATCTAACAAAGTCTTATTCATTAAGTAGGCTTTTCTGTAATCTTTGACAATTTTTTTACAGCTTTTACTTATCGAATACAGTAAAAAAACTGCATATTTTGCTTATGGTGATTCATAATTAGAATTCTGGTTTGAATCTATTTTCTATTCAATGAATCTAATACAAATGATATCAAATTTATTTGGATTTATTCTTGAAATAGTAACATTTTGAAGTCAGTTTGCAAGCAAAAACTCGAGGAAATTAAATATTTCTGTACATTTTGTCAGACAATGTTTAAAACTAACTGCTCCAAATTGGTAAAAGCTAAGAATTTAATTTTTGATGTGCTTTGAATATACGCTCTTTAGCGCTAGAGGGCGTCGTCAGTGATGTTCTGAAATGGATCATTGGGCAGTTTCGGGTCTTTCAAACATCATACTGACCTCACCAAGTCGACCCCATCAGAGCTGATCGGACTCTGATACGCCCTCTAAAAATGCTTACAGACACTAACTTCTATAATATACCCCGTCATCGCGCATTTGATTGGTAGTTGATCAATAGCCAATCACAATGGTGTGTGCTCTATTTAAGTTGTTTGCGGGGAATTTTTTTTTTTTTTTTTTTTTTTGTGGACACCCTTTCATCGGATACTTAGAAGGTAATTATGTTTTTCCGTTTTACCCACATACCAGTAAGATTCTTTGTACATCTAATATATTGCTTTTTACAAAAATAAAAGGGAATTCGACCTTAAAAGGACTTTAAAAACTTATTGACGAATAAAATAAATTACAACGAGTTAAACCGAGAGTACAAATAGATATAATTAATAAAATGTTTAAAACATATTGACAAGTTAAAAAACCTTTAATCTATCGAAAATAAATTTTAAATTTAGATTATAAAAAGAAAAAATTACGAAACGGGACGAGGGGTAATTTTAAGACACCCATTCGTCGGATACTTAAAAGGTAAATATGTTTTCCGTTTTTATCCACTTCCCCTCAAGTTTCATTTTACATCTAATATATTACTATTTACAAAAAAAAAAAAATAAAAATAAAAATAAATTCGGCCATTAAAAGACTAAATTACTAGTTTTTACGTTTAAGATAAATAACTTACAGCGAGTTAAACCGTCAGTATTTATGACATCAAAACCCAGCTTTCACAGAGACGAATGTAATGTCGATTTTTTTTTAAGTGAAAAATCAACCTGTCCTACTGGTACAGATTGTCTGAGATGTCTTTTACCTCACCTTACATATTCGGGTTGCCACTTATCGCCATTTCTACAGAATTCTCTTCGTGAGAAAAAGATCCAATTCTTTAGAAGCCTGTAAAAACCACTTACAGTTCATCACCCAGAAGGTTCTGGGAGGATAGAATCATGAAGCTGCCTCAAAGATAGTGAAAGTTAGTGGAACAAATTGGCACATGTTTGGTTAAATAAATCTGAATATTGTCTTTGAGATTAACTTAGAAACTCAACGAAACATTTGTTCCGAACAATTACTTTGACTGATTTGAGTAATTTCCCTTCTCCTTGTAATCTCTATCACATCGCTTCAGTTGCTGTACTCTTCGGGCTTTCTCAAGTGCCTACTGTATTCCACAATTTTCTATGTTGCGAAATCATTTAATCGCTATTTGAAGGAGAAATCCTTCCCAGGTCTGTGGAATTTGTTAGGTGAAAGAATGCAAGTGAGCGCACATACCCATCAGAGTATAGACCCATCAGCCTCCCCAGTATCATTAGTAAACTTTCTGAAGATATAATCAATAAAAATGTTGTTGATCACCTCAATAAGGACTACCTCTTCAGCGACAAACAGTACGGGTTTCGATCGACTCGGTCCACTGCTGATATACTACTCAGTGACTCACTAGATAACAAATGCGTTTCAAGGACGATTGTGTTAGATATTTCAGAGGCCTCTGAAAAGGTGTGGTATAAATGTTTACTGCACAAGTTCTCTAGCTATGGAATCACTGGAAGAGTCTTCTCGGTTATAAAGTTGTTCCTAACGGGTAGGTCTCAGAAGATAGTTGTTAACGGCCAGTTCTCCTAGGCACAAGCGATCAACAGAGGTGTCCGCCAGGTGTCGCTTCTCTTTCTTTCATAAATGATCTGCCGAAGAGTATACATCGATAATTTGTGAATATCTATGCTGATGATACAACGGTGTAGACTCCGGTGACGGACTTCTTTGTCGTTTTATGTTTTTGGTTTTCTTTGGTGAGCTGATGGGAGTTTGGACAGGGGATGCATTAGGGGTATTGGTAGAAGTAGTTTTTTTTTCTTTAATGCTGATTTTGGAATTAGGGCTTTCTTTAAGTTGGTCATTTTAGGAGAGAGGGGGATTTAACGATGTGGATGAGGAAGACGATGCCAGGCAAGAAGGGTCAATTCTTTCAGAGGGACGCTTCTCCTTTAGATCCTCTTTTAGATTTCTCAAATTTCTCAAAAGATGGTTCATATTTTATTCTCTGTTGTCTCAGCTGATCGGCGCAGCTGGTGAGGGAAATCGCCCAATAAACTGGTAGAGGGGGTGGGTGTCTGTGTCATTACCCGTAGGGGCTTCTGTGCAACGAGGTCTCGCTGCCCAGAGTTTCCCTCTAGCCCTGCCAATGACCTACCATTCCCCTTTTCCTTCTCCGCAACCACACAAGCAGTGGGTAAAGGCTTTTCGGGCAATGGGGGTCGTGAGATGTACCCAACCAGGGGTTTGACCACACCGGTCCCAATCGCTGGCATACCCATTACAGGTAAGACGGAAACAACAGATTCGACCACAGGGGGATTTGAGTCGGCGGGGACGAGAAATCCAGAGGCCTTCTTCTTTGGGCAGGAAGAGGAAAGGTGACCATACACTCCGCATTTTCAGCAAGTTGATCTACGGCCGGTTACTATAATATGCATATTACTGTACATCCAGACAGTTGGGGACGGAGACGAAATCCTTGCGATCTATCATCAACTCAAAGCTCCATCCTGTTGTTCATGATGACGGTAGTCTTTGAGTATAGAATCCAGAGGTTGGCAGTGAATATTTCGAAGACAGTAGGGAAGCGTAGTTCTTTCTTCTGTTCTGGTCATCTTTGGTTCTGACAGGTTGGCATTGGACATTCGGAGAGAGTAACCAAAATTGCCGCCTTTATACAAGACGGATTGAATATTTTACACCTCCTGATTGGTTAATCTTCTTTTCAGGAACTATAAAGTGAGTCCAGTCATTTGTGTTTGCTCACTAGTACACAAATTGCATAATGTACTCAAAATAATGTAACACATCCCACGGTCAGATCGTCAGAGGAAGCACTAAGTATCTGTCCGAATGGGCACAGATAGGCGGCCAAGTGCTCGCTGAAGATCTAAGGAGGGACTTCATATACCGATACAGGGTCTGTCTCTTACCCTGGTATCCAGTTCTAATAATGATATCTTTAGTTATTAAGTCTCGACTGCTTGCGGCTTCACAGTCGACAGGCGTGGGTAGCAGTACGTCCCACATGAAAAACCCTTTTCCTTTTATGACTCTCTGTGGTTTAACCCCCAGGGACGTCAACGATTTCATGACGATGTCTGTTGTAGAACGACAAATTTTGCGAGAACACTTTTCCATCACAAAGACTGACACAATCCTTTTCTCAATTTTCTGTAGTTCCACCGGATTTGTCAAGAGCCCATCTTCTGTAACAAGATGTGCGTAGCTCTTGCCATTCTCGAGCAACTCCGTTATGTTGGTTTTACATTTTGGTGAGGACGTCAGTAAGAAAGCGTTTCCCCGACCTCTACATTTTCGTCTTTGTTCTTGCTCTTGTCTTTCTCATTAATTGATTCTTCTAAAATTTGACCTTTATCGGCCACCATACTTTCATCTGTTGACTGGTTTCTCTGCTCCGATGTTTTTATGATCTTCTACAGATTTTGGCTATTATCGGCCATCATACTTTTCTTTAATTTTTCAATGAGCCAGCATCTTTTCCTTTACCCTTATCAGGAAGGTCTTTTTTTCTTTTTTTGGTCGAAGAAGATTTTTTTTTAGTCGACTTAATATTGTCAGCCATATTGTTTTTGTTTTTGTTATTTATTAAATGAATTAAACTTAAAATATAGTATTTTTTAAACAATTTTTTTCAAGCCAACATTTATTTCCTTTTTTAAGTAAAATAAAAATAAAAGATTGAAATTAAACAAAATTATAAAAGAGAAGAAAAGAAATACAGAAAAAAAGTTTAGACACAAAAATCGAAACACACAACTCCTTCTACAAAATGAAGAAGGAAATAACAAATTTAACAAGATATAATGCAAAAAGACAAAAATTTGGTTCAAGCGAAAACAAAAAAATTATAACAAAAAAAGCAAACAAAAACCCCACACAATGTAAGATTGTTGAGAAAACAAAAAAAGAACGTAATATATAAACGTATAAAAAGGGTCTTTTAAAATTAGAACAGCAAAAAATAGGGAAACAAAATATTACAAAGAACGAAACATATAACAAGTCTTGCGACTTAACCACAAAATGGGCGACTTTACAAGAAAATAAAAACAAGTTTTGCTACGAAAATAAAATAATTAGAAATAAAAACAAACTAGAAACGGAAAGAGAAACAGGAAAATAAAACACAGAAATTATGCGAAGTATTTACTCAGGATTATTAAACAGATAAACGAAGTAACATGTAAAAATATACAAAGATAATCGAAATTTATAAAAAGGATGAACAGAAATTAATGTCAGGCGGGGAGTACAAAAGAAACTGAAAAAAATAAGTTCAATATAACTTAAAAAGATGAATTAAATCAAGAGGCCTAATAAAAAAGTGTGGAAAACAAAGATAAAATAAGAATTAGGGGAGGGTAAAAAACTGAAAAGGAAAATTCAAGAATTCAGTCGGAAATAACCAGCAAAAGAACGCAAGAAAATTAAAATTTAAAAAAACTTAGGCGTAAAGTTTAGTATTGTAAACAAAAAATTCCAAGATTCGAGCAGCAAAAAAAAAAGTCAGGCGCTATGCACTAATCAAGCTGGTCTTTGAAAAGAGAACTCCCACAAAGGTGAGTAGCACTGGCTGCTCGGTCAATGAATCCTGAATGTTTCCTTATAAGGAAACGATTAATATTTCCATTGTCGTTAGAGATTTATAGAACAAATAATACACTTTGATAATAACTATAAATCTCTGACATACAAAGTCTCTAACAAACAAAATCTCTAACAAACACCAAGGAGATAAACAATCTCGTGAATTAATTAAAAACAGCAAAGAATATTCTTCTGTTCATATAAAAAGCAATTTCTTGTATCGAAATTATGTCGTTCTGCACTAATTAACCCAGAATACCTTTCAGCTGTTTGTTAATTGAAGATTGGTAATCAAATCAATCTCAGTTTTGCGTTCATGATTGATTAATTCGTTAAAGGTTTCGCCTAATAAGACACGAAGGGATTTAATTAATTGGCGCATTATCGGTTCTTGCAGGAAACACTACGTTTTCATAATAATGTGTTAATGACTCCCAGCTCTGATGTCTCTTTGGTCAATCTATCCCACAAGGCCACAGTGTTAAACCCCGAATATTTAAAATAATTTGTTTTCACAAATGAAGATGAAAATAGTAACCATCTTTTTCGAAGCAAACGCGCGCATGCGCACACGCACGTAAGCGCATGGACTCGGAGTTTATTCTAATTCATCCGTCTCGAACTGCGATTTCTAAAGCTAGATGTGGCACTCTTCTACGGTTCAATGGGCGATGAAAAGGGTGGCAGTTAGAAAAATGGTGTGTTAAGAGGTGACAGGATAGCATTAGAAGCGAGTAATCCTTTTATCTTCTATTTTTTTCTTATAAAATCTATGTAGCAAAAAAATAATTCGCTTGTACTTAACAAACATCTTTGCTTAACACACATATTTGCTTTACAAAGAATACAATTAAAATAAAAGGCGAACACGATCGTATGGTTTTATTTTATTTCGTTTGAAGTTAAAATGTTTCTTTGTATCTTGCTGACAATATCTGGACAGGAAGCACCAAACGTCAGCTAGATATGACAACCAACATAGCAGGTACCAGTCCGTTAGTTTTCTTGGTGTAACGATGTGGCCACTAATTTTCATTTGGTAACATCTTGCCGAATGCCAACTAAATAAAGCCAAAATATATGTGTATAAATTGTTAGATTTGTCGTTGCTGTCTTGACGTGTTTTCATAGGAACGTTGGAGGGTGCGTTAGGTGTGGCTTGGAACTTAAGTGGGGGTAGTAGCTAAAATAAATTTTAGAAACAAATATACAACCTGTGACTTCGATTGCATCTAATTCTGTAGACTGGTCTTTAATTTTTGGAAATGCACTTCAGAAGATGGGCGTGGTCTGGTTTAGAAAAAGAAAACGCCTCAATCACAGATACTTTCTGAAAAAAAAAACAACATAATTACTAAATACCCTTTTTTTAAGGTTGATGGCAAGTCATAGCCAAAAAGTCACTGAAACTAAATAAAAGTTAATAACTGTTATATCCCGGGCTGTTGGGATGAATAAAAATGAATGAAAACAAAAGACATAAAAAATAATTTTAACACATCATATGGCAACTTATATTCATTTAGAGTCTGAGAACAGGAAGGATTTGTTAGGATTGAAACCATGAACATCACGTGCGTGTCAGCTTGTCGCCATGTTTAATTCAGAAGAGCCGCGTTCGTCTTTCAGAAAAGGGAAGTAACTCAATTGAATTTTGAGTTATCGTCCTCTATAGGGGAAATGAATTAGATCCCCCCTAACAATAACAATGTGACAGAAATCTGTGGTCCATGCCTGGGACAAAAAGTCACACAATGGGTGTAGTTGCTTTGGAACTTTGCGATATCAAGCAATGGCTACATTAAAAAAAAACAAGAAAACAGCCACAATACAGGCTAATATACACATTAGTTACATTATATATATATTTGTTTAAATTCAGCAAGATCTTTTACTCATTTTCTTTATTAGGCATAAAATTACATCACTAAGCAACTTCCATAATTTACCTTGACTTTTCAGTTAGCCTGTTGAATATTTATAAGCCTATTCGAAGTTAAAATAGATTATGTCACTTAGCAACTTCCATAATGTATCATGACTTTTCAGTTAGCTTGATGAATATTTATGAGGTAATTCGAAGTTAAATTAAATTATGTCACTTATCAACTTCCATAATTTACCTTGACTTTCAGTTAGCCTGCTGAATATTCATGAGCGTATTCGAAATTAAATTATGTCACTTAGCAACTTTCATAATTTACCATGACTTTTCAGTTAGCCTGATGAATATTTATGAGCGTATTCGAAATTAAATTATGTCAGTTAGCAACTTCCATAATTTAACTTGACTTTCAGTTAGCCTGATGAATATTTATGAGCGTATTCGAAATTAAATTATTTCACTTAGCAACTTTCATAATTTACGCTGACTTTTCAGTTAGCCTGATGAATATTTATGAGCATATTCGAAATTAAATTATGTCACTTAGCAACTTCCATAATTTAGCCTGACTTTTCAGTTAGCCTTATGAATATTTATTAGGTAAGTCAAAGTTAAATTAAATTATATCACTTAACAACTTCCATAATTTACCTTGACTTTTCAGTTAGCCTGATGAATATTTATGGACGCATACGAAATTTTAAAATTTTGTAAAACGATGTTTTTTTTTATTTTTGTTTATAAATACTTGCTGCAAAATAAAACCTTTTTATTTTCCTGGACAGAGTCCATCAAAGGACGAAACATGCCGGCTAAGTTCTCCTTTTGCTTTTATTTATATACAGTACTGCGCAAAAGTCAATTCTTTTGGTCTTAGCATATTTTTTGAATTTATTCCCTTACTGCACCCTCTTGCATACACAATGAGTTATACTGTTTGAATGCACAAACAATGGGCCGAGGAAGACCAAGAACCTTTTTACATGGCAACAGAATGCCATCTACAGTAAACTTTAAAATTAATAACGAAGGATTTGCTGACATGTTGTATACTGCTTTTCTAAGCGCAACTTAAATGTGGCACATGGCCAAAATAATGGGACACCCAGTGAGGATCGAACTCACTTCTCAGTCGTAATTGTTTTAGCGAGACAAGCTTGCTAACCATTACACCACGCCGAAGAGACCCGGACGTTGTATATATGAACTTTTGTCATTGTTTTGGTGTGCGAAACCCACTCCCAAAGTTCGTAAAAGTATTTTCGATACAACCTATATATATACATACAGAGCCCACCAAAAAATGTATACCCACTTCAGGAAAGGAAAAACTTACATAGATATTGTAATACTATATTTATTCAGACATCACGAGATTAATACAAGTTAGCTTGGACACTACAATCAGATTAGAGTCTCAATATATATATATATATATATATATATATATATATATATATATATATATATATATATATATATATAATGAAATGGAATAAATCAGAAGAATATATATATATATATATATATATATATATATATATATATATATATAATCGAATGGAATAAATCCGACAAATATTTATATATATATATATACACATACTTGCACACACAATGAAATGGAATAAATTTATATATATATATTTATAATGAAATGGAATAAATCCGACCAATATATACACATACATATAATGAAATGGAATAAATCCGACGAATATTTATATATATATATATATATATATATATATATATATATATATATATATATATATATATATATAATGAAATGAACTAAGTCCGACGAATATTTTAATATATCTTCTGTTTATACGCTATTGTTATAGATACAAATATTTAAGTAAATGCGTTGTTTACAATAAACTATTAAACTACATTTACCCGCCTGAATGCCCGAGAAATATCGTAGAAAAACGTGTCCTCCGACAGGAATTGAACCTGTATCCTAGACGGAATCTTTATTTAGCTTGACGTGCTATACCATTTATCTACAGAGGAAGCGTTTGGTTAACAATGTCAAATTACTGTTTTTGAACAACACATTTCCCATTGTTTAAGCTAAAATACGCCTCGAGCAGATATGATCGTCCGAGAAAAATCATGGGAAATTATTTTTCCCGGCGCCGTAGCGTATCTTCGCTGTGACTTTTCTCTAAATACTTTCATGGTAATTATTCTGATGAGCTTTCCTTTTTGGTACATAGACTTTATGGATTTAAGCGCACTACTAGATTGGCGGCTAGGTCTTATCATTTTACAGTTGAAATAGATGCAACCGTAAGTTCTATACTAACTGTAGAGGTCAAATGACTTACCTGCCAGCATGGCTGCCTTCTTGTATCTCCTTTTAAAGGCAAGCCAGCTAAATCTACCTCATTTATAGGAGAGTACCTAATGCAGCAGGTGGGTAGTTCCACTTTGCTGGAATGGACCTGTCCAACATATTTGCATGAGTGGACTCTATTCACCCATAGATCTCTCCATTAAATGACTCAAGGCTGTATTTTCAGTTTGAAGTGATTTACACTAGTCTACTTGTGTGTCAGACCACTTCCAAATCAACCAATATTTTACATGGCGCTGTGAATAGGATACGAACCCGTGAGGGAATAACTCATTAGATTTCTCTTCTTGCATGTGGAACTCTCTTCCAGTTAATTACTTTTTAGTCAAGTTTGATCTTCAAAACTTTAAGTGCCATTTTTAATTGCTATCTTGTCTTCCGAACTCCTGTTCGTTTATTGTTCTTTTTTAATAATGTTTTCTTTGTCTTATATTTTCTTCTCGTCAGTAACTCCTTACGTCTTAGTGGTTTTGTTGGTTTTTTTTGGGTGGGGGGGTGAAAGGATTAAAAAGAAACAGAATAGTGTCATCCGCGAATAGAAGCTCTCTGACAAGCTGAACCGATGTTTTTTTTCTTTTTTATTGGCCCTGAGAGGTTTTCAGTCGAGCAAATTACTGGTTTTAGGTGTGCAAATATACAAGTTGTCTCTGCCATCCATCTCCCAAATTCTGTCCCAGAATTGCTCCAAAGAATAACAAAAATCAGTGATGGTAGCAAGAACTGTTTACAGATTTGTTTAACGCTCTCTTTTTTCGATTAAAAAGGGGTTTTTTTTTGTCGGGGGTGGAGATTAGCATCTGCATCTGACGTGACGAGAATTGGATGATCATGGTGAACAATTTTAGTTGGCAGCTCAATTTTTTCTAAGCTTATCCAGGGGCCTGACTTGCTTATCCTATCAAATACCTTTGTCAGATTGATAAAAGATGGCGTACAAACATTTGTGCAGCTCGCTGTAGAAATCTTTGATTTACCTTTAGGGCAAAGACCATGTCGGTCGTGCCCCGGCTACAATAGATATTATAGTTGGAGAAAATAACACATATATGTAGAAAGAATAATACATTAACAAAGATGGAAAAATGAGAGAAAAAAAAGGAGTGTGTCATATATATATATATATATATATATATATATATATATATAATATTAGTGGTCAATATATATATGTATATATATATATATATATATATATATATATATATATATATATATATATGATATTAGTGGTCTCTCTCTCTCACTCTCTCTATATATATATATATATATATGTATCTTTATATACATAAATTCCTATTAGGATAGAAACCAGGTAAACCTCAATGTCCAGGACAGAGTAAGAATATAATATAAAAGGCTTAAACACTAATATTCCATGGTTATAATTTATTACATTGGAATCGTAATCACGATCCAATTCATCAGACCTACAAATTGATTTCTTTTTGAATTTGTAGGTCTGATGATCGTGATTACGATTCCAATGAAATAATTTATAACCATTGAATATTAGTGTTTGAGCCTTTTATATTATACATATATACAGTGTTGTTCGATAAAAGTGACTCACCTGATTTTTTTTACTAAATGTTCTCTTCTCCGATGAAACGAAAGTTGAGCTAAATTCAAAGGATAAGCGATCTAAAATCCGAAGAAGCTTTGAAAGCTCTTTGAATTTAGCAGTAAGTACTGCCAAGCATCCACTCAGTATAATGTTCTGAGGTTGCTTTTCTTTTCATGGAACTGGTTTCTTAAAACCTATTGAAAAGACCCTCAGGTGTGAGCAGTACAAGAGAATTTTAGAGTCTTGTCTGCTCCCTTCTGCTGAAAGGGTGCAAATCGACCCCCACCAAGCTCATTTTTATGCAGGATAATGCTTCCTGTCACAAATCAAAATTGATGAAGGAATACTTTGATGAGAAGCAGGTGAGTGTTATGACATGGCTGCCCCAATCTCCTGACCTCAACCCCATAGAAAACTTATGGAGCATTATAAAGTACAGGCTCTCGAGAAAGCAGTTGAGCAACAAAGTGGATTTGATTGCGAATTTCATATCCGAATGGAATTCAATTCTTGGAGATGAGATTTTCCAGAACCTAATCAAGTCAATGCCAAAAACGGTTGAAAAGGTTATTCAAAATAAAGGAGGACCCATAGATTATTAAATATTTCAAACTATATTACCTATTATAAATAAATTATACCTCTATTATTCTTTATTTAAAGCTGTTCGGTTATGTTTCTATTGACTACTAGTTGCAGGAAAGAGTGTCACTTTTTTTGCACAGAGTTTTTTCCCTAAATCTCATTTATATCCAAAATTATAATTATCAATAGAATACCTTAGGGTGAGTAAACTTTTTTACTAGGTGGTCGGGAAAGGGTCTTTATATTAGTACCATTAAAAATTAGTTTGACCACAAAAACAATAGGCGAAAAATATTTAAGTAAAAAAAATCAGGTGAGTCACTTTTATCGAACAGCATTGTATATATATATATATATATATATATATATATATATATATATATGTATATGTATATGTGTGTGTGTGTGTGTGTGTGTGTGTGTGTGTGTGTGTGTGTGTGTGTGTTTATATATAAGTAAAGATGTTTGGTAATCCGGATGGATAATTCCAGGTAGGATATAATCCAGAGAGCTCAATGTAAAAACAGAGCAAATATTAATTATATTTTATTTGTATGAAAATGTTGATCTGAGGAATTAAAATCAAATTTCGATTCTAAGGAAATAAATTATAATCACCATAAACCCTTAAAGTTGTCTGTTTCTTAATATAATTATAATTTACACACACACACACACACACACACACACACACACACACATATATATATATATATATAATTTATTCGAAAATTAAAACATAAATATGTTATAAAATCACTACAAAAATAACCATTTTGTTTCAATACTTCTGGTGTCTGATCAAGTGATGGTTATATAGATATATATATATTAGGAAAGGATTTATTGTTTATTTATCCGTCATATTTTGAATTTATTTGTTTAAATGTTATTTTTAATGGATACCCATAGTTGTTTAGATGCTCTGTTTTTATTTATTAAACAGTATATTTATTTCCATTTACCGGCCTGAATATTCGAAAAATCTTGTTAGAAAAATATTCATGATCCAAGAATCTAATCATGGTTTCCCCTATTGGAGGAAGGTTCGAATCCCCCCAACTTTACCAGAGGGCGCCTATTTTTCTAACAAAAACAGATATTGAAGTTAATGATATAAATGGCGAGAATACATCTTCGCAAACAAATTTAATAAATGACATTAACCCCGAACCTGTAAATGAATGTTATGATCCCTGTTTATAAATTCCATATAGGTTCCGATGGTTAAATTGTCTCCATTTTATAATTTTAATTTTTAATTTCGCGCATGCGCGTTGTTTTTATGTATATATATATATATATATATATATATATATATATATATATATATATATATATATAGCGAGAGAGAGAGAGAGAGAGAGAGAGAGAGAGAACCATACAGAGGGAGGTATCAAAAATACTTTTGCAAACTTTGGGGGCGGGTTCCTCACACCAAAAGAAGGACAAACATATGTAGAGAAAATCCTTTGTACATTATTTACATTATTCGGACATATTTATTACAACGTTTCGGTCGTTGTACGCTCCGGCCTTCTTCAGGTGGTTAGAATGTCGAACTGAACTCTTTATTTTGCTCACTGGGGTAGACTGTTCTTGTTCCACGTACCATGCCAGTTATCAGTTATCTCCTATTCATTTTCCCTCTGAAAGTTCTCCACTGCCTTAACCGGGTATTGAACTCACCCTCTTTGGGTCCTGTCACCGGATCTAACCAACGCCTTTATCACTGTGTCCTTGAGGACATCTGTGTATGAATTTCTGGGTATTATAAATCTAATATCTTCAGCAACCATTTTTACCAGTGCTCATATTGCAATTTTTGCAGTTATCATTTCGTGTTTTTACCTGAGCTCATATTGCAACTTTGTTGTTATTATCGCTTTTCTCTGGCACTCCTTATTACTGGTCCCCATATTGTATTTATTTCTATGCTTGGTCGTCTCATGAGATTTTTGTGGCCTAGCATATGTGCTGATCCCTTAAGTTTACGAGTTTTCCAATGGTGTTCCTTGTCTATGATCTCAACCTGATCCCACACGTAGAAC
>OZ038510.1:30031602-30036602 GCA_964036315.1 Acanthosepion esculentum | reverse complement strand
AAACACTAATATTCCATGGTCATAATTTATTCCATTGGAATCGTAAAAATGATCCAATTCATCAGACCTACAAATTCAAAAAGAAAACAGAAAAAACTCCGGGAAAAAATTAGTAAGAGTATATGTGTGAGAGTGTGGGAGGACATCAGATCTATATAGAGGGGTAACAGAGGCAAGGAGGTCCGAAGATGGAGGGGGCATTAAAATTTAACAGAGAGAAGATTTAAAGAACGGTTTCAGTGAGAAAAATATGCGTATTTTCAAACGTCCGAAAATATACCGGAAGAGTGTATACATTTCTTGGCGACATACACACCCCATAGGCGATAAAATCTTATACTCCCACCCAGAAAGCTACAACACATACATACATACACATACACACACCTATATATATATATATACATATACATACACACGCCTAGAAAAACCGATTTCAAAACCCATGCTAAATTCGCTATAATTGAGAGAATGGAAAAGTTTAGAGAAGATAACATTAGAAAGATTTTAGGATTCCATGAAACTAAGTGGAGACGACGTTCGAAAACACATTGTCCAACCGGGCCAAGCCATAAACTTAACAACGACAGAACTTTTTCGGTTATCTTGTATATATGTATGTATATATATATATATATATATATATATATATATATATATATATATATATATATATATATATATAACATGTGCTACCACCGCAGGTCAGGGTGGACCTGGGAACACCAGCAATTAAGAGGTTGGCATCTACGCGGACGACACTACAATTTACTCCTGTCTCAAAAACAAATGTAGTGTCGCTGACAAAATTAACCTGGCCGTTCGTCTCGAAAAGGACCTCCAATCGGTTGTGAACTGGGGCAAGAATTGGCTGGTTAACTTTAACGCCTCAAAGACAAAATTGATCTCTATTAATCTCCACAGAGATCCTTCCCTGCATCCCATTAGAATGTCTGAAGCCCAACTTCTCGAGAGCACCTCTCTGCGGCTGCTCGGTCTCACGTTGTCTGCTGACCTGAGATGGAGCAAATACATCGAGTCAATTGCTTAATCCACTGCAAGGAAAGTTGGCCCCCTGTGCCGGACCAGGAAATTTTTCTCCCCGGAATCGATCCTTCAAATCTACAAATCAACCATTCGCCCTTGCATGGTGTATTGCTGCCATATATGGTCTAGAGCCCCTTCTGTTTGCCTCTGGGTTCTTGATAAGATCCAGAGACGGATATGCAATGTAATTGGCCTTGATCTGGCATCTCGTCTGCAGTCGCTCTCTCACAGACGCGCCGTCGCCTCTCTCTGTGTCTTTTTTACAAATACTTTCACGGTAATTGCTCCGATGAGCTGTTTTCGCTGGTTCCCAGATTCCATGAATTCAAGCGTCCTAGGAGCATCCCGCTCTCACCCTTTCATTGTTGAAACTGTTAAATGTAGCCGTCTCTTCTACTCCAATAGCTTCATATCTCCAACCTCTCGCCTGTGGAACTCCTTTCCTTATTCCTGTTTCCCTGACAATTATAATCTCCAACTATTCAAATGTAATATCAATCGACATCTCCAGTTGCCTTGATCTATCCACTATCCTTCTCCTCATCCTTTCCTCTATCACTCTTATTTGCTCTCGCTCCAAATCTTCTATAACCCCTTTCGTACTAGTGGCTTCCAGCCTTGCTCGGGGTGAAATGCATAAAAAAAAAGAGGGAGTTCCACACTCCTCAAAACCTACTGATCAGAGGCCTTGCTGTTGGATGCAGTTTATCGTCTTACCCAGGACGCGGATTAGTTTATCATCATACCCAGGACCGAAGGAGAGAGTGAAAGAAAAAGAGATAGAGAGAGAGAAAAAGAAAGAAAGAGAGAGACAGACAGACAGACAGACAGACAGAGAGAGAGAGTGAAATAAAAAGAGATAGAGAGAGAGAAAAAGAAAGAGAGAGAGAGTGAAAGAAAGAGAGAGAGAGAGAGAAAAAGAAAGAAAGAGAGAAAGAGTGAAAGAAAAAGAGACAGAGAGAGAGAAAAAGAAAGAGAGAGAGAGTGAAAGAAAAAGAGATAGAGAGATAGAAAAAGAAAGAAAGAGAGAGAGAGTGAAAGAAAAAGCGATAGAGAGAGAGAAAAATAAAGAGAGAGAGAGTGAAAGAAAAAGAGATAGAGAGAGAGAAAAAGAAAGAGAGAGAGAGTGAAAGAAAAAGAGATAGAGAGAGAGAAAAAGAAAGAGAGAGAGTGAAAGAAAAAGAGATAGAGAGATAGAAAAAGAAAGAAAGAGAGAGAGAGAGTGAAAGAAAAAGCGATAGAGAGAGAAAAATAAAGAGAGAGAGAGTGAAAGAAAAAAGAGATAGAGAGAGAGAAAAAGAAAGAGAGAGAGAGTGAAAGAAAAAGAGATAGAGAGAGAGAAAGAGATAGAGAGAGAGAAAAAGAGAGAGAGAGAGAGAGAGAAAGGCAGAAAGAAATAGATAAAGAGGGATAGAAAGAACTAAATCATAAACATTCCTAACTTGTTTGGTTTCTCCTCAAATGTTATAATCGAATTTTGGAACTGCATTGAAAGAATAATACAGAAAGAAAAACAAAATATAAAACTGTTTCACATTCTAATGACATGATTCTGAAATTGACATACACGCACACATTATATATATATATATATATATATATATATATATATATATATATATATATATATATATATATATATATATATATATTATGAAATGGACAAAATCTGCCAATTATTAATTATTTTAAGACATTTTTATGTTTATACGTACTTTTCTTTTTTTTTTTTTTTTTTTTTATAGATACAAGTATTTAAGTAAATGCTCTGTTTTTATAATAAACAGTATTAAACAACATTTACCGGCCTGAATGTCCGAGAAATTTTCATAGAGAATATTCGTCCTCCGACAGGAATCGAACCTGTATCCTATACGGAAACGTCATATAGTTTGATGTGCCTTTAACCGATTGGGCCACAGAGGAGCGTTTCGTTTAGCAAGGTTGATTTGACTGTTTTTAAACTACAATTTTCCTTGATTTTCTCGCGTACATTCATATCTGCTGAAAGCGTATCAAAATGTAAACATTCTTTTTTTTATAGATAAAAACATAAAAATGTCTTTATATATATATATATATATATATATATATAGTTTACGAAAAAATAGGTAATCCGTATGGGTAGACCCAAGGAGGATAAAATCCGGAGAGCTCAATGTAAATCAGAGCTAATAATTTAAATAAAAACAGACCACTTTAAGGTTCCATATTATGGAATATGGAACCTTAAAGTGGTCTGTTTTTATTTAATATATATATATAATAAAATCATGGTAAATTTGTAGTTTAAAACAGTAAATTAAACTTGATGTAGCACGTCAGGCTATATGACGGTTCCATGTAGGATACAGGTTCGATTCCTGTCAGAGGACACATATATTCTATGAAGATTTCTCGGATATTCAGACCGGTAAATGTTGTTAATACTGTTTATTATCAAACAGTGCATTTACTTAAATATTTGTATCTATAAAAAGAGTGTATAAACAATATATATATATATATATATATATAAGCAATATATATATATATAAATACATATATATATATATATATATATATATATATATATATATATATATATATAATAAAAAATACAGTTTTAGGTTATGCTATATATATGACTTAATGTGTTCAAAAGGGACAGCGTATGTCAATATAAATGTGGTCAGTGAAGTCTGTTTCATGCTAAATGCTATCGTCTGGCCATGACTGTTTCGTTTAGCATCAAAAAGACTGTTGCCTTTGGTTGTTGACTTCAATATCCACTGACATATATATATTTCGTTGTCCTGTTATTACCTGGATGTAAAAAAGACATATCTATTTCTATACCTGACGATGATTGTATGAACAATCGAAAGCTTGTAGTAAAAAAAAGACTTTATACAACTGGAATTTATAAACAGGGATCATAACATTCATCAACGGGTCCGAGGTTAATGTATTTTATTAAAAATTGTTTGCGAGAGTGATTCTTGCCATTTATATCATTAATTTCACTATCTGCTTTTTGTATGAATGATTCACGTAATATATATATATATATATATATATATATATATATATATATATATATATATATATATATATATATATATGTATCAAGTATGTGGTGTATTTCTATACCTGAGGATGATTGTATAAACAATCAAAAGCTTGTAGTAAAAAAAGACCTTATGCAACTGGAATTTATAAACAGGGATCATAACATTCATCAAGGGGTCCGAGGTTAATGTATTTTATTCAAAATTGTTTGCGAGAGTGATTCTTGCCATTTATATCATTAACTTCACTATCTGCTTTTTGTATGAATGATTCACGTAATATATATATATATATATATATATATATATATATATATATATATATATATATATATATATATATATATATATATATATATATATATATATCAAGTATGTGGTGTATTTCTATACCTGAGGATGATTGTATGAACAATCGAAAGCTTGTAGTAAAAAAAGACCTTATGCAACTGGAATTTATAAACAGGGATCATAACATTCATCAACGGGTTCGAGGTTAATGTATTTTATTCAAAATTGTTTGCGAGAGTGATTCTTGCCATTTATATCATTAATTTCACTATCTGCTTTTTGTATGAATGATTCACGTAATATATATATATATATATATATATATATATATATATATATATATATATATATATATGTATCAAGTATGTGGTGTATTTCTATACCTGAGGATGATTGTATAAACAATCGAAAGCTTGTAGTAAAAAAAGACCTTATGCAACTGGAATTTATAAACAGGGATCATAACATTCATCAACGGGTTCGAGGTTAATGTATTTTATTCAAAATTGTTTGCGAGAGTGATTCTTGCCATTTATATCATTAACTTCACTATCTGCTTTTTGTATGAATGATTCACGTAATATATATATATATATATATATATATATATAT
>OZ038510.1:29971602-30024102 GCA_964036315.1 Acanthosepion esculentum | reverse complement strand
TATATATATATATATATATATATATATATATATATGCACAAATCCGGACAAACAACTATTCAATGGTTGAATTGTTAATGTCTTTTATACAGCAGAAAAAATAGTATAGAAAAGAAACGGGTTACAGAAAATAAAATAATTGACGTAAAAACTCATACGCAGGATTCTAGACAGAGAGAGAGTGGATTGTGATTAGCTTGTTGTGAAATCGATTCAGAACGATATGCGATTGAGAGATAACGATTTCTGTGCGCGACTTAAAGATTATAGTTGCATTCCTTCTAGGCGGTAGTAACAGTAGTAGTAATCTTCGTGGTAGCAGAAGCATCTGTATTTATATTAACAGTACATGTTAGTGGGGGTTTTGTTCCAATCTCTGACGTCACTTCCAGTCTTTGATATCTCTCCACCAAGCTCGACTGCACTCGACGACAGACGAGCCCCAAAACAACCTTTTGATTATTGTACCTTGTTCGACGTTTCCGTTTCCAGTGGTTGTAATAATATTAGCAGTAGCAGTTTTAGATTGTTGGGGGAGTAATTCGCTTCTTCGTACTTATATCAACAAAATATGTTAGTCGCTTTCATTCTCCGACCTCTCTCCACCCAGCTCGACTGCACTCGACGGCAGACGGGCCAACCACTCTCAACAGATTTCTGTGCGCGTTTATATAGATAAACCTGGCTGATCATAAATCGACCCTTGGCCCGCACCCGATTATCAAGAGTGCTACTTTCAACCCCAAATCATGTGAATTTCAAAGTTCCTCATAGACTTAGTAAGCTCTATTTCAAATTTTAACCGATAAAAATGATCTCGATCATCTTCCATTGTCTTCCTAATAACCCAATTCCAAATGGGCTAGATCAGATTTCCCATCAGTAAACAAAATTGTTCTGATCTAATTTCGCTGTTCAAATCTACTCCAATTTCAATAAAAAAATATATATGTGTGTGTGTTTGTGTGTGGTTCCCAAACACTCTCTGTTACAGTAAGAATGTGGTGTTTTGGTGTATGGTATACTGTGGTGAGTTGGGTCAGTAATTGTGGCTAGCTAAGTTTAAGATAAAACAAATTGAAGACCAGCCTCCCCTATCCCCACTTCGGAGATTGTGCTATATTTTTGTATTTTTTAAATAATTATTACTTTCCTCTATGGTACAAATTGTAAATATGGGAACTAGTCCATTTTTATATTTACATATGGTCTATCCTTGATATTGAGCAGTTTAACCCATAAATATAGCATACATTAAAACTATATTTTATCATATGTGTGTATATCTGTGTAATTTTTCAGATATAATTAACAATATATTTGTAAAAGAAAATACGAATAAAAACAAAATCTTTGTTTTCAAAACTATTTGTTTTTTATATTATCTCACACTCAGTAAGTCCTTGGGTCTTAGTGGCTTTATTGTCTTGCTTAGGGTGAAGTGATTAAAAAGTTTCTTTTCCTCAAATATAATAAACATGTTACCATAACTATTGTAGATTCTACCTGAGCGTCCTCAGACTGTTACATAATAGATGTTACCCTTACTACTGTAGATCCTACCTGGGAGCCCTCAGACTGTACCATAATAGATGTTAGCCTGAGGAGAGTAGAGCCTATCTAAGCGCTCTCAGTCTGTACCATAACAGATGTTACCATTACTACTGCAGATCCTACCTGAGCGCATTCAGACTGTACGATTAATAGATGTTACCATGACTAATTTAGGTCCTACTTGAGCACCATCAGACTGTACCATAATAGATGTTACCCTTACTACTGTAGATCCTACCTGAGAGTCCTCAGACTGTACCATAATAGATGTTACCTTTACTAATGTAGACCCTAACTGAGCGCCCTCAAACTGTACCATGGTATATGTTACCATGACTAATGTAGGTCCTACTTGAGCACCCTCAGACTGTACCATAATAGATGTTACCTTTACTAATGTATTTCCTACCCGAGCGCTCTCAGACTGTAACACAATAGATGTTACCCTTACTACTGTAGATTCTACCTGGGAGCCCTCAGACAGTACCATAAAAGATATGCTTAGTAAATTCAATGTCAATCATCATCATCTCTCTTTTTAATTCCTGTTTGATTGTTCTCTCTCCTTAAGAATGTTTTCTTTTTTTCATATTCTCTCTCACTCAGTAACACTCTTGCGTCTTAGTGGATTTATTGCCTTGCTTGGGGTGAAATGCTTAAAAACAAGGAGCGGAGAAGGATGTAGAATGAATACAGACATAAACCAATATGTATCATGACGAGAAAAACATCCGTGAATATAACGAACCTAACTGGAATTGGAACTCGGCTCTCCGATTAAAAACTCCGAGCCATTATCCGTTTTACCACCCGTATATCCAAGTTTACAGGATCTGGTATTACGAAGCTATCACCCATCTCGGTACGGACCAGGCTTGTTTAACTCCGGCGATCGTACAGGAACCGGTGTTTTAACAGGATGTGGCCGTAAGCCGATAAAGTTCTAGATTAAATGGTAACACATGGACACTTATATTTAACATCAGGAAGAGACAGTTCAAAGTTAAGCAAGGTTGAACTTGTCAGTATTTAGATGGGTGACCGTTTGGGAATACCAGGTGCTGTAATATATGTCTGTATCTCTAAGATGAGGTATTATAATTACTTTAATTATTTACATTATTCGGACAGATATCATCATCTTCATTGCGATATTCACAACGTTTTGGCGGTTGTACGCTCCGACCCCCTTCAGAGAAATAACTGAGACATCCGGAAGAGGCATTGCACGTGGAACTAGAGCCATCTACCCCGGTGGACAAAATAAAAGGTTCGGTTCGCAATTCGAATCACCTGAAGAAGGCCGTAGCGCACAACGGCCTAAACGTTGTGAATATTCTAATGAAGATTAGGCTATCAATCAGAATAATGTAAATAATACAGGTGTTGTAAGCTTGGCGGTGCGGGCGGTGTAATGGATAATGGCTCCAGAATTGTTGCTCAAAGAACCGAGTTACGTACAATTACTATTTGGAAAGGTAGGAATCCCCCCAGTTATGGGTTAAATAACAAGACTTATATCATTAAATGATTATTATGTAAAAATAGAAATTCTTACAATCTTAATCTATTTTCTTGTTCTGAGTAACCTGCAAAAGGGTGATAAACCGTAAAAAGCGAATCAATCAATAAAAAAAATCATTGCTGCACACATGTTTGGTTCATGGTATTCTCAGTATCCTTCTGTAGAACCACTTTACGGAGGAGATTAGATATTAGAAAGTATACTGAATACTTTGTTTCTAAGGACATTTTCCTGTTTCTTAACGCTTGGCCAGTTTTCTAGAAAGCGTATTCCCCTATTCCTATGCGTCAGTAGGGCAGGTTAGTTTTGGAACCGTGGCATGACACTCCATTTGAAATTTGGCGTTTCACATAATAAATAATGACACAAAATAGGTTTTTCCAAATCGTTACCGTTTTTTGAGGAACCGACTTTAAAGATTAAGTTTAGGTTAAAAATTGTTGCGTTGGAATTCAATTCCGGGGATTGGTGAATGACTTATAGCAAAGACTTATAGAATTTATAATTTACTAAAGATTTACAAACTGTATATGGTCAAGATGCGAGGCACATGCACATTATTACTAAATCATTGTGCCATCAAATAAGACCTTCATTTACTTTAAAGGGAAATTATACTGAACAATTTAGCTACATTATGATGTAAGTAGTTTTAGTGCAGTAGTTTTAGTGTGATTTCCAATAAGCGATGCAAATTTAAAACATTTTGTCTTATAATTTTTACCCAGCAGTATTATGGTGATATATACACTTTTAACTCTCTTAATAATAATATTTGAAACTGGAGGAATGGCATTCTGACTTATACTGAATACGGGGCATTGGACAAAAGAGGTTGAAAACTTCTAGACTAGTGGGATAGATTTATTTTGGAACCGTGGTATAGCACTCAAATTTGAAAGTTGGGATTTGACAGGATAAATAATAACAGAAAATATTTTTTTCCAAATTCTTACCGTTTTTTTTTTGTTTGTTTTTTTTTTAGGAAAGAGGTTTAAATATTACGTTTAGGTTCAAAATCTTAGCGTTGCAATTTCATTCCGGTAATCAGTGAAAACCTTATAGCACAGCCTTATAAAATTTATAATTAACTGAAGCTTTACAAATTGTATATGGACAAGATGCATGACACAAGCACATTATTAATAAATCATTTTGCCTTCAGTTAAGACCGTAATTTACTTCAAAGAGAAATTATACTGAACAATTTAGCTATATTATGATGTAAGTAGTTTTAGTGGGGTAGTTATAGTGTATTTTCAATAAACAATGTTATAGTGGAACACCCTATCACACACCGGCAGTGATTGCTCAGTCTAAAGAGACGTGAATGGGGAGAAAATAAATGACGTGACGAAGTGTTGTAGCAAGTGTACACTACGAACCTCTGTGACGTATCTCCCGTTTTCCTTATTCTATTATTATGAAGAATTCTTACTCGTTGTACTTTTCGTACAATAAAACCTTGTAATTTGTTTTACCTAATTCCTGTGTTAGTGTAATCTTTCCACTCGGGATTACCTAGTTGCTTATATCGTATTATCCACGATATAACACAATGCAAATTTAAAACATTTTGTCTTATAATTTGTCCCCAGCAGTATTATTGTTTTTTTTAACTATTTTTTAATCTTTATAATTGTGATCTAACAAATAATCTAACGAATCTTATTCATTGAATAGCCTTTTTTGTAATCTTTTTTTAAATTTTTTTACACAGTTTTTACTTATCGAATACAGTAAAAAATGCACAGTTTGCTTGTGGTGATTCATAATCAGAATGCTAGTTTGGATATATTTTCCATTCACTGTATTTAATATCAGTTTTATTTGGATTCATTCTTGAAATAGTAAAATTTTGAAGTCACTTTGCACGCAAAAACATGTAAAAATTAGGTATTTCTGTACATTTGTTTTCATACGATATTTAAAACTAAATGCTCATAAATTGGTAAAACTATGAATCTGATTTTTGATGTCAGTACTTATCACGTCAAACCCTAGCTTTCACACTGAGTGCAATGTTGACTTTCTAAAACAAAGTGAACAATCAACCTGCCCCAATGAATGTGTCTCTATTGCAGAAACACACACCGAAAAAGAAGAAAAGATGCCGCAACAGTTAAGAGCAACAGACGTGGAAGAACTGCTTCTCTTGCATAACCCTTACTGGTAAGTTAAGGGCTTCTTCAGACGTAAAATATGGTTCCAAATCGGCTGCCTCAGTCTCGTGTTGACTGTTGTAGATACCTCGGGAGATGAGGGTCATTTTAAAGCAGTCATTGTATATCAGCTGTGCAGAATTATTATTCCGCTGGCCAGAGAATAGTTGGGAGGAAACTAGTTTAAAAGTTGAGTACAAGTTCAAAATCTTAGCGTTAGAAGTTCATTCTGGTGATCAGTGAAAGTCTTATTGCACAACCTTTTAAAATTTATAAGTTACTTAAGCTTTAGAAATTGTATATGGACAAGACGCATGGCACAAGCACATTATTAATAAATCATTTTGCCTTCAGTTAAGACCGTAATTTACTTCAATGGGAAATTATACTGAACAATTTAGTTATATTATGATGACATATCCATACAGTACAGTAGTTTTAGTGTGATTTTCAATAAACAATGCAAATTTAAAACATTTTGACTTATAATTTGTACCCAGGAGTATTATTGAGTCTTGTACACGTTTATCTATTTTTTGTTTTTATTAATTATTATCTAACAAATGATTTAACAGTTTTATTCATTGAATAGCATTTTTTGTAATCATTTCAATTTTTTAAACATTACAATATTTTCTTATCGAATGCAGTAAAAAAATTCAATATATTTTCCATTAAATGTATCTAATATAAAAGATATTAACTTTTGTTTTTATTCATTCTTGAAATAGTAAAATTTTGAAGTCACTTTATAAGCAAAAACCAGCGGAAGTTAGATATTTCTATATTTTTTTCAGACGATATTTAAAACTAAATGCTCAAAAACTCATAAAAGCTGTGAATCTAAATTTTGGTGTCACTATTTATCACATCAAACCCCAGATTACGCATTGAGTGCAATGTTGATTTTCTCAAAAAAGTGATAAACTCAACCAGCCCTAATGCGCCAGTACCCTGGGATTAAATTACCTTAGAAAAATGAGAAACAGTGTCCGCCATGAACACTTTGATTTGCAAATGCCGGTGGCCATTGTCCTGCATATGAAACCGCGCACGTCTATTGTGGGATATATTCAGAATACCGAACGAGTTGTCGTAGTGAAAAGGCCCGAATGGAAATCTCTGCCTGCTTTGTGAATCTCTCTTAAATCTGATCCGGTTCATGGTATATGGGGGAGTGGTGTAAGAGCAAGTTGGCTGCCTTCAGTTAAGAATCTTCATGATATACGCGTTACGAGATGAGTAATTTTAGTGGGTCAGGGGAGAATGGTTTGGATGTGAATCAGATTTCTTAACCTTCTTGAAGCCTTGTCTTGCAATCTTGATTGTGAATTATATCTTTAAATATTACGGGGGAAATTTATGACAATACATGTAGAATAGATTACATGGCGTATCTGTCGGACAATGTCTTCTCTGTGAAGCATCGAGCTATTGTGAATAATCTCGAAGACCGTTTCATTTAACCGCTATTATTTGGATTCGGTGTAATGGATAGCGACTCTAAATGGGAAATGAGAGAGCCTGGTTCGAATCCCAGACGAGGCACATTACATTCACTTATGCGCAAATACCCTTGCGATCGATATGTGTCTATCTCTTCTCCCTCTCCCCAAGTTATGAATGGAACAGCAGAGTGGGTCTTATAGTCTTGGTTGGCTACCAGTCTACCGTAAAACGAAACAGCAGTTTACCGTGGGAAAATCTTCTGCTTAGTCAGTGCAGGTGATTTTTTTTAAGCGTAGCTTAGATATGGCGCAAGGCCGAAAGTGTGGGGCACCCATTTAGGATGGAACTCACTACTCTGTCGTAATTCTAGCGAGACAAGATTGCTAACCATTCGAGTTGGCCCTGCCTAATCAGTTACGAATCGAAAGAGACATGATCACTAAAACGTGTATCACGTATGGTCTTTGAGTGATTGATTCGTTTTCTACCGCTTATCAAGCCTTTGCATCATGATGATAATGATGATAATGATGATGATGACCATCATCATCATCGCCGTCATCATCAGTCGGGATCAACGCACCAATGCGAACGATTCTTTCTTTAGCTTTTTTTTACTATTTAATCCATAGCTGGGGAAGAAGAGGTGAATTCGCGTATGGTATTGGACTGGTTCGTTATAGATATGGGCGAATGGATAGCCATGGACGACATAAACCTCTTCTCCTTTCATACACCATTTCCTTTGGGGACGGAGCTGCCCATAGCTGCAACAACTTTCCAGGTTTTTTGCTACTCTCAGTAACTCTTGCTATTTAACAACCGTTTTTATTTGCGTCCTGGGTAAGACGGTGAACTTATCCGCGTCCTAGGTAGGACAATAAACTACGTCCAACAGCAAGGCCTCTGATCAGGAGGTTTTGAGGAGCGTTGAACCACCTTTTAATTGCTGGTACAACCTGACCCAGAGTGGTAGCACATGTTTGGGTCCTAGCTATGGGCAAAGAGTAACCACCAAACTCGGGTCAAACCCTATGAAAGTGTAAAAATAGGTTTTAATTCAAGCAATGATTTTTGTGGAATAATTATTATCAGCAATATGATTTTGAAGAATAAATATTACCTGCAATACATTTTTGAAGGAAAAATGTCACCAGCAATACATTTTGTTTTTAAATTACCAGCAATACATTTTTTGAAGGAAAAATATATTACCAACGATGCATTTTGAAAGAAAAAAATATTACCAGCAATAAAAATTTTGTCGGCATTAAATAACCCATGAGGTTGATATGCCGTAAAATAAAACAAACCAATTCAAACTAAGAGACAAGGGGTTACTGTCTGTGGAAAAATTAGGAAAAGAAACCTTAATAATGAACAGGAGGAGAAAAAATATTACCAACAATACAAATGTTGTCGGCATTAAATAACCCATTGAGGTTGATATGCCGTAAAACAAAACAAACCAATCCAAAGCATACTAATCCATACGTAATGTACCTCATCTCAGAGATATAGATAGATTCTTTTTAATCAGTATCACCCCATGCAAGGCAGTAAAGCCACTAAGAGTCAAGGGGTTACTGGCTGTGGAAAAATTAGGAAAAGAAACATATTACCAACAATAAAAATCTTGTCGGCGTTAAATAACTCATTGAGGTTGGTATGCCGTAAAACAAAACAAAGCAAACCAAATCAGCCCGGCGTCTCCAACCTGAAATTATTGATGCCTTCATGTGCCACATATTTTTCGATTTCCCCTTTAAGATCCTTGCATTTTGATATTTTTTAAGGACCTTCAAAGCTACATTAAAGTCTGCAGGAATTGGTATGTCAGTAAAAAAAACGCATTCTGTTTTTGTGTCCCTTTGATTACTTAGTCGCATAAAATTGTTACGTCTCCTATATCTGTAACTGGATCTGAAAGCATCCTGCCACTAAAAGTTGCAGTTTTTCCAGTGCCCATTATTGGCCTACCCTGTTTATTTATTTATTTTTTTATTTTTGATCTATTTTATTTATTTATTTATTATTATTATTATTAGTAGTAATAGTAGTAGTAGTAGTAGTTGTTGTTGTTGTTGTTTGTTTGTTTGTTTCTTTCTTTCTTTCTTTCTTTGATTTCTGATGTGTACTCATTTCTTTCTATACAAGGAATACATATTCTATTCATACGAACCTATGCTAAAAATCTTGTCGGCATTAAATAGCCCACTGAGGTTGATATGCCGTCAAGCAAAACAAACCATTTTTATTTGCTCTTTGTTCTGCCACCCATCAAGTTGATTCTTCTCGATGCTTTTCTTCACTTGCCTTCAGTACTTGTTGAAAGGGTTAAGTTATACTGCTGCTACTTTTAAAGGTCTGGGAGATAAGCGTGAATAAGTAAGCATTGGAGAAAAAAAAAACTAGATTTCTATAAAAGAAAAAAATATGAGTCGATGTCATTCTAATAAATATGGCAACCGGTCCCACTATCCTTCGCACAGAATGGCATCGGATGTGACAGAAAAGAAGCGCATGTCTCTTTGGATTAAATAAATCCTTGTTTCTTTGTGGGTTTTTTTTTTTCTTTCGTTTTGTTTTTTCGAAGATTCTGTCTACTTTCTTGCCGTCCTTTGTTGCGATATAACATTAATATATATTCAAGCTGGTAGACGAAAATAAATAAGTATATTGTTTAAGAAATAAAAAGAGCTTCTACTCAAATGTGGGTGTCCACTAAAAATAACGTTTAATATATATATATATATATATATATGTATATATATATATATATATATATATGTATATATATATATATATATATATATATATATATATATATATATATATAGTACAGGTAATAAATCCATTGGCATATAATCCAAGTGGACCCTAGTAATATAAAATATTAAAACTGATCCACAAAAAGAGCTCAATGTATTTATTATTACAGAACATATAAATAGTATTACACAACAAAATCAAATGTTATATCATATGGAGGTTAAATCAATTTCAACCGACGAAAACTACGTCGGTCTAATTTAACTAGACTCTACCGGGGTTAAATAAGAGCGACCTAGTTTTTGTCGGTTGAAATAGATCTATACCCCCGCCGCCATATGAAATGATTTTGGATTTTGCTTTGTAATACTATATCTATCTATCTATCTATCTATCTATCTATCTATCTATCTATCTATCTATCTATCTATATATATATATATATATATATATATATATATATATATATATATATGTATATGTATATGTATATGAATATATATATACATATGAATATATATATATATGTATATGAATATATATATACATATGAATATATATATATATGAATATATATATATATATGTGAATATATATATATATATGAATATATATATATGAATATATATATGAATATATATATATATATATATGAATATATATATATGAATATATATATATATATAAATATATATATATGAATATATATTCATATATATATATATATATGGATATATATATATTCATATATATGTTTATGAATATATATATATATACATATATATATATATGATATATATATATGAATATATATATGAATATATATATATATATGAATATATATATATGAATATATATATATATATGATATATATATATATAAATATATATATATGAATATATATATATATGAATATATATATATATATTTGAATATATATATATTCATATATATATATATATGAATATATATATATGAATATATATATATATACGAATATATATATATATGAATATATATATGAATATATATATATGAATATATATATATGTATATATATATATGAATATATATATATATAAATATATATATATATGAATATATATATATATATATGTGTATATATATATGAATATATATATATTAATATATATATATATATGAATATATATATATATGAATATATATATATATATGAATATATATATATGAATATATATATAAGAATATATATATAAATATATATGAATATATATTATATATATATATGAATATATATGAATATATATATATATATATATATATATATATATATATATATATATATATATATATATATATATATATATATAAAGAGAGATAGAGAGAGAGGTGGAGGAGCAAAGAGGATTTTTAACATTTTTAACTGAATATGTAGATTATATATATATATATATTGAACGATAAAAATTATTAGAAAAATTAATTAAAATCTTCAGACACTCTGGGTTGTAGATTAATATTCTTTTGTTTTTATTATTATTACTTCATTTAGATTCCTCGACTAGTTTCGGCCAACATGGCCATCATCGGGAGAAAAAAATGTTTCTGCTTGCTGTAGCAGTGAACTACAGAAATGAATGTCTTGATGGAGAAAATAAACTTTTGTCTGTAGTTTTCATTTGTTTTTTTATTTGTTTTTTTTTCATCTTTTTAACATGAGTTTATTAACATTTCTTGTGTTGGTCAAACAGACTCTTTTAAGTTGTCATTTGAGATAAGAGCTGGATGGATTCATGCTAGTTTCGTTTTCCCTCGGTCAGTTCAGCAACTTTATTGGTACCTGGAGAGGGGATGGTAAGTGTGTGTGTGTGTGTGTGTGTGTGTGTGTGTGTGTGTGTGTGTGTGTGTGTGTGTGTGTGTGTGTGTTATTTAGTTTAGTGTGTGTGTTATTTAGTTATTTAGTCTCTGGTAAGTGTGTGTTATTAAGTTTTTAGGGGGTGAGTGAGCATGATATGTGTTAGCTTGTATATTGCTATGGGTATGTGATATTATTTGGCTCATTAGGAAACTGAGTGAGTATGATGTGTGTAAATGCGTATATTCGTGTGGGTGTGTGTATAAGTGTGAGGCCTCAACACCTCCGTAAGCATGTCTGTTTTGTATGGGTGTGAAATATGGGAAGGTTTTGATTTATAGGGTTATGTGTTACTACTATCTATATTGTTAAATTTATGGTTTAGCCCGGCTGGAAACAGCGTATGTAAACGTCATATCCACTTATTTTCATGGAACTCTAAAATCTTTCTAATGTTATCTGCTTTGGGCTTTTCTATATATATATATTTATATATATATATATAGTTACGGCATTTTTTTTATTTTCTAAAAACAGACAGAACATTGTGGCCGTATTCATAGTTAATATTATAGTATTGCTTATTTTCTCGTTTTTATTATTAATACTTCCGTTACATATAGCCCACTTTGTACATGAGGATTTATTAGAAAAGAGAAAAAGAAAACTTAGCTTCACCGACGCGTTTCGTCCTCTGAATGATTTTATCAAGTCTGATGTTAATCAGAGGACGAAACGTGTCGGCTAAGATAAGTTTTGCTTTTTTCGTATTTTCCTTTTACAGATATACTCTATCTGAAATTTTATATACACACACAGGTACAATATTAGTGATAGAGCTAACATCTACAGTCATATGGATATAAGTTTGCGACCGTGGGTTTCATACTTTTGCGATCATCAGACAAACTGGTTTATTTTTTTTTTTAAATTGGATCTATTTATGGTGAAAGTTCATTGTAACTAATGGCTGAGTTCAACATAGGAAAGTCAACATTGTATGATATAAAATCTTCCAAAGAAACTATTCTCAAGCGTTTACACTGTCACAGTGAACAGGGAAATAAAACAAACATGATTGTGATGAAACCTGAACTGAAATTGAAAAAGCTATTGAAAAGGTTGTCAGTTTTATGGAAAGAAAGCCAGCATTCAGCTATGACGCTTTATTACAATTTATTACGATTTATTACGCACGCAGAGTTAAAAAGTGTCTTTCATTTTAAAAATTCAAGAACAAAAGTAAAACGAAATGCGGGAAAAGTTGAGAATGACATTAGAAGAGAAAGGATCACCATGCTTCTCGCCTGTGGAACTCCCTCCCCTTTTCCTGTTTCCCTGATAGCTATAATCTCCAAATATTCAAATGTAATGTCAATCGACGTCTCCTGATGGGTTGATCTATCCCCTATCCTTCTCCTCATCCTTTCCTCTATCACTCCTCTTTGCTCTCGCTCCAACTCTCTGTAACCTCTTGTGTGCTAGTGGCTTCTCGCCTTGCTTGGGGTATATGTATATGTACAAGTCTCTGTAAGTGAAGCCGTAATTCTCTCTCTCTCTCTCTCTCTCTCAACCTTATCCCAACGTATCTCTTTGTGAACACCCGGTGTACTCAACGTATCTCCACTCTGTCAGAATAAGTATACTTTAGACGAGTCCATCTTGTGTAAAAGGGGAGAGCCCCACAACATATAACCCCTCATATCCGGGCTTTGTAACCAATTCCTCATATCCGGAAGACCTTCTTAGTCCGGTTGTTAGGGATTCTATTGTATTTTAAATGGGGTGTTTGAAAACCCCGACGGTACAGATGCTATGACAATGCCCTAGAGAGGCATAACAGAGAGTTAAAACAAAATTAGAAAAATAATGTCTGTTTATTTTGTCAATCGTGTGTGACATTGTTTTCAATTCAACCGAGTTTAGATGACAAAGAAGCCGCTGTCTATATTTATTTTTATTGTCCTATCAGACTTAAGTAATTTTCTGTCTTTGGAAATTGTAACGAAGAATGAATTGTTCTAATTACAAATCATACGTGGCAGTTGAGAATAAATTTTATGTACATGAACATACGACAATGTTCGTCGCAAAAGACAGTGGATTCGTTTCGTTTGGTTTGTTTTATTTTACGGCATATCAACCTCAATGTGTTATTTAATGTCGACAAGATTTTTATTGCTGGTAATATTTTTTCTCTTCCCTTTCATTATTAATGTTTCTTTTCCTAATTTTTCCACAGCCAGTAACCCCTTCTCTATTAGTGACTTTACTGCCTTGTATAGGGTGATACAGATTAAAAAGAATCTATCTATATCTCTGAGATGAGGTACATTACTTATGGATTAGTATGGTTTGGATTGATTTGTTTTATTTTACGGCATATCAACTTCAATGGGTTATTTAATGCCGACAAGATTTTTATTACTGGTAATATTTCTTTTTTTTTTTTAAATGTATTGTTGGTAATATTTTTCCAAAAATATATTGCTGGTAATAATTTTTTCTTCAAAAATGTAGAGCTGGTAATAATTTCTCCAAAAATGTATTGCTGGTATTTAAAACTTTTTTTAAAACTTTCATTGTGTTTTGACCCCTTTTTTTGTGTGTGTGTGCGGGTAACTATTTGTCCATTGCTGGGATCCTAACAGGTGCTACTACCCTGGGTCAGGGTGGACCTGGTAACACCAGCAATTAAGAGGCGGAAGGGTTAAAATTGTTCAGGAACGCAGGGTTCAAAGTGTTAAGCGAAAATAATAACTTATAGGAAATGATGTAATTTGTACCACAAATATTAGTCTCGTTCACAGTTCATTTCTAATTAGTGTACTTTTTAATTAAAATATAGGTATATATATATAAGAAGATACGATAAGAATGCTATGAATTAATGTTTATTAATCTGATATTTTTATGAAAACTTGTTTAGAGCGGTTTGCCACATAGTCTTCTTATGTTCTTTTTTGCCATTGATCTTTGGAAGCGGCTGCATGCAGCTGGCAGTTTAGATATTTCTAAACGTGTATGGTGCCCTGCATGATATCCATATGAAAGTCTTTGTGACGAGGTTGTTTAAGAATATCTTGATTACGTCATTACTTTCTCTTCAAGTTAAATGTTGTATCCATTTTAGTTGTTGCTGCTGTTGAAAGTCTGCAAGTGATGTGATTTGTTACTTGGCACAGTTCTTTCTTCGGGAATCTGTAGTGCCAGTCCACAATGTTCAAAGGATGATCTTTGCTAAGATCCTCTGGCTTTACTTGCTCAAAGCCTGTTTTTTACCATTGATCTTTGGAAGCAGCTGCATACAGCTGACAGGTTAGATATTTCTAAACGTGTTTGGTGCATGCATGGTATCCAAGTCTATCTGACGAGGTTGTTTAAGAATATGACTAGAGTTTTCAGGGTAATGTTTTGGCTTTTTAGCGTTGGGCAAGGTTAGGCCAAACTTGCTTGACATGAATCCTTATGCAGGAATCCCTCGATTAGTGCGGCTAATGTGTACGTCAAAAGATGCACACTAATCGAAACGCATTAATCGAAATATAATAACTCATAGGAAATTATGTAATTTGTGCCTCAAATTTTAGTCTCATCCACAATTAATTTCTAATTTGCATATTTTTTAATCAAAATATAGGTAACATATAAGAAGATACAATAAAAATGCTATGAATTCAGTCAGTTATGTGCCGTTCGTGATACACGCTTAGGCGATCATGTATCTTTCGATACATGACTGACGAGGCAGATTTTTTTTCCCGCAGTAGTTTGCCATTTCTTTCTGCGGTAGACCAGTTGCCATCCAAGGCTATAGAACATGGTCTGTCCTGCTACTTAAACATAGCTGGAGGAGAAGAAGAGGATTCATGCCTCTCCTAAGGGTATTAACGCGTAAGTGAATGTAATGGATTCGACTGGAAATCGGCTCTCCAATTCCTCAATCTGAGCCATTATCCATTAATCCACCGTGCCTCCTACAGAGTTTGATATGCCGCTAAACCAAGTCAACCATCTAACTTTTTCGATACATAACTGACGAGGCAGATCTTCCCGCGGTAGGATTCTTTCTAAGGTTAACTGGTTTAAACTAGTTTAATTCTGCTAATCAACCTAGAGCTGAAGGCGAGAGATGAATACATAATTTCCCCAAGGATATTTGCGCGTATGTGATTGTAGTAAACTTGACTTGAATTCGAACTCGGCACTCCAATTTCTCGTTCCGACCTCATATCCATTACAAGGCACAGTCTTACTTACAATCAGTAAAAGACAGTTGAAATCTTAGAGTCACAAAACGAGAAATTGAAAAACTTAATACTTACATGATATACTGAGCATATTAGAATGCGTTATCGGGGGTGGGTTAGAGAGTAACCTACTTAACGAGTATTTTTGTGAATGGGCGACATAACGTGGTCAAAAGGGGTTGCTAAAAGGATCAAAAGTTACTACGAGCAACAAAAGACGCGACGTTGTGGAGGGCTGTTATCGCCGACGTCCTGAAGGGACTTGGCGCATAAAAGATCTTTCGATTTGATACCATTTCGATTTGTGCTTCCTCCACCGTTACCCTATCACACCTGCCATCTTTTAGCGAACTTTGCCTGGTTCTACTTGCCTCCTACCCCTTCGATTCGTCATCTCACCTCTCACTTCTCCTCCGCCTCCAACTGCAACCACTGCTACCGTCATACATCTTTTTCTAACCTCTCTTTCCAACACGTTCTCCGATCTCTTTTCTCTCTTCTCTCGATCCACAGCAGTCTCCAGCTTAAATCAATCGACGGAGAAGCAGCGGACGAGTTTAGCAAGTGAAGCAATTCTTTTCTGACATCTTCGGCGGTGGCAGCATTTGTTGGTGGCGGTGGGGGGGGGATTAGCGTAAGAGCAGGAGGAGGGGGTAAACAGAAGTGGCGGGGTTGGTGTGGGCTGGGGGGGGGCGGGGATTTGTGGAGGTTTGAATGATGTAGTTAAAGGGAGAGAAAGAAAGGATTTAAAGAAGAAGAAGAAGAAAGGAAAAGAAAGAAAAGGAGAAAAGAAACTGGGCCGGGTCAATGTAAGAACGCCCGGTGCACATGTCCTCAAATGATCCGACCTAGTTACGCGTACACATGCGCAAAGAAGCCATGGCCACCATCCCGCCCTCACCTACTCGTTCGCGTGTGTCTATTTACATTGATGTTCGCACATGCGTACACACGTACGACCAGTTCCCGCATAATCTCGTTCGAACAGGCATTTGAAAATGATACCAGCCAAGTTTAGTCTTCACACAAATGATCAGTGTTCAATTCCTAGTAAATGACATTTGGTTTATTACGTTTCGGTTAGTCTGGCACAAGGCCACAATCTGCTTACAGTACCTGGTGTTCGTAAGCGGTCTTTCATCTAAGTACTGATCAGGTTCGACACTCTACTTGTCTCTTTATCCACTAAGTTTTGTTTAGTCTGACACAAGGCCACAAGCAGTGTAATATACCCGGTGTTCGTAAGCGGTCATTCATCTAAGTATTGATTAGGTTCGACACTCTGCTCGTCTCTCTATTTAATAAGCTTTGTTTAGTCTGGCACAAGGCCACAAACCGCTTACAATAACTGGTTTTCGTAAGCGGTCACCCATTTATGTACTGTTCAGGTTCGACACTGCCCATCTATTCATTTATTAACTTCGGTTAGTCTGGCACAAGGTAACCCAAACCGCTTACAATTACTTGTTTTTTGCATGCCCTCATTCATCTAAGCACTGATCAGGTTCGAGTCTCTACCCTTTCCTTTATTTACTAAACTTGTTTAGTCTGGCACGAGGCCACAAGCTGCTTACATTGTTGATCTCGGAGGTTAAACATTAGTTTAAGCGACGAACTTTAGACTCGTTTAGACAATAGATTTATTTTTATATAAAAGTTATAAGAATGTCTCTGGTACGTCGTAAAGGGTTGAAGGAGCGTTATACAAGGTGTGAAGTGCGAGCATGAAAAAAGGAGTGTGCTTAACCCCCGTTGATTGCTTGGTGGATATCGTTTTGTGCTTGTCACGTTAATAGGGTTCGGTCATTTACTGTGTTTACAGGAGGTCGTTTACAAAGCCTAATGATCGGACGGGCAGTCAGCCGTGCGTGCGTGCAGTCTCTCTGTTTTCTTTTGGTGTGCTACTGTCCGGGTACTTATAGCCTATATAAGGGAAACACGCGGACGTAATTGAAAGCCTCAGTAGCGAACGAGCTTAACTTCAATAATGTCTAGCAGTCTGATATATTTGTGCTTCTTTTAAAATTGTTTTGAGTAGAGTGCGGTGTGTGCGTGTGACGAAAATTGGTGTGTAGTTAGAGATTTATGTTTTCTAATAATTGTGTAAATTTGGCTTTAATCTCGAACTATGTATAAATTGTTTTTTTCCGCTACAATATAACCTGGTGCCCCTAAGCTGTCACCCATTTATGTACTGATCGGGTTCGTCACTCTGTCTGGCACAAGGCTACAAGCTACTTACAGTACCTTGTGTTCATTAGCGGCCACTCATCTAAGTACTGATCAGTATCGAGGGAGTAACAGCGCTCTCACAGTATGACAGCGCACAAACACGATATAGGTCGACCAATATACAAAGAATATTGAGAGAGAGAGAGAGAGAGAGAGAGAGAGAGAGAGAGAGAGAGAGAGAAAGAGAGAGACATAGACAGAAAGAGAGACAGGGAAAGAGAGAAAGAGAGAGAAAGAAAGAGAGAGATAAATAAAGAGAGAGAGAAAAAGAGAGAGAAAGAAAGAAAGAAAGAAAGAGAGAAAGGGAAAGAGAGAGAAGGAAAGAGAAAGAGAGAGAGAAAGAGAGAGAGAAGGAAAGAGAAAGAGATGGAAAGAGAAAGAGTGAGAGAAAGAAAGAAAGAAAGAGAAAGAAAGAAAGAGATAAATAAAGAGAAAGAGAAAGAAAGAGAGACAGGGAAAGAGAGAAAAAGAAAGAGAGAGAGGGAAAGAGAGAGAGAGAGAAATAAAGAGAGAGAGAAAGAAAGTGAGAGAGAGAAAGAGAGAGAGAGAGAACAAAAGAGAAAGAGAGAGAGAAAGAGAAAGAGGGAGAAGGAAAGAGAAAGATAGGAAAGAGAGAGAGGGAAAGAGAGAAAGAAATAAAGAAATAAAGGAAGAAAGAGAGAGAGAAAGAAAGAAAGAAAGAAAGAAAGAGAGAAAGAAAGAGAGAGAGAGAAAGAAAGAAAGAGAGAGAGAGATAGAGAGGGAAAGAGAGAAAGAGAGGGAGAGAACGGGTTTATGAAATGGTGGAAGAATACTGTATAGACTTCTTTCCCGTGGATTCAACGTCATCCTCGACACACAGCAAATTCAAGTTTTGTTTCTTGGAATCTCTTGGACTATTTTTTTTCACAAAATGGTCACCCCCCCACCTACCATCCGTTAGTTAAATCCACAAAGGAGGAAAACTGCGGACACGAAGATCTGACTATAAATAAATAAATCTCATGCGTGCCCAGCAATCGAAGTATACAAAAGAAAAGTCAAGATGTCGAATACTGAATTCAGTTGAATGTTTCATTAAATAGCTCGATTGTGATATTTTACGAAACATTTCTAACTCAACCGTATGAATGGGTTAAGGATTCAATTTAATGACTCGCAAATTTTCTTCTATTCTTTTTTACTAATTTTCACCCAATACAAGGCCCAAGAGCCACTCAAGGTAGATGATTATTGTGCGGAGTTGTATTCGCATAAGAAAGGGCAAGATAACAGGGAAAATAGACAGATAATCTTAAACTCGACGAGGTTAAGATTTAATTAGTGAATGAAATGTCAGAGTTCAGGCAGAAACATTAGGAGTTTAGAGCTGTCGTAAAATTTAGAAGAGAGTGGAAATCCTACTCGGACAATTCTATCGTGAAGAATTTTGTAATAGAGGTGATGAGGTTAATATTTAGAATTATCATAATTCGACCGTTTATAATGGCGGATTATCTTTTTAAAGAATTTAAAAAAAATAGTTTCCAATTTAATTTTTGACTTTGCTAATAACTGATTATATTCTTGACGAATAGTTATAATATTTCTAATATTTGAACGGGATTTTTATTCCGTCTCCAGCATTGCGACATTACTTTCCAAACAACCTCATACCATATTCTCGCAGCTTGTTTATCATCAAAGTAAAATGATGTATCGTCTTTGTCTTTGAAATTTTTCATTCTTACGTATAAATGTTTTAAGAATTCAATTTAATTTCCTTCAAAAATGTATAGCTGGTAATATTTTTTCCTTCAAAAATTTATTGCTGGTAATGTTATTTCCTTCAAAAATGTATAGCTGGTAACATTCTTTCTTTCAAAAATGTATTGCTGGTAATATTTTTTTTCTTCAAAAATGTATAGCTGGTAATATTTTTTCCTTCAAAAATGTATAGCTGGTAATATTTTTTCCTTCAAAAATGTATTGCTGGTAATATTTTTTCCTCCAAAAATGAATTGCTGGTAATATTTTTTCCTCCAAAAATGAATTGCTGGTAATATTTTTTCCTTCAAAAATGAATTGCTGGTAATATTTTTTCCTTCAAAAATGAATTGCTGGTAATATTTTATTTCTTCAAAAATGTATAGCTGGTAATATTTTTTCCTTCAAAAATGTATTGCTGGTAATATTTTTCTTTTATAAGAAACACCACATAGTAGGAATTGATATTAAACCACAAACAACAAGTCCTGGCCACCACATAGTAGGAACTGATAACAAGTCTTGGCCATAAATAAATTCCATCCGCAGACCACTTCCGCGCCCCCAGCATAAGATACCTTACACCCCCACCTATCGATAACACAAACCCACTCTTATTAACAAGGCGTCTACAAGAGGAGGACTGCCAATGAAAATAAATTTAAAACAATTTTCCCGACAGACACTTAGAGACTGATGATAGCCGTATACAGAATGGCTTGAAATAGACTGTATCTGTGCTGAGGTAATTTTTGGTTTTTGCTGTAATATATATATATATATATATATATATATATATATATATATATATATGTACCGGGTATAACAGCAAAAATTGTACAAATCCTGTAACAGTATGGGATAAATGTCCATCTCACAAAATCTTTAATATCCCAAAATCCACTAACCTAATTGAGTTTATTTTTTTCCAGGTTTTCATATAAGACGTTAAGATCTTGGCACCATTTGTTGTAAGAATCACTAAAAAAAGCCATTTGAGTTATTCAGCCAGAAAGAGATCAGGTTAAAATCGTTTTGTGTCAGCCCACTGTGTCTTTCCAACTGAACCATGGTGAGATGAAAAAGATCATTCATGCCTTCAGTAATGATACAAACATTCATACTCTGGCTTTCATCTTCAAAGTCCATTCACCAACCATCAAGAGAACGGTGAATAAGTTTAAAAAAGAGGGAACAGTAGAGAGGAAAAATGGATCAGAAAGTCACAACAGGAAGAGGGATCATCATTTCTAAAAGATTTCTAAAATTCTAATCTTAGAGATAAATAAATTCTTATTGTTCAAAATAGGGTCCAATAGTTTAAAAAAAAAACTTCTAGAATTCTAGTATGATCTCTTTAATCATATCTAAGATAAAACGGTTCAAAACTTAAATATTTGGACAATTTTGGTGTTACACTCGGTATATATATATATATATATATATATATATATATATATATATATATATATATATATATATATATATATATATATATATATATATATATTACATGAATCATTCTGACAAAAAGTAGATTAGTAAAGTTAATGATATATATGGCGAAAAACATCTTCGCAAACAATTTTTTAAAATTAACCCACGAACCACTCCATGAATGTTATGATCCTTGTTTTTAATAACTACAAGTTGTATAAGGTCTTTTTTTTATTCTGCTAGTCCTTTCGGATTTACATTCAGCCATCCTCAGGCATGGAAAATATATATTTTTTTTTAGTAGATCCAGGTAATAGCGGGCACGGAAAATTAAATGCGAATCGAAATTTGTTTTGTTTTTTTCAGAAATGTGTCATTGTTAACGGATAAAAACTCATGGTGCGTGCAGTCGCAACGCTAAGGTTGAATTTGAGTTCGTTTTTTTTTTACTAATAAGGTAATTTGAGAATTTTTGTTGTTGTTGTTGTAGGAGTTTTTTTCAGTCAATGTCGCAGGAACTAAAGTGTTCAACAAATAGAGTAAAGGCTCATCTGTTATCCCGAAAATGTTCACGTCGTATCAGTTCTTTTTAAATCAAATATATGGTGCAGTTCAATTTATATTACATCAATCATTCATTCATATATATATATATATATATATATATATATATATATATATATATATATATATATATCGCCTCATACTTGATATCGCATGCTCGGCGAAAATCACCTTTATAAATATAATCTTATAACATGAACTGCAAGCGAAAAAAGACGACAAAGAAGGTAGACCTGATCATAAAAACCAAAAGCCCGCATTAAATGAATTATCGTTCAATCTCGGGGCGAGTGGATTGTCTTTCAAAATTGATAATCGCTCACCCACAATCTCCATGATACCGCAAATGGTTTTCCATTTACACCGTTCCATATACTAGAATACATCCTTAAAAAGAAAGAATTAAATTTATATGTCTACTATTTATCCATGCATTGAATATTGCTGTCATATCTGGTCAGGTGCTTCTGCTATGTATTTAGAGATTCTTGATAAAATCCAAAGAAGAATCTGCAATGTCATCGGTCCTGACCCTGCATCTCCGCTTCAGCCATTTTCTCACTTCCGGAGCTTACTCATTTATAAGTCTACCATTCGTCCATCCATTGAACATTGCTGCGAATAAAAGTCCATTACTTGCATTTGAATATTGCTGTCACATCTGATCTGGTGCTTCTGATAAGTATTTAGAGATTCTTAATAAAATCCAAAGAAGAATCTGCAATGTCATCGGTCCTGACCTGGCACCTCTAATTCAGTCAGGTTCATACCGCCGTAACGTAGCTTCCCTGTGCCTTTTCTATAAATATTTTCATAGTAATTGTTGTAATGAGCTTTCCTCTTTGTTAGCTACACTTTATGAATGTAAGCGCATTAATAGCTTGGCAATTAGGTTTCATCATTTTACAATTGAAATGGCTAGATGTAACCGCAAGTTCTATGCTAACAGTTTCTTCTCTGGCACTTCACGTTTGTGGAACACTTTTCCGGCTTCTTTCTTTCTTCTTAATTCTCTTTTCTATTATTGTTCCTTCTACTTAATTATTCTTTTTCTTTTTCTCTTATTCTTTCACACTCAGTAGCTCCTTTGTGTCTTAGTGACTTTATTGCCTTGCTTCGGGTGAAATGATTTTAAAATATATCTACTTGAGTTCTCATATTCAAAACAATAACAAAATTTAATTTTTTAAAATTTTTACACACATTGTAATTAAAATATTTGTTATTTGGTAAGAAAATACTTGGGAATAGACGGTGCTGTAAGAGTGGGTGTGCGGGTGGTGTAGTGGATAATGACTCGGAATTGTTAATCGGAGAACCGAGTTCCCAGTCACATTGGATTTGTTATTGTTATACACCGTACCTATGGACACTAATGGGTATGTCGCAATCCTCATAAATACGTGGACACTATTGTAAGTGGGGGTTAATATATTGTCTAAGTAGTCTACTACCAGAAGTGGTTTACCTACTTCACGCCGCTGGCGAGTATTGTATTTTGTTGATGTTATAAAAATTATCATTTCATTTCCAACCTCCGTTTTGGTTATTCCTCATTCAGTAAACATTTCTAGCTTACAACAATTATATCCACTTATATTCACAAATACCCTTGGGAAAGGTATAAATTCACCACTTCTTTCCCCAGCTATGGATTAATTAGTACAACTTGTATCTTTAGCTCATAAAAAGTTCTAGCAATCTAAAAAAAAATAATTTATGGCTTTTAAATAACCTACAAATGGTAGATAAGTCGTAAAAAACGAACCTAGGAATCAATTAAGAAGTCTGAATGTAAGTAGTAATAAAATAATAATAATTTTTCCTTTTTTTCAACGATGTTATTTTTTTTATCTGTCGTGAAATAAGCTGGAACTTAAAACTTCATAAATTACATTTTAGTGTCAGATTCTGTTTCATTAGCTATAAGCAGATTTATTGAGGACAATAAAGAAAAATGGACAGAGATAACCATATGCATAATAACAGAAAAAGAAAGATTTTTTATTACTACTGCATTATTATCAGAAACTTCTCAATCAATTAAGTTGTAAGGGGTATTGTGAACCCCAATAAAAAATCAAGGAATATCTATATATATGGAGAGAGAGAGAGTGTGTGTGTGTGTGTGTGTATCATCCACAGACAGACTGTTTTGCAGCTCTTCAGTGTGGCTAGACGTCCGATTGCTTCAAGGCGGGTTCGAAAACCGACCGATTTGACATTAGTCAGATATCATACTCCTAGGACCTCATCGCACGGCAAAGAAGAAGAGAATTTTTAACGCTTTTTTTCTATACGAAATACGCCAGCGGCCCGGAGAACTCAATTCATATTTGAAGAGTAATGCATTAATAGCAGTAAGAGCCACTGTTTTCAAAATCTTCTTTCTCACGAGAGCTCAACACCGGATTTCCCGAGAGAATATATATTTAGTGTCATCTACATATATATATATATATATATATATATATATATATATATATATAGTTGTATATTTAGGCAGCAATCCTTCGTTTATGCATGTTTAAACACGCACACAAATTTACCAGACTCCATTAGAAATATACTAGTAGAAAACACAAATATGTTAACTGCATCCACCTGCAAAAAAAAAAACATTAAAAATAATGGAGGCTTTAATAATAAAAAAGAAAAAGCCTGCCCTTAATAATATTAACTACGAACAAAGCCACAACGTGCTAACCGTATTTGGTAATTAAAAACATCCCTACAACACACTAAGACATACACATAATGCACACACTCAATTAAGCTGAAAAATCGAATCATCCTTGATAATGGCTAAAGGTATAGCCGAAAGCGCTTGGAAACATAAAACATTTGGACAGTTTTTACACACTCTTTGTCCTGTAAAGAAAGCTCTTGTTCGAATACAAGAAAAATTAAATAAAAAGCTCAATCGTAGTACCTTGTCTATCGTTTTTAATGAAACATGCAGATATATATATATATATATATATATATATATATATATATATATATATATATATTCATACATGTTTCATTAAATAATATAGATAAGTGTTGTCTATATATTTTTTGTAAGTTCTTCTCATATCGTCTGATAAGCTTAATAACATTATCATTAAACAATGAAAGAAAATCACAATATTGATACATGTTTTTTAATCCAATCTAAGCTTTCGGCTTACATAAGCCATTATCAAAGATGACAATTACATATATATATATATATATATATATATATATATATATATATATATATATATATATATGACCAAAATGGACAGAGACATCTAGATGGATGAAAACATAAAAAGATTTCATTTTTATTTTAGTGAATTTTTTGCTTGAAAACTTATAGCTTCACTAAAAGGGAAGGTGGAGTCTGGGTCTCAATTACAAGTAAATAACAAAGGAATAAGGGGTTGATGGTGACTTTCTGGGTGGTCCATATATTCTCCCAGCACGTTTTACAGTAGCTGTGTACAGGGATTTTCTTTCGAACACATTTAGAGTCCTGCTAGAGGATGTACTACTGCTAATACGAAGATACATGTGGTTCATGCATGATAGAACTCCAGTACGTTTTAGTCACGTTGTTCGCCATGAACTGGCTGACATCTGCCATGAAAGATATTGAACCTGAATTGAATATTTTATATACACATTTGTTTATCAATTGCCTCTATATTTATATTTTTTCAAACATATTTCAAACATTTTGTTGCAATTGCAAACCTAAATGGCAAAGTTCTGCAGTTTCAATGAACCGGCGGGGCGACTGTCGCTTGGCTCCCTCCGCTATAGTTTACTTATTTCTGGCACTGCTATAAAGAAACAAACCGTACATTAACACTTCTCTAATATAGGGGTGGGGGCGCAAGTATACGTAAATATATGAAACCGGTCACAGGGGGAGAACCACCATATTAAATGAAACCACTATTATGAGACAAAGGTAATTTATTACTGCATGTGTCCAAAAATAGTTGTGACATTTGCATATGCATTTGATGCACACTATGTAACAATTATTATTGGAGAGTGATGGAATATTTTACTACTTTTATCCCATAATGTTTGTAACATTTGCATGCACTTTGCATACACTAAATGGCACAACTTTTATGGGACAGATGTTATTTGTATCTATTTCTGTCCCATAATGTTTGTGACATTTGCATGCACACTGCATACACTAAATGGCACAACTTTTATGGGACAGATGTCATTTTCATCTAATTCTGTCTTATAATGTTTGTGACATTTGCATACATATTGCATACATTAAATTGCATAACTGTTATGGGACAGATGTTTTTCCTCTAATTCTGTCCCATAATGTTTGTGACATTTGCATGCACACTGCATACACTAAATGGCACAACTTTTATGGGACAGATGTCATTTTCATCTACGTCTGTCTCATAATGTTTGTGACATTCGCAACTATTATGGGACTGAGGCCTTTTTTGTCCCATAATGTTTGTGACATTTACATACACGATTGTACATTAAATGCAACAACTATTATGAGACAGAAGACTTTTTTTTTATCTGCCTCTGTCCCATAATGTTTGCAACACTTTCATATACAAAACTTAAAGTGATCAAAACCGGTCGAATTAAAAAATAAAAAATCCATTACTTCTTTGGTAAATGCTTTGTTTACGTTTACGTTTCGGGTACAAAACTGAGCAGTTATGAACTTTCGGGAATCCGAACGATAAGTATGGACTTAAAGGCAATATACAACCTTGTTTAACCTCGATGTTCTTCGTGGCCGAGGCGGTGAAAGGTCGACGGATCTAACGACGGTATCTCCAGCAAAGGGGAACGCCGGTTCCAATCCTGCCGATGGGTGCATTTAATAAGATTTCTTGAATATTCAGGCCGGCAGACGAAAATAAATACTGTTTTTAAGAAAAATAAACGGAGCGTCTACTCAAATATGGGTATCCACTAAAAATAGCACAGGGAGTGATAAAAGCAGTTCATACTCTAAAATCTAATAAACTGTTACGGGACACAAGTTGTAATAAAATTAAATCCTATGTGCCGTGAAATATCCCTGTGTTAAAACAGTTTTCCCTTTGCGCATTCCTGATTGGTTGCTAATTTCCAACGATTCAGTTGATTGCGTGACCAGATTTTTTTTCTTCTGACAGACAGTTCGTTTAATCAATGCTGTAAAAGATATGGCCATATTCTGTAATCAGGAAAGTAATTTCTTTCTCCTCGCCCGCCCGCCTAACCTTGAGCCGAGAACGATAAGAGATTGGGATCTTTCGCGTAATATAATTATCGGGGAGTATCAATTAGTTTACTCCTTCGTGTCTGGTTCAGTTGGCGCATAGGGTGGGGCGTCACACTCAACAATAATATGATTGACACTTCCGCACGTTGACACACTTTGCGCAGGTGCAGACAACAGTTTAGTTCCCTGCGAACGCGTCAACAACACCTGCCGATGAAAAGCTAGAGAAATGGTCAGCCTCGATGTGAGTCGGTTGGAATACGGAACAAAGCGGAGAATGGACTTGGAGAAACCGCAGATATCAGGGAACGCACAAGAAACATCCACAATAGAATCACAAATTGAAAAGTATGTCTTAGTGCGAAGGCCTTAAATAAACCAAAACGTCTCCAGATAGAAGAGTAAAGAGGTTAATTCATGCCCATTTTGGACATAGGTGATCATGCCACTCCACAGTTTCATCCTATTTTTTTAATCATTTCACCCTAAGCAAGGCAATAAAGTCACTAAGATGCAAGTGGTTACTGGGCGTGAGAGAATATGAAAGAAAGAAAACATTATTACGGAGAGGGAACAATAAAACAGGAATTAAGCAGACAGAAGACAAAGATTGAATTTGCTATCCATGTCGGTTATGGCACAGGGCTATCAGTTTGAGAGCACTCAAGTAAGATCTACAGTTCTGCTGGTAACATGTACAGGTTGCGATGGGTAAATTATCGCCATTTTATATTTTTAATTTCGCGCATGCGAGTTGTATGAATATGCTTTTGTTGACTCCACAGTATAATAGGGTCAGTTGGGCACCATCTGTGAGAAAAAGAGCACCATGTTGCAATACACTTCATCAGAAATTTGGAAACGGCATGCTGTACTGCTTGGCATTCGCACCGGAAGCTCCAATACGAACATCTCAGTGTGATTGGGAGTCAGTCTGAGGACAGTGCAGAGGATTCGGAAAGAGTTGAATGAGTCTAATGGTGATTACCAAAGTACGGCAGCTCGGAAAACTCACTCGTTCTGATCGTTCTGATGAGAAAAGAACTCCTGAATCTGTTGGTGAGGGCCTCAGACTCAATACGGAGGCCTACGTCAAGTGCCTTGAGGACATATGTTGCTCCGGTCAAGAGGGTGCCTGCTTGAATACCCTATATCTGGCAACAGGACTCTGGACCATGCCACACATGCAGGAGAACCTAGTCATGACTGTCAGACAATTTCTGAGACAACATTACCCCGTAAATCTGGCCACCTAACTCCCCAGCTTGTAACCGCCTTGATTATCATGTGTGGGGAGCAGTTGAGCGAGAAACCAACAAAACTTTTGAAATACCAAAATGGACTGAAGGCAAGGATTATGTCAGCATTCACCAATTTAATCAAGGAGACTGGCCAGAGAAGTTGCAGGAGATTCCGATGTCGTCTGGATGCCTTGGTTGAAGCCAATGGCGAGTTTATGGAATAAATTTAGTCTTTAGTATTTCAAGATATCTTTGTGTCATTTTGGTAAATATATCTGTTAAAATGACATGTCAGTGTTATTTTCCTTTTTGCATCATCTAGACGACAATTTATCCATCGCACCCTGTATATCTGTTAAAATGAGATGTCAGTATTATTTTCATTTGTGCATCATTTAGACGACAATTTATCCATCGCACCCTGTATATCTGTTAAAATGAGATGTCAGTGTTATTTTCATTCGTGCATCATTTAGACGACAATTTATCCATCGCACCCTGTATGTCAAAATGAGATGTCAGTGTTATTTTCATTCGTGCGTCATTTAGACGACAATTTATCCATCGCACCCTGTATATAATATTTGAGAGAAAAAATTAATCATTTCACCCTAAACCAAGCAAATTGTTAAACTGTTGAAATTGTTAATCGGAGTGCCGAGTTCCAATTCACGTTGGGTTCGTTATATTCACTTGCGCGCAAATAACCCTGTGTAAGGTATGAATCCACCTCTTCCGCCACCCCAGTTATGTGCTAATTAGTTAGACTTGTATTATTTTCTAAAAGAAAATTCTTAGAATATAAACATAATTCTAGGCTTTAAATAACCTGTAAATGGTTGATAAACCGTGAAAACAAATCAAACAAACCAAACGTAGATATGAATAGAAGGAATTGATTAATACCATTCCCAGGGGGGTCTATGCGAAATTTAAATTTCCTTTAAGATGTAGAAGATCATGGATTTCCACAGCTTCCTTTTCTATATTATCTCTGAATTCTCATGACTTCTTCAGAAAAAATAGTGCAGTAGTTTCCTGTTTTCTCCCCGGTTTTGAATTCAGAGTATTCTATTTATTGACAGTTGAATATATGTTTTGGAGCTTTCAGTAAACAGCATAATTTAAATAAAAAAACATCTACACATATTTCGTCGTAGTGTTTGTGTATGGGAAAATTGCGCCCTGAAGATGACAATTTGAAATTGTCGAAAGTACTTGGCATGCGTCTTCCATCTGACAACCACTCGAATATAAGGATCTTATTATTCAAGGAATTGATAGTAAGTTAATGTCTCATTAAGTCTTTTTAGCGAAGTGATTTCACCATTAATCCCATTAACATTGCTATTCTTTGCATAAATTGTTTCTTTATGATATAAAATATAAGCTGCACACTCTAATATATATATATATATATATATATATATATATATATATATATATATTGTAATATGAATTGAAATGCTCCACACATTTGATTTAAAAGAACTGATCCGACATGCAAATTTTCAGGATAACAACTGAGACATTACTTATTGAACAATTTAGTTCATGCCACATTGACTGATAAACTCCTACAACAAAAAATTCTCAAATTGCCATATGAGTAAAAAAACGCACTCTCTTAAATTTTCAAAAAAATTCAACCTTAGCGTTGCGACTACACGCTCCAAAAGTTTGTATTCGTTATCAATAAAACATTTCAAGAAAACAAATTTCGATTCGCATTATATTTTGTGTCTCGGATGCTGCCTGAATTTTACCAAAAACAAAATCATTTCCATTCCTAGAAGATGACTGAATGTACAGTCGAAAGTGCTTGCGTATTTAAGAAATACCTTATACAGCTTAAAATCATAACATTCATCGAGTGATTGGTAGGTTAATGCACTTTTAAGATTTTGTTAGCGAAGGGATTTCGCCATTTTATATCATTAACTTTACTAATTTACTTTTTGTATGAATGATTCATTGTAATATATATATATATATATATATATATATATATATATATATATATATATATATATATATATATATATATATGTACATACAGTGGTTGGACAAAATAATTGGAACAGGTGCAAATTCCAATCCTATATTTCAAAGACCTATTATATTAAGAACTTTAACTAAAACTTCGTAATTGCAGGTTATATCTATTGTAAATACGTTTATTTATCTAATTTACTGTCTTTGGCTTATTTATTTTTAGAATTTAGCAAAATTTAAAGTAAAATGCGTGACCTCTCTGTGTTCGAAAAAGGACAAATTGTTGGAGCTCGCATGGCAGGAGCCTCGATCACTAAGGTTGCTGAACTGTTTGGTTTTTCAAGAGCTACCATATCAAGAACTATGACGCAATTCAAGAAACAGGGCAAAACCTCTAACAACCGTAGCAATTCGGGCCGGACTTGCAAACTTACTGACAAGGACCGACGTGCATTGAAATGCAATGTGGCAAAAATCATCAGACTACTGCAGCCAAAGTGACTGCTGAGTTGAATAATCATCTGAATAATCCAGTTTCTACTAAAACTGTCTAAAGCTGTCTTGAGCTCCATAAGGCTGGATATCATAAAAGAGCTGCTGTAAGGAAACCTCTTCTCTCCACTCGCAACATTCAGAAGACCTTGAAGTGGTGCAAAGATCACAATGCCTGGTCTGCAGACCAATGGAAGCAAGTCATATTCTCAGACGAGTTCAATTTTTCTCTTTTCCGAACTTCAGGGCGAGTTTGTGTGGAGGCAGCCCAAGGAAGCTTACAACCCTGACTGCCTTCTTCCAACAGTGAAGCATGGAGGTGGATCAGTGATAGTTTGAGCCGCTATATGATGGAAATGTCTCGGTCCAATTGTTGCCTTGCATGGTAGAATCAATAGCAAAGATTACCTGAACATTTTGGGTGATCATGTTCATCCAATGGCCCAGACTTTGTTCCCTGATGATGACTGCATCTTCCAAGACGATAATGCTCCGATACTGTTGGAAGGAAACATAAAGGGAGATAACTCCAAAGTATTGTAAGAGTTATCCCACTTGCTTTGGACATCGTGACGTCAGACGTCACGTGTGGCAATACAGAGAGAGATCCAAGATGGTGGACTACACCAGAACACGTGTGGCAACGTCTCTCCATATTTCACTAATTCTTTTGTAGAGCAGTATTAACTCAGTTTATCTAGTGATTAATGAAATGCTGTAAACCTAAAAACGTTCTTGGTAATTATTTCCAATCAACAAATGCATTGCTCGGTCCTCAGAACTCACGCAAACATAACAGATTTGGCGACGAAATGAGATTACCTTTCTACATTGGATATACCACTTGAAAAGAAAAAAAAACCCAAAGGTAAAGGAATTTAAACGTACATTTTTTTAAAGAAAAAAAAATTCTTAAAAAGAAAAAAAAAGTAAAATATCCTATCTTTGTCATGGACCCTGCATCGTTGGAAAAAATTCTTAGAAGGCAACAGGAACAGTTTCTACAGGCACAGAACCGTCTAATTGAAACGTTAACGCAACAGTTTCAAACACAACTGACAACAGACAAGAAAAATGCGAATACTGCGGATAGCATAGCGAACTCAATAACCGAGTTTCAATTCGAACCGGAGACGAAACAGACATTCATAGCATGGTTTAGTCGTTGGGAAGACATCTTTCGACATGAATTTCACATGCAGGACGATGAATGGAAGTTACGCCTACTACTACGGAAGCTTGGGTGTCGGGAACACCTACGTTATAAACAGTATATATTACCTAAACAACCGGGAGACTTCACATTTGCGGAGACTGTTGCACAGTTAACAAACATTTTCGGCGAGTTATCCTCTTTATTTAACACCCGCTATAATTGCTTAAAGCTGAAGAGAGATGATAACGAAGATTTTTTTGCATACGCTGGGAAAGTGAATTCACAATGCGAAAATTTTCAGCTGAAATCGCTGACCGAAGATCAATTCAAATGCCTTATTTTTGTCGCTGGTCTACAATCCCCAAACGACCCAAACATTCGTACACGTCTTTTATCTATGCTCGATCAAGACAGAGACATATCAGTACAAACATTGACTACGGAATGTCAGCGGCTGATTAAACTGAAACGCGACAACGAAATGATACAGCAGGAGCCTTTTAAATCATCCATTTCCAGCCGTGTAACAACGACGGAAAAATCCCCGACTAAAAGGAAAACACCCCCAACATCTTGCTGATCATGTGGAATTTGCCATTATGCTCGATTTTTCCCATACAAAAAACACACGTGTCAACTCTGTTCACGTCGTGGGCATAAGGACGGATTCTGTGAACGCAAAGATAACAAAGCTACGAAAAAAAATACACCTGTAAGAGAAAAACCTCATCACAAAAAGACAGGATATTCCCGTAAGTCGTTTTCAAATTCGATTTTTGCTACGTTTAATGTAAATTTTGAAGCTCGGAGGAAATACATAGTGGTATCCATAAACAAAAGAGCGATAAAGTTTCAGTTCGATACTGCTTCAGATATCACTTTGATTTCACGTACAACATGGGAGTCACTGGGAAAACCACCCCTGAAAGACACAACGCATGTTGCGTGTAGTGCTTCCGGGAATAAAATAAGATTAAATGGGGAATTAATTTCAGATGTCTCTTTCAATGACAAACATTTTTCAGGTGTGTGCTACATTACGGACTCTTCAAACTTGAATCTTCTTGGCCTTGATTTTATTGAGGAACTTGACCTTTTCAATGTTCCCTTGAACACCATTTTCAATACCTGCCAAGTTAATTCTGCAGCAGACACGGAAAAACATTTTAAGAGCATGCTGAAAGCTAAATTTAACAATGTTTTCCAAGAGGGTCTCGGATGTTGCACAAAAGTTAAAGCCACGTTAAAACTGAAATCCGACGCAAAACCAATTTTCAGACCCAAGCGTCCGGTACCATATGCAGCTTTAGCTACAGTGGAAGAGGAACTAAACCGCCTCCAACAAGCAGGAGTTATCCAGCCTACAAACTACTCATCCTGGGCAGCACCCATTGTCATGGTGAAAAAGGCAAACGGCAAGGTACGTCTATGTGCAGATTTCTCCACAGGACTAAATGATGCACTGGATATACATCAGTATCCACTACCTGCACCGGAAGACTTGTTCCCAAAACTAAACGGTGGAACTTGTTTTGCAAAATTGGACCTTGCAGATGCATATTTTCAAATAGAAGTGGATGAAGATTCCAAAAATCTTCTCACGATTAACACACACAACGGTTTATTCTAATTTTGTCGCCTTCCATTTGGTGTCAAGTCAGCACCAGCAATTTTCCAACAAACAATGGATACAATGCTCACAGGATTACCAGGAGTTTCTGCCTACATTGATGACATCATTATTACAGGCACAACCCCAGAGGAACTTCTACATCACTTAACTTCTGTGCTGGATCGAATTCAACAATATGGATTTCGCTTAAGGTCAGACAAATGCAAATTTTTCCAAACTTCAGTTAAATACCTTGGATTTATATTTGACAAAAATGGCCGTAGACCGGATCCAGAAAATATCCATGCGATAAAGCAAATGGCAGCACCAACGGATGTATCGACTTTACGTTCTTTTCTGGGCCTCGTAAGTCATTATAGTTCTTTTTTACCAGAACTGTACAAGTTATGTGGACCTCTTAATAATCTTTTGCAAAAAGATACTAAATGGAACTGGTCAAATACATGTAAAGAATCGTTTCAGAAGATAAAATCCCTTCTCAGTTCGGACTTATTACTGACTCACTATGACCCATCCGTAGACATTACTGTGGTGTCTGATGCCTCAGATTACGGAGTCGGAGCTGTGATATCACACATTTTTCCTGACGGAAGCGAAAAGGCTATCGCGCACTCATCCAAGTCTTTGACACCCACCGAACGCAAATATAGTCAAATTGAGAAAGAAGCTCTGGCAATTATTTTCGCTGTGAAGAAATTTCACAAAATGTTATATGGTCGTCATTTTACCCTGATCACAGATCACAAGCCGTTGATCAGTATATTTGGTTCCAAGAAAGGAATCCCTGTTTATACAGCTAACCGGTTGCAAAGATGGGCCACTATGCTCATGGACTACAATTTTTCAATAAAATACCAACCAGGCAGCAAAATTGGTCAAGCAGATGCGTTGTCCAGACTCATCTCTTCGAATCAAAAAGTACCGGAGGACAGAGTCATCGCAGCTATATCAGTAGAACCTGAAGTTGTCTCGGGACTTGTTTCCACAGTTAGAGCACTACCTGTCACATCAGAGATGATTCAAGAAGCTACAGCCGCAGACCCAATACTGCAGAAAGTCCTACATGTTCATTCCACTAGCTGGCCAAATATATGCACTGACCAGAAACTTCAACCATTTTTTCAGCGGAGATCATCCTTATCTGAAATCGATGGGATTCTACTTTTTGCTGAACGCGTTGTTGTTCCATTTGAACTTCAAAACAGAGTTCTCAAACAGTTTCAATATGGACATCAAGGGATTAATCGGATGAAAGCCTTAGCACGCGGATACGTGTACTGGCCAAACATGGACAAACAACTAGAGGAACTTGTTAAGAGTTGTACCAAATGCCAACTGGTTGCAAAGTCTCCTCAGAAAACAACACTGTATTCATGGCCTACTCCAGAATCTCCTTGGTCACGACTCCATATTGATTTTGCTGGACCAATAAATGGACAACATTACCTAATATTGGTGGATGCTTACAGCAAATGGCCGGAGGTCTTTCACATGAATCACCCTACATCCACTGAAACTGTAAGAAAATTACAGGAGATCTTCAGCAGATTTGGTACTCCGGAAATCTTGGTTTCTGGCAACGGTACGGCATTTACTTCAGCAGAATTTTCAGAATTCAGTAAAAAGAACAGTATTCAACACCTCAGATCACCACCCTTCCACCCACAATCAAATGGTCAAGCCGAACGCTTCGTCGACACGTTGAAGAGAGCACTCTTAAAATTAAAAGGGGAAGGATCTACACGAGAAATAATAGACATATTTCTAAGTAGCTATAGAGCTACCCCAAATCCAAACTGTCCGAATGGAAAGTCACCTTCAGAAGCCTTGATGAATAGAAAAATACGGCTACCAATTGATATTATTCGTCCATCGCCGAGCAATTCTCTCAAGAGAAATAAAACCATGGAAAGACAATTCAACCACCGCCATGGAGCAGTGTCACGTCAATTTCTACCTGGACAGTCTGTGTGGGCAAAGGATTACCGCAATGGTAACGAAAAATGGACCCAAGGTTACATAATACGCCGTTCTGGTAATGTAATCTATGATGTAGATGTACAATCCACTACTTGGGTCAGACATGCGAATCAGCTACGTCATTCATACCTTCCTGAAAGACAATCTAATGACACAGTCATTCCCTTAAACGTTTTACTGGACACATTTGAATTACCCCAAAGTGTTCAAACAAAATGTAGTAAAGAAAGTAAGTCTCAAAAGAAATTACCAACTAGAAGGACGCAGTGTAAGGGAAAACCAACCTCATCCTTACAAGTAGATCCTCAACAATCATCCTACGACTATCAAAGGGAGGTGTTGGAAGGAAACATAAAGGGAGATAACTCCAAAGTATTGTAAGAGTTATCCCACTTGCTTTGGACATCGTGACGTCAGACGTCACGTGTGGCAATACAGAGAGAGATCCAAGATGGCGGACTACACCAGAACACGTGTGGCAACGTCTCTCCATATTTCACTAATTCTTTTGTAGTGTAGTATTAACTCAGTTTATCTAGTGATTAATAAAATGCTGTAAACCTAAAAACGTTCTTGGTAATTATTTCCAATCAACAAATGCATTGCTCGGTCCTCAGAACTCACGTAAACATAACAGATACATACCGCTTGAGTGGTTAAGAATTGGTATGAAGAGCATGAAAGTGAGCTAGAACACATGGAGTGGCCTCCACAATCTCCTGATATCAATATTATTGAACATTTGTGGTTCATTTTGGAGTGACAAGTTAGGAGCCACTATCCTCCACCGTCGTATCTTAAAGAGCTAGAGCAGGTATTAATGGAAGAATGGCTGAAAATTTCTCTGGATGAAGTTAGGAAGCTGTATGATTCCATTCCTAGAAGTATTAAAGCTGTATGTGAGGTTAAGGAGGACCAACTCTATATTAAATAAATTTTCATTGAATTTAACAAGTGTTTCAATTATTTTGTCCAACCCCCATATATATATATATATCGGTTTTGTAGTGCGTATTCAATTTATGTAACGTAAATCATTCAAACGGAAAACAAATACTGAAGCTATTTATATGGCGAGAATCACTCTCACAAACAATATTTAATAATAAAATACAACCAACTTCGAATCTGTTAATGAATGGTGAGATCCTTGTTCATAAATTCCGGGCTTATCTGGTCTTATTTTTTGTACGAGCCGGCTTTCAGTCGTTCCGAACGACCATCCTCAGGTAGACATATCAGTGTGTTTTTGTTAAATTCCGAATAGTAATGCGACATCTACAAAACCGATATTAAAATAACCTGATCCTAAGTGCGAAATTCCTGATAATAATTGTGACATATACTATTATTATTGAACAATTTAGTTCATGCCACTTTTCTCCAGTACAAGAACGAACATTTTTCAAATTTAAAAAATTCAACCTCAGCGTTGTGTCTGCAGCGCTCCAAAATTATTCTTACATTTAACAATATCTCATTACTAAAAAAGCACTCTTTCGGACCACAATATCTTTCGATGTCGCATTACTATTCGGAGTTTAACAAAAACACACTAATATGTCTACCTGAGGATGGTCGTTCGAAACGACTGAAAGCCGGCTCGTACAAAAAAATAAGACCAGATAAGCCCGGAATTTATGAACAAGGATCACACCATTCATTAACAGATTCGAAGTTGGTTGTATTTTATTATTAAATATTGTTTGTGAGAGTGATTCTCGCCATATAATTAGCTTCAGTATTTGTTTTTCGTTTGAATGATTTACGTTACATAAATATATATATATATATATATATATATATATATATATATATATATATATATATATATATAGATAAGATAAGAACGAATACAGTACAATTCCAACGTTTATACATTTATACAGAGTACAGCAATATAGAGTAATTTTTCTTTTTCGCTTAGTTTGAATTGTACGTAGGCCATATTCGATTGGCTGCTCAAGCCTTTTTTTTTCGGAAAAGAGGGTGTATTTTGTTTTCGAAACCAAATTAATCGTTTATTCGCCAGAAATTTACAATCGCCTGAGGAGACGCATTGGTATGTGTTGAAACACAACCGGAATTGTGTAGCGATTTTTACATGTTGTTTAAATATCCTAATACATACACACACACACACATATATATATATATATATATATATATATATATATATATATATATATATATACTGATCTAGCCCTTACAATTCACAAAAACTAATAATGTTCGAGATCTGTTCATAGTTTTAAGATGAGGTATTGTAACTATTTACATTGTTCGGACTGTTGTCCTCATCTTTATTGCCATATTCACGACGTTTCAGTCGTGATACGCCCCGGCCTTCTTCAGGATCTGTCTATATTTCTGAGATGAAGCATTGTAACTATTTACAATATTAACAGCCTTCGGAATATTGTCCTCGTCTTCGCTGGCATACTCACGACGTTTCCGACGTTGTACGCTCCGACCTTCTTCAGGATCTGTCTATATTTCTGAGATGAGGTATTGTAACTATTTGCACTATTTACATAGTTAGGACTCTTGTCCTCGTCTTTATTGCCACATTTGCGACTTTTCGGCACTGTGGATAAAAGTGTTGATTGAGTAATCAAAAAAAGCGACTTGAGAGTTGTGAGTTCAATACCTGGCACAGCAAAAACTTGAAGAGTAGAGTTACTAAAGGAAATTAACTGAGATATCCAAAAAGGCATGGTACGTGGAATTAGAGCAATCTGCCCCTGTGAACTAAATAAAATATCCAGCTCAAAATTCCAGCTTATATCATCTGAAGAATGCCAGAGCGTATAACGGCCGAAACGTCGGGAAAATGTCAATAATGATAAGAACAGTCTGAACGATGTAAATAGTGTAAATGGTAATGCTCTACCCTTACTGAGCAAACCCTAAATTATAGTCTATGAACGATTGATTTCTCAATGAGACCCCTTGAACGTTTATTAAATATTAATTATTAACCATATGATAGAAATGAAGCTCGGAAAGAAAGATTTTAAGTGCGGAATTTTCGGACACCCCTGTGTCCTTCAGCAATGGGGCGAGAAATAAACAGGGAAATGGTAATTACTCACCTACAGATGTTTTTGTGGACGGTGTATTTTTCTGGTGAAGATCATATTATTAACAAAACACCGATCTCTGCCTGATTTCTCGCTGTGCGAAACTTTTTATGAAAATAAACTTAGATTTAAAGTTTTGATCGGGGAACATATATATATATATATATATATATATATATATATATATATGATTCATCATGAAAAGTGTTGGATAAATGGTCGGTTGCCGCTCCAGTAAGTACCATACTCCTCCCGCAATGATCTACCTTTACAAGAGCCAGATCAATTCGAAAATACAGTACAGACAAAACTCTCATCTACGGACCCCCGCCCCATCAACGGACTTCGGATGCCACGAACAAAAATCTGCAGGCAAAATAAAAAAAGAATCTACAGGAAAAATAAACTCCCAAAGCGTCAGCGATGTATTTCAAAATTTGCGGGCTTAGCGGAACGAGTCGTATTAGTTCTCAAATGACCGCTTGGCGACGATGGCGGGCCTTTGAATTGTAAATAAAGCCGGGTGTACAGTATATAAAGTACGATACGTACAGTACAGTATAGTACAGTACATTACAATACAGTATAGTACAGTATAGTACAGTACAGTATATAAAGTTCGATGCGCGCATGCGTGAGAAAGTAGCTGTGAGAAATCTATTATTTTTTGTTATTTTGATTTAATATTAAGTATATATATTTTTTATGCCATATTTCGTTTTTCAGTTACTGCGTTTTAGTATCAGGTAATTTGGAGATACCGAAACCAAGCAGGTGCAACAATTTAGATATCTGGGAAGTATTTTAGCAGAGGATGGAAACGGTGACACCGAAATCCGAATTTGCATTGGAATAGCGAAAGGTGACTTTCAAAAGCTAAGCAAAGTATTAAGAAACAGGAAAATATTGTTAGAAACAAAGAAAAGAGTACTGAACTTTTAAGTAATATCAGTCCTCCTCTCCAGCAGTGAATGTTGGATTATCTCCTCGCAGATGAAGAAAAGCGAGGCGATAGAAATGTGGTTCTACAGAAGGATGCTGAGAATACCATGGAATGAACATGCGAGCAATATCGAAGTTCTAGACGCAACGACAATAAGAAGGAGACTTATACTTGACATCAGGAAAAGAGAGTTGAATTTCTGGGGTAGCTAATGAGGAATGAAAACTTGAATAATTTGATACCCACTGGACAGATTGAAGGTAAGAGGGACAGAGGCAAACAATGCTTAGTGAGCTTGAGTAAATAGTTTCGGGTCTTATGAGCCAATCAAGATGGGAGGAAGAGACAGCTGAAAATTTCTATGGTACGTAATGAAGAAAGAGGGCTTGGAAAATCTGATACTCACAGGACAGATTGAAGGCAAAAGTGACAGAGGAAAACAATGCTTAGTGAGCTTGAGTAAATAGTTTCGGGTCTTATGAGCCAATTAAGACGGAAGGAAGAGACAGTTGCAAATTTCTAGTTTTTAATTTTAATGAAGAAAGCAGGCTTGGAAAATTTTATACCCACTGGACAGATTGAAGGTAAGAGAAACAGAGAAAAACAACGCATAACATAGTGAGCTGGAATAAATGGATGGCGGAACAGAGTTTGGCAAATTACAACATACCGGGTGTAACAGCAAAATTGTCCAAATCGTGTAACAACATGGGATAATTGTTCATCCCACAAAATGTTTAATATCTAAAAGACCACTAAACTAATGGAGTACCACTTTTCCAAGTTTTCTGATAAGACGTTTAGTCATCTTTACACCATTTGTCATAAGAATCCCTGAAAAACATTCTGGGTTATTCAGCGAGAAAGAGAAGAGGTTAAAATCATTTTGTGTCAGCCCCACTATGTCTTCCCAACTGAGCAATGGTGAGAGGGAAAAAATCATTCAGGTCTTCAGTAATGGTACCAACATTCATACTTTGGCTTCCATCTTCAAAGTCCATTCAAGAACCATTAGAGAACGGTGAATAAGTTTTAAAAAGGAGGGGGCAACAGCAAGAAGGATCATCATTTCATCTCAGAGCTAAAGAGATCAATTAGAAAAGATCCAACTAAATCCATAAGACGTTTCGCGTGTAAGAGAGGAGTTTCAGCTATGACAGTTCAAAGAGCAGTGAAGAAAGACTTGAAAATGAAATCGTACGTGAAACGTATGCACCTTGTTTCTCCAGGACAGAAGGTTAGAAGGTTAGAAGGTTAGAGAGGACAAAGATCATCTTGAATAAGTTGGAAAATAATCCTGAAATAATATATATATATATAAGTGTGTGTGTGTGTGTGTGTGTGTGTGTGTGTGTATGTATGCGTGTTTGAACTGTATTTCAATCCTTCTGATCAAGAGTACGATGAATAAGTTTAAAAAAGAGGGAACAGTAGAGAGGAAAATTGGATCAGAAAGTAACAACAGTATGAGGGATCCTCATTTCAACTTAGAGCTAAAGAGATAAATTAGAAAAGATCCAACTAAATCCATAAGACGTTTGGCATGTGAGAGAGGAGTTTCAGCTATGACAGTTCAAAGAGCAGTGAAGAAAGACTTGAAAATGAAATCGTACTTGAAACGTATGCACCTTGTTACTCCAGGACAGAAACTTAGAAGTTTAGAGAGGGCAAACATCATCTTGAATAAGTTGGAAAATAATCTTGGAATAATATATATCTGAAGTTTATTTCAATCCTTCATGAGCTTCCGTCCTTAGCTATGATTAATTAACGATGAACAAGTCATTTTCGTTTATGATCGATTTCATCATGTTTTTATTTTTTTCCTGTTAAGCTTGGAGAGTAATTATGCATTCTTATTGCTCAAAGTAGAATCTAATAGTTTTATAAAAACCTTGGAGAATTCCAGATATCTTTAATCATTTATAAGATACAACGGTTCAAAGTTTAATCTAACAATTGGACAATTTTGCTGTTACAAGATTCGGACAATTTTGCTGTTACAACCGGTATATTAAGAGGTACAAATGACAGGAAATTGTGGAGAGCCATGATCGCCAGTGTCCTGAAGACATACGGCACAAAGAAGAAGAAAAAAGAACAAAAAAGAATTTTATCTGAGCCGTGTTGTGCTTAGCAAATTCTCAAATTTGGACACTATTAAATAATACTTTAATTTCAGACATTTTCCGTAAGTTGAGTTGGGGTGGAATTATCCGTAAGTTGAGTTGGGGTGGAATTATCCGTAAGTTGAGTTGTTGGGGGAGGGGGGTCAGTAAGTTGTGTTAGGGGATTTTTCGTAAGTTGAGTTGGTGGGTTCGTAAGTTGAGTTCCGGGAGGGTATTTTTCCGTAAGTTGAGTTGGAGGTGGGAGGCGTAAGTTCACTTGGGGAGGGGGGAATTTTTCGTAAGTTGAGTTTAGGTGGAATTTTAGATACTGTTTAAAACTTGAGTCATTGAAAGTGCGCATTAGATGTGCGTTGTGGTGCAATGGCTATGGGTTCGGAATTAAAACTCGGAGGTCAGAGTTCGAATTCCAGTGGAGTTCGTTGCATTTCAACTTTCTACTTTATTTGTGGGTGTTTTAATGACGGCTGCGTCCCATTGTGTCACGACCTAAAAAAATCGGAGTTTCGCTTCATTGGTTAAATTGTGTGTGTGTGTGATTTTTTTTCCTCCTTTTTCTAATCTGTGCTTTGTCAGGATTAAAGTTCCGGAAGAAAGCTTAACGATAATAAAAAATAAACAGTTCATGTATTTAATTTTCAAATTATTCTTCCATTAAGAAGAATTATTTGCGCTATTTACATAGACTGGTCAATTCTTTTTCATTAATATTTTTTTCTAGACTGTACAGACCGGTAGATGAAATAACTACTCTTTTAAGTGAAATAAAATAGGAACTCTACTTAAATACTGGTATCGACTAAAAATAAGGTTTAAAGTAATGAAAATATGTTGAATTAAAAAATTATATATATATATATATATACACACACACAGGATGTCCATAAATTTCGTGTGCACTTTAAAAAAAATTGTAATTTTATTTGTATTTACGATAGAAATAATCCGTAAAAAATGTTATAAAGTTTAATGTACCTAGTTTTAAGTATAGCTAAAATAACTAGTGTGATTTCAGGCATTACTGTAAATCAGTTGGCAAATGTTTTCCGTGAACTGCAAAATCGTATTACCCTTTGTATAGCTAATGATGGAGGACATGTGGAAACTTAAATAAAATTTCAATACAACCTTTAAAAATATAGATTTACTTCTTTCTAATCTTATTTACAAATTATTTCTATCGCAAATACAAATAAAGTTATAAATTTTTTAAAGTGCACACGAACTTTATGGTAACCCTATATATATATATATATATATATATATATATATATATATATATATATATATATATATATATATATATATATATAAATTCCCAAGAGGAGAGAATGCAGGCAGAACTCAATGTCCAGGACAGTTTTGTCTAATTATTCTTGATTACACATCATTTCTCATATAAAGGCCCTCGTTTTTAGTTTGCCCCCAACCACACTTTCTCCTCTCTCTCATCTTCTCTTTTCTTGTATACATAAGGTTAGTAATGTAAAGCAGACGGAATATTTTCACATATACATCGGCAGTATGAATTGGCTGGATTTTAAGTTTAGATCATATCGTTTTTTATTGTGCGTAGTGTCATCACAAATGTATCCACACGTTTCCGGTGTCTGTTTTTTAATTTTAATTTTAGGTCAGCGAATCAGTAGTGATTTAGGCATCTGAAAATAATTCATATTTATCTGTATCTCACTCGTTTAAACCGTTATTTAACTCCTCTCTTTAAAACATCTGTCAGTTAAATTTTAATCCCCACCTTCACCTTTAGGCCTTCCTGTTCTTCTTTCTTCTGTTACACCTCTCACTAGAGCTTTCATACATTTCCCTCCGACACTTGTTTCCCACTGACACACATACACTCTCACAAAAATTTTGTTTTTTATAACCAGATTTTTATATTATATTATATTATATTATTTGACACAAATAAATAAATAAACAAATAAACGACTTCCGGTAAAATAACCGCCAAAATAGACTACCCACAATGCACTACTGACCCGTATATATAAATAGCCGAGAAAAATAACAGCACTCGTGACCTGACGATTGCATCTATCATGAAACAGGCTGTCGCCTCTAAGTGTTGACTATGTTCACTTTTATATTTCTTCATATATATATATATATATATAGTTGTATATATATTTTTATATTTCTTCATATAATCCTTCGTTTATGCATGTTTCATTAAATACGGTACTACGGTTAAGCATTTTATTTATTTTTTCTTGTGTTTGAAAAAGAGCTTTCTTTTCTGGACAAAGAGTGTGTAAAAACTGTCCAAATGTTTTATAGTTCCAAGCGCTTTCGGCTATACCTTAAGGGGAATTTGAAATCACATAATATTTGTAGTTGTAATTATATATATATATATATATATATATATATATATATATATATATATATATATATAGATAGATAGATAGATAGATAGATAGATATATATATATATATATATTGACAACTTGGTCGAACAATTTTCGACCACACTGATATATATATATATATGCCTGATTGAATAAATTACAAACAATACGTCTGCTTATTTTCATCATAATCCTGTCATATTCACGAATATATTACATTTAATTTTAATATACGGAAAATATTCGCGAATATGAAAGGATTGTTATCAAAATAAGCAAACGTAATGTTTGTAATTTATTCAATCAGACATGCTTAAACGAGAATTTTCTGCCTAAATACACACACAAACACACAATCATATATATATATATATATACATACATATATATATATATATATATATATATATATATATATATATATATATATATATAAAGAGAGAGAGAGAGAGAGAGAGAGATGAAATACAAAGAAAGAAAGCAAAATAGTGAAAAGAAGTAGAAAAGGAAAATATTATAAAACTAGCCAAGTGAAAGAATTTTGACGAGAGAAAGAAAGAAAGAAGATTCAATAGAAAGAGAAAAATGAAGCCGTTATAAATATAGATTTTTAAGAAAAGAAAAAAGAAGATGAAGACTTGAAGAAGAAAATGACGAGAAAAAAAAACCTTTCGGGTAAGTGAGAAGGCGCGTCATGCAAAGGCGAAGAACTACAATTTGACAAAACCGGGTGGTAACCAATCAACAAGAACATCGGTGTGTGGTATGAACAAAATAAATAAAATAAAACAAAGAAAAGGAAGAGAATGAAATATTACAAAAGTAACACGTCTCAACTGACAAAGAAAAAAGAAAGAAAGAAAAGAAGCCTTTAAAGAATCTGCAGCGCCCAAACGCGAGAAATATATCATAAGTCATGTGCGCATGCGTGTCTATACACGCATGCGTGTAAAGAGAAAGCCTTTACTATCCTCACGAATGAAAGAATAAATGGAGTATAAATTTTGGAAATCGCCACTGAGACAAAGTCGTGTCGGGGTAGGGGAGAACCTCACAAAAAACAGCAAAAGAAGACAAATTGGAAATTAAGCAAGCAGAAGGGAAAAAACTTCGATACAAAAAAAAAAATCAAAAGCTGGGGGTAGAATAAGCAAAAGATTCTGTGGGGAAGGAAGTGTGGGTTTGTAAACAGTGACTATTAAAGCTGATATAGCGGCAAAAAGCGAATTGAGTCCTGTCGGTCACTGTGTGTTTATCTAAAAATAAATACGCTAAAATTCACCGACGGCTTAGTGGTAGAATTTCCGACTGACGCCAATTCAGTCGGGTTTCGATCCGAGCTAAAGACAACCGGACGTCTAGCCACACTGAAGAGCTGTGAAACAGCGAAACAGTCTGTCTGTGGATGACAATAATATATATATATATATTTATAGTAAAGGTAACAAATCAGTTGGTATATAATCGAAGTGGATCCCAGTAATATAAAATATTAAAACTGATCCACAAAAAGAGCTCAATGTATTTATTATTACAGAGAAAAAAAACAACAATAAAATCCAACGATAGATAGGGATTAATCTGTCTTATCAAATCCGGTGTCCACAACGGGGTTAATAAGACAAACGACCGATATCTTCGTCTGCCGAAATACGCTATTCGCCATATGAGGTAATTTTGGATTTTATTGTTCGTTAATTTTTTACATATATATATATATATATATATATATATATATATATATATATATATATATACGGCTACCCATACGTAATACTTCCCATTTTAACTTTCTCGTGGTCATGTGTGACGCCACGAGCTGCGATGCGATTTTCGCTTCCGCGTCTCGTATACACGATTTTGTCGTTGCTTTCAAATTTTTCATGGAGCAAAAACAGACTATCATTATTGTTTTTTTCCGTGTATTGTTTAATATATTGAAATGTAATTGTCATCTTTGATAATGGCTTATGTAAGCCAAAAGCTTAGATAGGATTAAAACATGTATCAATATGGTGATTTCCTTTCGTCTTTCAATGATAATGTTATTAAGCTTATCAGACAATATGAAAGGAACTTACTTAAAATAAATAGACAAAACTTGTCTCTATTATTTAATGAAACATGCATCAATATATATATATATATATATATATATATATATATATATATATATATATATATATATATATATATATATGTATGTATGTATGTCGCCAAGAAATGTATACACTCTTCCGGTATATCTTCGGACGTTTGAAAATACGCATATTTTTCTCACTGAAACCCTTCTTTAAATCTTCTCTCTGTTACATTTTAATGCCCCCTCCATCTTTGGACCTCCCTGCCCCTCTCGTCTGTTACTCCTCTCTATAGAGATCTTATGTCCTCCCACACTCTCACACATACACTGTTACTAATTTTACTCGGAGTTGTTTTTTCTGTTTTCTTTTTGAATCTGTAGGTCTGATGAATTGGATCGTTTTTACGATTCCAATGGAATAAATTATGACCATGGAATATTAGTGTTCAAATCTTTTTATTATATCCTTACTCTGTCCTGGACATTGAGTTCTACCTGAATCATATCCTCTTGGAATTATTTTTATACATATACGTATGTGTATATATAATTGCATATATATGTGTATATTTACCACTAACATTATCTATATATATATATATATATATATATATATGTATGTGTGTGTGTGTGTGTGTGTGTGTGTGTGTGTTATAACGTTGAGTAGATATCTCTATTTTAAGCGATATCATTTTCGTCTACCGGCTTGCGTTTTTTGAGAGCCTTCAATAAAGAAGGTGTGCCCCATCTGCGTCACTGTTGTGTACGGTGAAACGACCGTACAACACTGGCGGGCTTTTTGACTTCTCAGCAACGAAGTTACCTCACAGCATAGCATGCTTCAACTGCACATATGAAGGGAACGGCACGTCATTGCGAATGACTCTCGAAAAATCATCATCGGTATACAAAAATTGTGTTGTATATAAACAGAAATATCTACTTTAAATGCCTATCCACTAAATGTAACGTATATAGCAATAAAAACAATGTTGAGTTATAATTAAAAGTCTATTAATTTCTCATATACACACACACACACACACACACACATATATATATATAGCGAGAAGAAGGGACTAAGCATAAACTACAAGAAGAAAGTATACATGGTCATCAGTAAAAAACATGCGTTCGAAATGCAATTTACAGGTGGAGACTAGAACAGAACATATATATATATATATATATATATATATATATATATATATATATATATATATACAGTGTAACCCGGATATAAGAGAGTTGTCGGGATCGGAGGATAAGCCTCTTATATCCGGGTTTCTCTTATACCCGGGTTTGGTCTATTATATATACATTAACACAGGCTCTAATTTGGGACCAGAGAAAATCTATCTTATATCCAGGTTTCTCTTATATCCGGGTCTCTTATATCCGGGTTACACTGTATATATATATATATATATATTTATACTTAATGTATATATATATTTATACTTAATAAAACAATGCTGTGCTCGATGTAGTAGCTTTTAAGTATAGATTAATAAATACAGGAATCCCTCGACTATTGAGGCTAATGTGTACATTGGTAACTATAAAAGAATCAATTTAAACTGAAGAAGGTTTTACCGCACTAATCGAAGTAGTATGTATATACTAATCGAATTTTAGTATGTATGTACTAATCGAATTTTAGTACATAAACATTTTAGCGCGCTAAACGAAATCGCATTAATCGAGGGATACCTTTGTACATGTTATCCCTCACCGTTAGCACGACTTAGAGTTTCATGCACAGTGTAATCTTCAGGTGCTAAGTATGGACTGTCCTATGCGTAATTTGAATTTTAAGGAATATGTCTGATTATCGCAATGTTGGCGCAGGTATATATCATACTTTTAAAATTAAAATAAAACTGTAATCCCAGTATGATATATAACTGCGCCAATATTACAATAATCAAATATATTAAATTCAAATTACGTAACACTCAATCCATATTCAGCACCCGAAGATTGCGTTTTACTTGAAACTCTGATTCATGCTAGCGGTTAGGGAAATTTATATATATATATATATATATATATATATATATATATATATATATATATATATATATATACGCGAATTCAACCAGTTTTCGATTCTAGCCAGAGGCAACCGGACGTCTAGCCACACTGATGAGCTGTGATACAGCGAAACAGTCTGTCTGTGGATGACAATATATATGCTCCTGAAAATTTATTTCGGTTGAGCTCTCTGGGGAGGATGTGTGGGTTTGTAAACAGTGACTATTACGGCTACTAATGCAAGACTCTTCGGTAAATCGAATCGAGTTCTCTCAGTCACTGTGTGTTTATCTAAATATAAATAAGCTTAAATTCACCTTCTTCTCTGCCGTGCGCCAACGGCTTCAGGGTAAAATTTCCGACTGACGCGAATTCAACCAGTTTTCGATTCTAGCCAGAGGCAACCGGACGTCTAGCCACACTGATGAGCTGTGATACAGCGAAACAGTCTGTCTGTGGATGACAATATATATATATATATATATATATATATATATATATATATATATTGGATTAATTTTTTTGGATAGAGTTGTGACTGGCGACGAAAAATGGATCTTTTATCGAAATGTTAAGCGTCGTAGACAGTGGCTTGGTAAAGGGGAAGGACCCCAGCCACAGCCAAGAAAGGAACTTCATGGGCAAAAGGTTTTCATAGAAAATTTTCGTTCTCCGACAGGAATCGAACCTGTATTCTATACGGAACCATCATTTCGATTCGATACAGGTTCGATTCCTGTCGGAGAACGAAAATTTTCTATGAAAATTTCTCGGACATTCAGGCCGGTAAATGTTATTTAATACTGTTTATTATAAAACAGAGCATTTGCTTAAATATATATATATATATATATATATATATATATATATATATATATATATATATATATATATATATATATTATGTCATTCACAGACAGTACTGTTTCGCCATATCACAGCTCCTCAGTGCGACTAGACTTTCGAATGCCTCAAGCCCGGATTGAAACTCAACAAATTAAGTGTCAGCCAGAGCTATCTTCACTCGGTAGAGTTACACAACTAACTCTAGCATATTGTTTTTACAAATGTAAACAAATGCCAATCAGCCAAAGTGCTCCATTCATTTTACTGAAGAGCTTTGCATTAGTGCAGGTGGCTGTTGTTTATAGAATTAGCTTATCACTCAACAGTGCTCAATTGAAATGTATTTTCAAGAGCTAATTTATGTCATTCAGAGACAGTACTGTTTCGCTGTGTCACAGCTCCTCAGTACGACTAGACTTCCGAATGCCTCAAGCCAGGATTGAAACACAACTAATTTGGTGTCAGCCAGAGCTATCTTCACTCAGTAGAGTTACATAAATATATATATATATATATTTATATATATATATATATAATTATATATTCGAAAATTATAACATAAATATGTTATAAAATCACTACAAAAATAGCCATTTTGTTTCAACACTTCTGGTGTCTTCTCAAGTGATGGTGTTGAATGTAGAACCATCACTTGATAAGACACCAGAAGTGTTGAAACAAAATGGCTATTTTTGTAGTGGTTTTATACCATATTTATGTTATAATTTTCGAATAAATAATTATATTTGCTCTACTCTTTTAAGAATAGTATTTGTTGGTTATTGAAATTTATTCCGTATACACCAATCTTATACTTGGTTTTATATATATATATATATATATATATATATATATATATATGCTCCCGAAAAAAATCTTTTTGGTTGAGCTCTTCGGAGAGAAGCAAAGGGAATTTGTAAACATTGACTATTACTGTTGCTGATGCAAGATTCTTCGTTAAGACGAATTGAGTTCTCCCGTCAATGGCTTTGGGGTAAAATGTCATACTGATACAAAATTAGTTGGGTTTCTATCTCGGCCTGAGGCAATCGGATGTCTAGCCACACTGATAAGCAGCGAGACAGTCTGTCTGTGGATGACACTGTATATAGGCTATTTTTTTAGTGAATACCAGTATTTGAGTAGACGCACTGTATTATTGTAAGCAGTATTCATTTTGTCTACTGGTCTGAACACACGAGGCAACTTACTAAAGAAAATGTGCCCTAGGACAGTATTCAAAACTGCGTCCACCTTTACAGGAGAAACAACCGTCCCCCCTAACGTGCTTTAACCGCTCGGCCACGAAGAGCTTCACAATCAAGCAAGGTTCTATTTGAACACTCACTCGTTCAGATTTCTCTAAAGGCATACCAAATCAGTTTTGTATCCGAAACGTAAACTAAGCAATGTCTAAAGAATGACTAGATTTTATTTTATATATACATATATATATATATATATATATATATATATATATATATATATATATATATATATATATATGGTTTACAATAGTGTAAAAAGTTATGTTTTTGTTGATACCAACAGAAGCTAGCCATACGGACAGATAGATATATATGAATTGAATGTAATACATATATATATATATATATATATATATATATATATATATATATATATATATATATATATATATATAATTATTATTATTATTATTATTATTATTATTATTATTATTATTATTTTAATATCTATACTAGGGCGGTGTGAAAAAAAAACGGATAATACAATTTGGAAATAAAAATATAATTGAACAAACCGATATCAAGGGGAAAAATTTCCAAAAAGAAGAAAAGAAAAGACTAAAGACATCCGTGTTGGTCGAAAATAATTAATCAGCACCGCAATGCCTCGTCGAAAAAAGAAAAAAACACCGACAGAGTAAATTAGGAAAAACGTAAAATTGCTCAATACACTAAGTAGAGCAAAATCTAAAAAAACTAGTGACCCAAAACCTACCTAGTAAGGTTTCACCTAACGGATCTTCGGGGTACTACTTTTACACACACACACACACACATATATATATATATATATATATATATATATATATATATATATAAAGAGAGATATGAACACAATGCGATATATTTATATATAGATAGATGGATATGAAATGAATGCGATATATATATATATATATATATATATATATATATATAGAGAGAGAGAGAGAGAGAGGTAGATAGATTGATAGATATAAACAGAATGCGATATATATATATATATATATATATAGAGAGAGAGAGAGAGAGAGAGGGAGAGAGGGAGGGAGATAGATAGATAGATAGATAGATAGATAGATAGATATTAAATGAATCCGATATATATATATATATATATATATATATATGAACAGAATTTCACCTCGTCTTTATAATATTTTTCTTTTCAACAACCTTTCAATCTTTTCTTTCTTAAGCCCTTTCTTTATTTCTTACCTAAAAAATCCTAAATTCGCTTTTTTTTCAGAAAATATTTTCCTCCTGGCCTCTACTCCTCCTCCTTCTTCTTCTGCTTCTTCTTCCTCTTCTTCTTCTTCTTCTAATCCGTTATTTTTAATCTCATCACTCCTTTCCTCCCACCCCAATTTTTATACCTATTTTTTCTTTTACACATTCCTTTTTCTCCTTCATTCTTATTTATTTTCATCTTTTACTTTTTTCTCCTTTTTTTTCATCCCTTTATTTTTTTTTTCATCTCATTTTTTTTCATTCGAAACTTTAGCCTCGTTCTGGATTATTTCCCTTTTGTCGTCTTTTATTTTTTAATTTTCTTCCTTTGTCTCCATCTTCCTTCCCCGTCGTCCCCCTTCTTTTTATTTAGCGTAGCCTCGTTTTGATTTATACTTTTCTTCGCTATCTTTCACTTCTAGCGACCTTCTTCCGGTCTCCTCATCATCATCTTGACCCGGTTCTAATTTATTTCCTCTTTTCTATCTATTTTTGCGTTGTTGTTTTGGTCTTTCATTTTTTTATCTTCTCTTTTGTCCGTCTCCTTTTACTCCTATTTTTACTTCTCTTAGCCTCGTTTTAATTCATTTCCTTTTCGTTTTCCTCTTTCCTTTTTTTAACTCCACCGCATACTTATTCTCCTATTCGCTGTCTTTTTTATTTAATTATTTTTGTATATTCTTTCCTGTATTTTCTTTTTCTCTCCTCCTCCTTCTCCTTCTTCTCCTCCTCCTCCTTTCAACCTCGTTTTGACTCATTTCCTTTTCACTCCATTCTTTCACACTTACCACACTTCTTTTCCATTTGAACCTTGCCATTCGGCTAGTACTTTATCCTTTGATAGGTTTTCTCCCCTCTCTTCTCGTTTCTTTTACCCCACCCCGTTCTCCCCACTCCCTGCAAGCCGCTCCCCACTCCTATTCCTTGTTCCGACAGTCAGCACCAAAGAACACTTAAAGAAAGGACCAACTAAAGTTACAAGAGTACATCCTTTTTATCCCCCTCTTTTTCTTTACCCACCTGAAATAAATAGAAATATGTAAGAAAACAGATACTGGAGGAAGGCCCGGAGGCTTTGAGTGTGTTTGCGGGTGACTGAAGTCGTTATGGGGGTCGGTTTTGGGGGCTGGTAAGGGCAGGGGGTTGAAAATTTGGCGGTTTTGTTGAAAGAATAGGGAAGAAGACAAGGACCCTTTCACATTTGTTGAGGGCATTTTGTGTGGCGGAATATTTTTGCGAGGCAGGATTCAAAGTGGTGAAAGTCGACAGGGAGAGAGAGAAAGAAA